>OZ023339.1:17619505-17634505 GCA_964007535.1 Brachyptera risi | reverse complement strand
ACTTGGGGTATCACATTATTCATATTATATATTAGTGGGTACAGCGTAAAGCAGAAGTAAAAGTCTCTTTGCTACCTGGTCGAATCAGTTTATCATGTTATATTGCATATGATTCGACAGGTATATCAGATAACAGAAACCGACTTTTACTCTTGCTTCAAGCCCCACATGTATGCGCGTACGCATCATGCATGTGTGCATGTATGTGTTCCGTTATACGCTTTTTAGGCATTCCTGTTGGCATACAGGATGTCTGTGACACACTGATTCATGTTCCTCTTGTTCCTCATGTTCCTCTTGTTCCTTATGTTCCTCTTGTTCCTCATGTTCCTCTTGTTCCTCTTGTTCCTCATGTTCCTCATGTTCTTCATGTACCTCTTGTTCCTCTTGTTCCTCATGTTCCTCTTGTTCCTCATGTTCCTCATGTTCCTCTTGTTCCTCATGTTCCTCTTGTTCCTCTTGTTCCTCATGTTCTTCATGTTCCTCTTGTTCCTCTTGTTTCTCATGTTCCTCTTGTTCCTCTTGTTCATCTTGTTCCTCTTGTTCCTCTTGTTCCTCTTGTTCCTCATGTTCCTCTTGTTCCTCTTGTTCCTCATGTTCTTCATGTTCCTCTTGTTCCTCTTGTTTCTCATGTTCCTCTTGTTCCTCTTGTTCATCTTGTTCCTCTTGTTCCTCTTGTTCCTCTTGTTCATCTTGTTCCTCTTGTTCCTCTTGTTCCTCATGTTCCTCATGTTCCTCATGTTCCTCTTGTTCCTCTTGTTCCTCTTGTTTCTCATGTTCCTCTTGTTCTTCATGTTCCTCATGTTCCTCTTGTTCCTTTTGTTCCTCATGTTCTTCATGTTCCTCTTGTTCCTCTCGTTCCTCTTGTTCCTCTTGTTCCTCTTGTTCCTCTTGTTCCTCTTGTTCCTCATGTTCTTCATGTTCCTCTTGTTCCTCTTGTTCCTCTTGTTCCTCTTGTTCCTCTTGTTCCTCTTGTTCCTCATGTTCTTCATGTTCCTCTTGTTCCTCTTGTTCCTCTTGTTCCTCTTGTTCCTCTTGTTCCTCTTGTTCCTCTTGTTCTTCATGCTCTCCAATTTCTCCCTGTTTCTCATCTCCTCCATGCTTTTACTGTTGATCTTGTTCTTCCTGCTCTTCATGTTCTTCCTGTTCTTCATGTTTTTCCTGTTCTTCATGTTCTTCCTGTTCTTCCTGTTCTTCTTGTTCTTCCTGTTCTTCCTGTTCTTCTTGTTCTTCCTGTTCTTTCTGTTCTTCCCGTTCTTTCTGTTCTTCCCGTTCTTCCCGTTCTTCCCATTCTTCCTGTTCTTCATGTTCTTCATGCTCTTCATATCATTGTTCTTCCTGTTCTTCCTGTTCTTCCTGTTCTTCCTGTTCTTCCCGTTCTTTCTGTTCTTCCCGTTCTTCCCGTTCTTTCCATTCTTCCTGTTCTTCATGTTCTTCCTGTTCTTCCTGTTCTTCCTGTTCTTCCTGTTCTTCCCGTTCTTTCTGTTCTTCCCGTTCTTCCCATTCTTCCTGTTCTTCATGTTCTTCATGCTCTTCATATAATTGTTCTTCCTGTTCTTCCTGTTCTTCCTGTTCTTCCCGTTCTTTCTGTTCTTCCCGTTCTTCCCGTTCTTCCTGTTCTTCCTATTCTTCCTGTTCTTCATGCTCTTCATATAATTGTTCTTCAAGTCTCGACAGAGTCAAAAATAAATGTTCCTTGTGGTGCTCCGTCCAAACGATCCCACCTCTCATCCACAACATTGATTGAGGAACAATAATTTTGTATTTAGTTTCGATGTTATTTAAAGAATACTTAGAATTGATTTACAAACTGTAATTGAAATCATCATTAACATTATTTCATAATATCATATGCGTGACCGTCTCTCAATTCGAATGTCATTAGTTGATTCGATATTAAAGTTAATAAGTTAATTCAAATCTAATAAAAATAAAAGCTATTCAACATGGTCACGGCTGAACGCTTTCGAAAGACAATCAAATCAGCGGAAATAGCTTATTATTACTGACTTTATATTAATACTCTGCCCAGTATTAGGGGATGGTACTGAGAGAGGGGCGGGTGGAGGAAGGAGGGGTGGGTGGAGGGTGGAGGGGTAGATGTCGTTCATAAGTAACAATATCACAACATACAATAACAGAGCTGCAAATCTGACTGACTTGGTTGAGGTGTCCCCAGTCTTTATAGGGCAGTAAGTTCCCACCAGGGTGATCTCACAAATGTGAATAATTATTCAAGTTGAACAGAACGAGATACAAATTTGACAAGTTATTATTTTCATTATTATCATAATTCATTTAGGCCTGGTTCACAATTGAAATATGGAATAGTTATTATGAAATAGCAATAGTGTTATAGTGTATAGTGACATAGGTGGGCCACAATAGCCTCTTATTTCACTGGTTCACCGTCAACCTAAATCATTATCTTGCGTTGAACGGTTTTAATTTTAGTGGCAGTGGCAACAACCAAGGCCCTCCAGATTATTCCATTATTATTCCATTTTTTTTTTTTTATGATATATTAGGCCTTGCAGGAACTGTCAAAAGTCATTCTGACATTTATTCCTTGAGAATGTCTGATTTGAGTCTCAGAGAAAAATAAAATACCCGAGATACATAACGGTAAGTCACTTGACTACAGTAGTAATATCATCTGATTGGTCAGAATTTGGCTTGTCATAACGTTTATAAGGAATAAGTCACTCATAAGAAATGGATTTTTTTCATCTCTTATGACTTATGACCTAATCACTATAACCAGTTTCTTATTGTGAATGGTTACATGGAAACGCCATCATCCATTTCGCTTAAACACTAAACACTATACCATATTCCATAATCACTATTCCAATTGTGAATCAGGCTTTATCAAATAATTTGGCAGCCATTTTCTGAACACCAACAATATGAGGAATATTGTAAGAATGATGTCACACACACACACACACATACAAACACTCAATCACAAAATACAAAATTAACATCAACAGGTAGAACATATTACAATAGATTGATGATATAATTCAAACTTCTCTACTGGATTATTGTCAACTACGTCACCATTTCAATCTATTCATTACACTGAGTTCTGAAACATCCCTCACTCCTCACGTTTCCGATGTTACTAACTCCTCAGTCACTCAACCATGTGCAAATATCATAACCAGAGCAAATAACATATCAATAGCACTCAACCCTGTGTAGATAACGGATCGTAGGCAATCGACCCTGTGCGAATAACAACTTACGTGTCATTCAAACCTCTCAGCTAACATATCAGAAGCACTTAACTCTATGCGAAATAACAAACGGAGGCCCTCAGCCCTGTGCAGATAAAATTCCGAAAGCACACAACACAGTGCGGATAAAAACTCATCAGTCACTCAATCCTGTGCAATATGATATCGGGGGCCATCAACCCTGTGTGGATAACATTTCCTGGGCACTCAACGCTTTGCGGATAACAACCCACTTGTCCCTCTACCCCGTGCTGATAAGAACTCCTCGGTAATTCAACCCTGTCTGAATATCATATCAAGGCACTCAAACTCATGCAGTTGCCCAACGGAGACTCTGAACCCTGTGCAGATAACATATCATTAGCACTCAACCCTCCGCAGATAGCGAATCTGAGGCAATCGACACTTTTCGAATGAAAACTCACTTGTCTTTCAAACCTGTGAAGAAAACATTATCGGAAGTACTCAACCCTGTGCGATGAACCAACGGAGACCATCAACACTGGGGGGGACTACAAATCGTAGGCACTCTACCCTGTGCAAATATCATATCGGAGGCAATTAACCCTGTGCGGATAACATAACAGTAGCACTCAAAGCTTTGCGAATAACAACTCACTTGTCACTCTACCCCGTAAGGATATCATATTAGAAGCTCTCAACCCTGTGCATATAATATATCAAAAGCTCACAACCCCGTGCAAATATACCAATGGAAATCCTCAACCTTGTGTATACAACATATCGATAGCAGTCAACCCTGTAAGCATAACTAATTGGGGGCACTCCACCCCATGTGAATAACAACTCATAAGTCACTCAACCCTGTGCAGATAACATATCATAATCATTCAACCCTGGCAAATAACATATCATCATTATTCAATCCTATGCTGATAACATATCATCAACATTCAGCACTGTGCGGATAACATTTTGAGGACCCTCAACCGTGTGCAGATAACATATCATCATTATTCAATCCTATGCTGAAAACAAATTGAAGACCCTCAACCCTGTGCAGATAACATATCAACATCATTCAACACTATGCTGAAAACTAATTGAAGACCCTCAACCCTGTGCAGATAACATATCATCATCATTCAGCACTGTGCTGAAAACATTTTGAGGACCCTCAACACTGTGCAGATAACATATCATCATCATTCAGCACTGTGCTGAAAACAAATTGAAGACCCTCAACCCTGTGCAGATAACATATCAACATCATTCAACACTATGCTGAAAACAAATTGAAGACCCTCAACCCTGTGCAGATAACATATCATCATCATTCAGCACTGTGCTGAAAACAAATTGAAGACCCTCAACACTGTGCAGATAACATATCAACATCATTCAACACTATGCTGAAAACAAATTGAAGACCCTCAACCCTGTGCAGATAACATATCATCATCATTCAGCACTGTGCTGAAAACATTTTGAGGACCCTCAACACTGTGCAGATAACATATCATCATTATTCAATCCTATGCTGAAAACAAATTGAAGACCCTCAACACTGTGCAGATAACATATCATCATCATTCAGCACTGTGCTTATAACGAATTGAAGACCCTCAACACTGTGCAGATAACATATCATCATCATTCAACACTGTGCTGAAAACAAATTGAAGACCCTCAACACTGTGCTTATAACATATCATCATCATTCAGCACTGTGCTGAAAACAAATTGAAGACCCTCAACACTGTGCAGATAACATATCATCATCATTCAGCACTGTGCTTATAACAAATTGAAGGCCCTCAACACTGTGCAGATAACATATCATCATCATTCAACACTGTGCTGAAAACAAATTGAAGACCCTCAACACTGTGCAGATAACATATCATCATTATTCAATCCTATGCTGAAAACAAATTGAAGACCCTCAACACTGTGCAGATAACATATCATCATCATTCAACACTGTGCTGAAAACAAATTGAAGACCCTCAACACTGTGCAGATAACATATCATCATCATTCAGCACTGTGCTTATAACAAATTGAAGGCCCTCAACCCTGTGCAGATAACATATCATCATCATTCAACACTGTGCTGAAAACAAATTGAAGGCTCTCAACACTGTGTGAGTAACAACACTCGTGTCACTCAACACTGTGCGGATGACAATGCTCATGTAACTCAACCATATGCAGATTACCTTTTATCTGCATCTGTGCCTTTGATTCGTTATGTGCACAGTGTTGAGGGTCTTCAATTTGTTATAAGCACAGTGTTGAATGATGATGATATGTTATCTGCACAGTGTTGAGGGTCTTCAATTTGTTTTCAGCACAGTGTTGAATGATGATGATATGTTATCTGCACAGTGTTGAGGGTCTTCAATTTGTTATCAGCACAGTGTTGAATGATGATGATATGTTATCTGCACAGGGTTGAGGGTCCTCAAAATGTTTTCAGCACAGTGTTGAATGATGATGATATGTTATCTGCACAGTGTTGAGGGTCTTCAATTTGTTTTCAGCACAGTGTTGAATGATGGTGATATGTTATCTGCACAGTGTTGAGGGCCTTTAATTTGATTTCAGCACAGTGTTGAATGATGGTGATATGTTATCTGCACAGTATTGAGGGCCTTTAATATGTTATCATCACAGTGTTGAATGATGATGATATGTTATCTGCACAGTGTTGAGGGCCTTTAATTTGATTTCAGCACAGTGTTGAATGATGGTGATATGTTATCTGCACAGTATTGAGGGCCTTTAATATGTTATCATCACAGTGTTGAATGATGATGATATGTTATCTGCACAGTGTTGAGGGTCTTCAATTTGTTTTCAGCACAGTGTTGAATGATGGTGATATGTTATCTGCACAGTGTTGAGGGCCTTTAATTTGATTTCAGCACAGTGTTGAATGATGGTGATATGTTATCTGCACAGTATTGAGGGCCTTTAATATGTTATCATCACAGTGTTGAATGATGATGATATGTTATCTGCACAGTGTTGAGGGCCTTTAATTTGATTTCAGCACAGTGTTGAATGATGGTGATATGTTATCTGCACAGTATTGAGGGCCTTTAATATGTTATCATCACAGTGTTGAATGATGATGATATGTTATCTGCACAGTGTTGAGGGTCTTCAATTTGTTTTCAGCACAGTGTTGAATGATGGTGATATGTTATCTGCACAGGGTTGAGGGCCTTCAATTTGATTTCAGCACAGTGTTGAATGATGATGATATGTTATCTGCACAGTGTTGAGGGTCTTCAATTTGTTTTCAGCACAGTGTTGAATGATGGTGATATGTTATCTGCACAGGGTTGAGGGCCTTCAATTTGATTTCAGCACAGTGTTGAATGATGATGATATGTTATCTGCACAGGGTTGAGGGCCTTCAATTTGATTCCAGCACAGTGTTGAATGATGGTGATATGTTATCTGCACAGTATTGAGGGCCTTTAATTTGATTTCAGCATAGTGTTGAATGATGTTGATATGTTATCTGCACAGGGTTGAGGGCCTTCAATTTGATTTCAGCACAGTGTTGAATGATGGTGATATGTTATCTGCACAGTGTTGAGGGCCTTCAATTTGATTTCAGCACAGTGTTGAATGATGATGATATGTTATCTGCACAGGGTTGAGGGCCTTCAATTTGATTTCAGCACAGTGTTGAATGATGATGATATGTTATCTGCACAGGGTTGAGGGCCTTCAATTTGATTTCAGCACAGTGTTGAATGATGATGATATGTTATCTGCACAGGGTTGAGGGCCTCCAATTTGATTTCAGCACAGTGTTGAATGATGATGATATGTTATCTGCACAGTGTTGAGGGTCTTCAATTTGTTTTCAGCACAGTGTTGAATGATGTTGATATGTTATCTGCACAGGGTTGAGGGCCTTCAATTTGATTTCAGCACAGTGTTGAATGATGATGATATGTTATCTGCACAGTGTTGAGGGTCTTCAATTTGTTTTCAGCACAGTGTTGAATGATGGTGATATGTTATCTGCACAGGGTTGAGGGCCTTCAATTTGATTTCAGCACAGTGTTGAATGATGATGATATGTTATCTGCACAGTATTGAGGGCCTTCAATTTGATTTCAGCATAGTGTTGAATGATGTTGATATGTTATCTGCACAGGGTTGAGGGCCTTCAATTTGATTTCAGCACAGTGTTGAATGATGGTGATATGTTATCTGCACAGTGTTGAGGGCCTTCAATTTGATTTCAGCACAGTGTTGAATGATGATGATATGTTATCTGCACAGGGTTGAGGGCCTTCAATTTGATTTCAGCACAGTGTTGAATGATGATGATATGTTATCTGCACAGGGTTGAGGGCCTTCAATTTGATTTCAGCACAGTGTTGAATGATGATGATATGTTATCTGCACAGGGTTGAGGGCCTTCAATTTGATTTCAGCACAGTGTTGAATGATGATGATATGTTATCTGCACAGTGTTGAGGGTCTTCAATTTGTTTTCAGCACAGTGTTGAATGATGTTGATATGTTATCAGCACAGGGTTAATGGCTTCCAATATGTTATAAGCACAGTGTTGAGAGGCTTCAATATGTTATAAGCACAGTGTTGAGAGGCTTCAATATGTTATCAGCACAGTGTTGAGGGCCTTCAATATGTTAACAGCACAGTGGTGAATGGCAAGAGAGTTGTTATTCACACAGTGTTGAATGTCTCTAATAAGTGATTCGCACAGGCTTGAGGGCTTCCAATATGTTATCTGTCCAGGTTTGAGTGCTATCGATATGATATCTGCACAGGGTCGAGTGCAATCGGTGTGTTATCCACACAGGGTTGAGGACCCCTGTTGAATCACCAGCAGTAGCACAAGATTGAGTGTCAATGATATGATATCTGCACAGGTTTGAGAGACGCAAGAGTTTTTAATAGCACTGGATTGAGTGCCCCTGATTTTCATCTGCACAGGTTTGAGTGTTTTCAATATGTTATCTGCACAGGGTTACTCTTTCAAACTATTCATCTCTCTCATCCAAACGATAGTTCCGTATCACAATCCGATGTTGGAACCAGAGCAGTTGTATAATGTGTATCTGTTCAGATAAAAACGGAGACTTGATTGCGATTTCGATGGAATAGATTCAGTTGGAGTATTGATTCATGAACTGATCTGGAGATTCAGCGAGAGGCGGGAATTTTTCTGCGATTCTTTTTTCAAACGAACTGAGTGTGTCCAATAGGAACGCTAATATTTGTGTCGTCATGAGTGTCTACCGACCCGTGAAACGTTATGATGAAGTGGCAATGGCTCGGCAGCATTAGTAGAGATGACGTTACCTCTTGTGCAGCTGTCTTGTGACCTGGGAGTCCATGGTTCGACCTCCGAAGCAGTGACATGAGAAGATAGTAACAATCAAATGTTGTCTCAAATGCAATCACAGAAACACAAATGTCCACACAAATCTTGTAATTATTGAATTATCAAATGTTGTATTATTCTTTTTTCTTTATTCTCGGATTCAAATACTCTAAGGCCCGGTATTACCAAGTACAGTTAGCCTTTATCTGACAGTTCAAACTTGTTATCGCCATGGTTACCTGTGGTATTTGTTTTCACCAACTCTCAGATAAATACTAACTGGACTTGGTAATACTGGACTTGAGCTACATTTATTTACTCATTTCCTTTTTTTTTTTGAATTGTCATTATTATCATTTCATTTTGATTATCATCATTCTTAGAGTCAATTACCTCATATTTTGTTTCTCACCCTATTATATTCATCTTGTTATTCTCTCTGAAATGTTATTAATTTTTAATGTTATTAAAAAATTGATTTTTTTTCTCTGTATTTTTTGCAATCTTTCTGTGAGACAGAATCTTGAATGAAGATATATATATATATATATATATATATATATATATATATATATATTATTTAGTTTCATTCAAAAAATGACTTGCGGAATATTCACGTGTGTGGGACACGCGAGTTCATCATGCGACTTGTGCTGGTAGAAGGAGCTGAATGTCTCCAATTTGTTTTCAACAATGTTCAACTATTCTACAATAACGATTTAATCAATTCAAATAATTCAATAATTCAATTCGATAATTTGAGTGACCGATCTAACAATTTCCAATCATTGTTTTCAATTCCACTCCAATTCAATAACCGACTTTGTGAACAAAATTATCTTGTTTGTGATTGGGGGAAAGGGAAATAGATTGAAGGGGTGTATATTAATAAATATCGCATTCGAGAAACACAACCCTTATATAAAGTATAATACTAATAATATAACAGAGCCTCCAGCAATAACACAGGACGATTATAACAAACCCTTATTTCTGCATAACTATTAGAGGACCGACACACCAGACAATCAATGTTATAAGATAGGGGGGACGGTCGATCGGAGCCTGGATATTGGAGATCGGTTTTGAGATAATCGGAAATGAATGTAAGTGACGTGTATGAATTAGGAGGATGAGAAAGGGATGTTTATTAGGGGATGAAATCAGAAGGGATGAGAAATGAGACGGGTGAATCAGCTGTTTTGTCATGCATGTGATCAAGGTTCGATTCCCGTCATTTATTTATGTATTTATTTATTTCCTTATTTCTAAGTTTCAACACATTGTTATGAATACGGTACATATTTTGTAGAACCACACAATTTTAATAACACTTCTACACAGTTCTAATAATACTTTTTTTTTTTAATAACATCGAAACTTGATACAAAATCATGGTTCCCCAATTAAGGCTATGGATGAAAGATAGAATCGTTTGGACGGGGTACCTCAAGGGCGATCTTACCACCCCATTTTGATTATTTAAAACTAATACTTAATATATATATATATATATATATATATACATATATATATATATATATATATATATATATATATATATATATATATATATATATATATATATATATATATATATATATATAGTGCCAACAGAAAAAAAATAATGTTAATAATTACTGAATCATCAATTAGCTTTAATTATTCACTTTTTAATTCGTAAAATCCATATAACTTAATTAATGATTAATATCGATGATTTAATCGAGGTAATAATTGATTACTTATAAGTTATGTAACTGAATATTGAAATGATATGAAAATGGAATAAAAATTGAAAAAATTAACGATAATATACAAAATTATGACACTAATGATAATTGAAAGGATAAAATAAATGTAAACGTTGATGGATGATGGTTAGTTATATAGATGGTTCCTGAATATCCGAATGGAAACCTTATAATAATAATAATAATAATTCTTTTTATTGTCCCAAAGATCCCAAGGATATACAGACAGTCATGATGTTATTATATACAGTTATTACATGCACATTTATATATTTTTTGAATACATATTAAAATTAAAAATAACATTTAAAATAACATTGGAAAAAAAACAGTTGAAGTACACTCATAATGATGATCGGTCATTATATATGGGAAAAATACAAACACTGATTACAGACAATAATCTCTATATGAGTAAAAACACTTGTCTATTAAGTATGTCTTGAGGCATTTTCTGAACTCATCACCTTTTTTCTTTTTTAATAAAAGCGGAAGTGCATTTAAAAATTTTGAGCCCATGTGAACGGGATCTTTCAGATATAGATTATTTTTGAAGCGTTCCAATCTTATGTTCGTTTTGTTACGTGTATTGTAATCGTGGATAGTTTCACTGTTCGAGACCAAATGGGAATGTTCAATTACATACAGAATTGTAGAGTAAATGTATGAACTTCAGGGCTGACATCCCAATCTCATATTTTAAAGAATTATCTATCAAAAAAACGTTTACAAAAATCACTAAAAAACTTCGAAATGGTTCCTCGAGCACCGACAAACAGACCAATCACCTCGATCTATCACTAGATATAAATACGATGAAATTAACGATGAGGGATGGGGGGGGGGGGGGGGGAGAAGGTGAAATAATTCACACAACGAGTATATTAAAACCCAAAATGAAAGTTCCATCGAAAAAAAAATTGCCTCATCGATAAATAAAAACCAACACTCTGACAATCCACACTCGAATAATATACACAAAAACCCAACAACCCTCTCAGAAGTGTATAATACATACAATCCCTTGTTAAAGAACCACTGCGCAACATCGCTTGCGCATAATCGTCGACTTCTGTTGTTGACAACCCGGCTTTGAAGGGGGAGAAAGTACAGCTAAAGGCGTTTAAATTACTCTTCATTCTCGATAAACTCCCCCGTTGCGCGGCGCCACTCTCGCTTCCGCCACGTCACACGACAATCACAGCCTTCTACAGTCGACAATACCGTCATCCGGCTAGTGTTTTCGGTTGTAAAAATAGATGACGTTCGAAATTTGAAAATGTACGCATTCATTCGATTCTTTTGTAGGAAAAATACGATTTTTGATATTGTTGGCATTAGGTTATATGAAGATAGATGACGTACGAAATTTGAAAGTGTATGCATTCATTCGTTTTTTCCTTCAGAAAAATGTATGTTTTTCAATATTGTTTGCATTCGGCTGTATCGAAATTTGTGACGTTCCCAATTAGAAACTGTATGCAACCATCTCATCTTTCTTTCAGAGAAAAGTATGATATCCAGGTTCTTTGCAAGGTAATATGAATATAGGTGACATACGAAACTCAAAAATGTATGTATCCATTTTATTTTTCCCTCAGAAAGAATTGTCAATGTTCAATGTTGTTCTCATGACGTTGTTCACGGAAGTATGAAGGGATTTTCATTAAGAAATAAAGTTATTAAGAGCAGATTTACTAGGTGAAAATGAAGTTGGCCCCACATGACTGTGTGCATTCATCTTTTTCAAATTTTATTTTATTTCTTTTTTTATAATGATATATATATTTTTTTGTTTTTTCTCATTGTATTACTCCATCATGTTATTTTATTCCAATTTTCTATTCCTTAAATGTTATATTTTATTATTCCAGTATGTTAATTTAGTTATCTTAGTTTAGGCTGGTGGTAAGGCACATGTTGTTACGGGGCTTGCTCTATTCTTACCACCAGCGATACACAACATTAAAAATGCATATGTATTATAATGTATTGTGTATCAAATAAATAATAATAATAATTTATTATATATTTGTTGTATTCTCATTGTATGCATATACAGTAAGACAGCAATTGCAGAACCAATAATAGCGCTCGATGCTCTCTTTGACCAATTCAATAACAATATTTACAATTCAGAATAAATTGATAGAATTGTATAACATAATCACATAGGCCTATAGGATTGATCGATATTATAGAAAAGTGAATATATTCAACCACGATGGTGAAGGGTAGAACGGTATTATGTGAAGGAAACGAATATTTGAATTCAAGTTCACGAGAAAAGTGGTGAGGTTCTATGATGATGTTAAAGAGGTCGATAATATTTACAAGTTATGAATTTGTCGAAATAATTCCGATGAAGCTCTTGAGACAATGTATTTATCTATTTATTTATTTTCATTTTCGTCCAAGAGGATTACAATTAAAATAGAACATTTTTAAGCCTAATCATATGGACAGTCAAGGGTGATATACAAGATAATGTACCGTATCATACACAACAAATAAACAAGAAAATATACATGAATTGGAATAAATGGTAGATGCCATTTTTTCTAAACACCTAGCAACTACCAAGTCAAATGCGGAATAAAAACAAGTATGAGATAAATTCACTATACAAAGTACACTAATATTAAAATTAGAAAGTTTTAGTCTCAATTAAAAGCAAAAATTAAAAAAAATCTTATCTTGTGTAAGCTCAGAGAACATTTATTTCAATTTTATTTCAATATTTAATTTGCCTACTCGATTTTTACATTCTAAAATAGTTCATGATAAAATATAAGGCACGTCAAAAATATAATAAAAACTAATATAATATAAACTAAAACTGAATTATATGTATGAGATTTACATATGGAAAGAAAAGAACATTCAGCACTACATACTGCACATTCATACATTCATTCCTCATATTCATTCATACATTTATTCTTGTTTATTCTTCAGTCATTCTTTGTGCTACCAATACATTCTTCCATGCGTCAAAAAACTCATTCTCACAGTAAAAACAGTTCAAGATCGAAAATTTCTTCAATTCAACTTAGAAAAGCATTAGGGAGTCAATACATGAGATATAATCAGGAAGCATGTTATAAAACATGAATAATTAAATTATATAATCCTCCATTCTTAGTGCGAGGCGGCAAATGAGAGATTCTGGGGGAATTTCCTTTCTCTTCGGAAGCGTAACGACGTATCTATGGATATTTTGTGGCACATCTTGATCCTTTCATCACCCTCGTTCATTCATCCTGGAGAAACTTGAGAAATTTCAGTCGAATAGTATCAATCATCGACTAGTAACATCGAGAAACGTGAACCCCATGAAGTGTGGTGTCATCCGCATAAAATACACAATCAGGTAAAATCAACCATTTTGAGAGTCAATGACTCACCATGAAGAGATTTACCATTTGAAACACAACTACATATTTCGTAAGCATTCATTGTTTCGGGGTGTTTCGATTTTTGAAGGCACTAATCTTATTTTCCAAAACTCTCAAAAATGACACAGTTTTAGCGAAAAGAAAAAAATCGACCCGATTTTGTTTTCATTTTTCTAGGCAACACAGGAATTGCTACAATCCAGGTTCACATTGATCAATTGGTCAACTCAATTACTATAATTTCTGCTCTCTCATCCAACTATACAATAATCAGAGATACTGATTTGATTCAATGAGAAAAAAATTGAGGAAAAAAATATGGTCATAATATTAATGAAAATACGGTATTAATATTGCGTTTATCACTGATAAATACATTTCCTCGCGAGGCTAGTGAATTGAAAATAAAAATGCCGCTGAAGAGAGTTTGCTAAAGGTATATACTGTCCCTTTCATGCGACTTACGCCGTTCTTGCCTGCACGCAGAGTGTTGAGCTCGTAGAGAGGTGACAAAAGCAACCGTGTGCAAGTAACAGACAGAGGTGGCGCTCCGTGCGGCTAGCAGAGGTGGCGGTGTGTATCACAAGCGAGGCGTGAAATGTTAGACGTGGCGAAGAAGGCGGTGCTTTGAGTAAGAGTGTGTGCATGGCAACACTGTATTGTTATATCAAACATACAAGGCGGTGGAATTTGGAAATGTGAAAGAAAGTTTATAGATCATTATCGTTATTATTGATATTGAATGAGGTATAGTATAAATGAGGGCAAATAATATTTATTATACCAGAAAAACGCGTTATGTGTTTCCGCGTTGATGGATGAGCTGCAACATATCAACCTATCTTCCGATTGGTTATATATATATATATATATATGATATGATATGATATGATATATATATATATATATATATATATATATATATATATATATATATCCACTCTGAGATCCAATCAATTACGTCACTGTCGTCTCATCTTATTTGATACTCATTCTTATTGATTTTTCCATAAAAAAGTGGATTAAATATATTAGATATCAACTATAATCAATTATGAGCCAATCAAGAGCAGAATATGTTAGCAAAACAGTTGATGTCACCTAATGGTATGTCTACGCTGATTAGCCTACTTACTTATGGTAATAGTATATTCAGTGTCATTGATTTTAACTTTTGTCGACGTAACTACTGAATAAGTTGATATAATATGGGAATACTGGAATCAGTTTTGAATTGGTTGCCTTATGTAGGGTCTACATGATG
>OZ023339.1:17545135-17614305 GCA_964007535.1 Brachyptera risi | reverse complement strand
TGGAGCGATGAAGACAAACCAAAGATCTTAGTATCTAAGATACTGAAGTATTTGGACGAACATAATCGTGCAACAATCACTGAGCTCTTGTCAACAATGGAGAGTATTCATTATGTCGTTCTGTGTAATCGCACAACGGACTCTAGTGGGCTGTGGACACGTGAGTCAACGCAAGCTGTAAACACGGCTAAATTCAGTGCAAATATTTAGCAGACAAAGTGATGTGCAAATAGTCTAGTCTACAGGGGGTACAAGAATTTGGTTCAAATTTTGATGGATCACAGCCCTAAAAATAGATATTCACGAATAAAGTAATTCAGTCATGAGCTATGGTGTTGAGTTCTGGGGTAATGCTAGTAATGTGAACGATACTTTTAACCTGCAAAAGACAGCATTTAGAATAATTATGAAATCCAATTGGAGGTCTATTTCTACTTCTGTACCAATAATGTCAAGTTGTAAACCACTATTTTACGAGCTACAAATTATGACATTGCCGTGTAAAAATATATATATAAGGTACTAACATTTGTCAAACCTAATATCCATGAATTTCCAAAATTATGGTCACAGACAGCGCAGTCCTGGTGTTGAAGACCATTAGTTTTAAACTAGGAAAACGCTATATACGCGTTGTTAGACGAGTGGATAGTAATATTATGTCGACTTCATTGCCAAACTTTTGCCTAAATTCGCCAATAGGGTAACATTTTAGTTATAAATGGGTAAAAAACGGCTTCTAGTGGTACCAATTTAGCACATTTCATGTTTTTTCTTCAAAATGGCTGACCCGATCAAGCTGAGAATTTTCAGAAATGTGTATCAAGATGTTATTCAACTCCACACAAAATCTCATTTTTTTTGAAAATAAAAATGTTTCAATTTTTTTTCCGTCGTGTTATTCTAATGGGTATTTTTGAAATTTCTAAAATTCATAAAAATAAAAAGTTATCACCCGATAATGCAACAAAACTATACAGATCTAAGCTAGATGAGGAACCATAATGAAAAAAAGTTTGAAGTTGATAGCTGTAGCCGTTTGACCTGTGGAGAACCGACAAAAAAACATTAAAAAAAAAAAACATAAAAACGAACACCAATTTTTTTCAGTATGTCAAATTGAATCCTCGCTAAAGCTCGTCTAATAATCAAAATGGGGTAGTTAGATCGCCCTTGTGGTGTCCCGTCCAAACGATCCTATCTTTCATCCTTAGCCTTAATTGGGGAACAATGATTTTGTATCAAGTTTCGATGTTATTAAAACGAAAAAAAAAAAAAAAAAATATTCTGTACCCCAAAGCTAGTTAGACATATTGAACCCCGATATTCTGGCCCCCAATATAGTGGCCCACAATACTGGGGTCCACTTTATCTTTTTCTTGTGGTGCAGAATATCGGGGTTCACAATACTGTGGTCCACAAGAGCGGTACCCGAATGAATGACTGTGAGTTTTGAGCAACCCTATAGTCTCGGAGAGATGCGTGCAGTCATCCATTTGTTTCGCGATATTAGCGCAGCTGGCGGTCAAACACTGCAACTAGATACCTCACTCCATTGTAACGATTAGTGTAATAACAATATGGGAAATATGACGTTATGACAGACGATCTGTCATAAGATGAGTACCACTGATGTCTGTAACTAACTTGGGAAGTAACTTATACAGTGAGAGAAAAGTGAAGCCAGGTAGGAGGTCCGCCATCTTGAAGTAATGAGCTCTTTGAGACAGTAGTCACGAGCTTTGATTGAAGCTATGACTATCAATAACGTAACGGGATAAGCAACATGGCGCTTTCTTCCCGCACCATGCGTATATCAGAGAGATGCCGCCTCACAAATGTTATGATGATTTGCTGGTATTATTGTATGTTGATCTATACAAGTAATAGATGTAATGCAATCTGTGAATCCAGCTCTTTCCAACTGCATCAAGCAATATTGGGATACATTGCATTCAAATTGGCCAATCTAAATTTAAAATACATCTGTAAAAGCATTGTTCCCTAGTCAAGAGCCTTACTGCTGTATTTACCATTTGATAACTGGGTAATTACTCATCATCCACGAGAAAGATCAGAAACAATGCAAGTATACAACTATGTACTATATATTGAAATACGAGCCCAATACATACGATTTGATTTGAAATTGCGAATCTCACAAATGTACACGAAAGCGCTGATTCCATCATGGTGAAAACGGTTTAATGTTAAAAGAATAGGACTTACGCCATGTTGCTTATCCCGTTACGTTATTGATAGTCATAGATCGAAGGTATTACTAATAACTCTGAGCATTTCTATCCAGCAGGCTAAACCATCATCCAGGAGACCGGGGTTCGATTCCCACCATGATCTACCATCCTTACAGTTTCTTCCGTGGTATTCCTCTGTCGTTCAGGTCAATACTGATATGGTTTTTAAAAAAACAGATACGACCGACTCCTTCCAACTATCTGAAAACACTTTTCATCTCTTCATCCCATCATTTCATATATCATTCACCGACGCCAATAGATCTCAGTCATCAGTACAGTGCGTTGTTGAACCCGATATGAATACAATTAATACATTAGCTTTTGGAACCTTGGATAACACGCTTACAATATTGGAGACCAATAATATATAATATAATTGTATTTAAATTTCATTCTCAAACATGCATATCAAGTAATATTGGATGCGTTCCGAAACCTCTAGAATTTACTGCAAGCCTACTGGATGCGTTCCAAAACCTCCAGAATCTACTGCAAGCCTACTGGATGCGTTCCGAAACCCCCAGAATTTACTGCAAGCCTACTGGATGCGTTCCGAAACCTCCAGAATCTACTGCAAGCCTACTGGATGCGTTCCAAAACCTCCAGAATCTACTGCAAGCCTACTGGATGCGTTCCGAAACCCCCAGAATTTACTGCAAGCCTACTGGATGCGTTCCGAAACCTCCAGAATCTACTGCAAGCCTACTGGATGCGTTCCAAAACCTCCAGAATCTACTGCAAGCCTACTGGATGCGTTCCGAAACCTCCAGAATCTACTGCAAGCCTACTGGATGCGTTCCAAAACCCCCAGAATCTACTGCAAGCCTACTGGATGCGTTCCGAAACCCCCAGAATCTACTGCAAGCCTACTGGATGCGTTCCAAAACCTCCAGAATCTACTGCAAGCCTACTGGATGCGTTCCGAAACCTCCAGAATCTACTGCAAGCGCACTGGATGCGTTCCGAAACCTATTCTGAGTAATTTACTGAGCGTTCCGGAACTCACCGCGCCAGTAAATTCTGCGTACTGGAAACACTGGAGCTATTTGTCCCAGTAAACCCAGTACAAGTAATGGCGACCTCCATGAATGGTGCGAGATTACATTACTTCATTCACAGACAAATATGAGTGTGGACAATGTTGTGAGTGAGGAACTTCATCTGGAGAAATGTTGGATGATTTCTAGGTGAGCAAAAAGTTGGAGGTAAAATCTAGGTAGCTAGTCTACTGCGGAAATTTATGGTTACAGACAGCGCAGTCCTGGTGTTGAAGTTCATTAGTTTTAAACTAGGAAAACGCGGGATGCGCGTTGTGAGATGAGCTTAGAAGTATGGAAATCTAGAATGAAAAATAACGTGTCAGCTCAATTTACATCTACAAACCTTGACTTACTTCAAACGATCAAAAACCTCACCTGCAACTTGTTGATATTTATAGTAACCTGCAACCTGTTGCATAAACACTTTGCACAACCATATGATCCAAATATTCAATAAAATGTACACGTTTATTGCGTTTTCTTCATTATTTCTCATTCGATTGTTGTAAAAATATCCGAAAAGGTGTATAATAGTATTTTTCATATTTTGTGAGAATTTGAGAGCTTTTGAAAAATTCTTGTTTTTCAAGTATTTTTCCTCCTGGTTATTCTTACGAGGATTTTCCAAACTTTCCGATTATTTTCCGGAAAAACCTTCCGACCGATTCCTCTAAATAACAATCCCAACCTATTCTGGTATGACACCAACGTTCAGAAAAAGTTTCAAGATGATTGATTCATTTCTCTGACCTGTATGCCGCGTACATAATTCCAAAAAAAAAAAAAAAAAACATAAAAACGAAGCCCATTTTTTTTCAGGGTGTGAAATGGAAAGCTTCGCTACGCTCATCTAATTAAGAAAAAAGTTTCTCTGAAATTATGAAACCACATATCGTGATTATTCGATAAAATCTAGCCTCAGGTTTGTGATCTCCTTCAAGGGTAGTTGGTCGCGTCTGAGTGGGCGGTGGTGTTCGTTAGAGGGAGGGTGATGAGGAGGGGGGAGGAAGGGGGGGGTGCTATTTAACACGATCCCAGAAGCACAGTCTTTTCATTTCGTTTACACACTTTTCACCAGCTGATTTATACACATATAAAATAATCATGATGAAGAAAAAAAAAACGAACAATGAAAATATGAATTTGGCAAAAATTCAACAACATGTATTTTCATAATCGGTTTTATTCTATGGAGTATTACGTATATGAAAAATTATTCCGAATTAAGTCACATAAAAAAGGTTTTGATGATATTTTTTTATGTGTTTGGGGTAAAATGTAGTTCACACTTGTCACCCCTCCCTGGATCACCCCTAATGGTGTTGTGATCTACATAATTATGTCGTTAGTTATGTTTTTTTATGTTTTATAAGTAAATACGTTTGAGGGAGAAAGGGGAACTGGAAAAGAGAAGTATTACATGCCTCGGGTTCTCACGATATAATCGTAAGGTCAATGCACGATGCAATCGGCCAACTCAAGTTGGCCAAATAGCCAACTGAGCTGGAATTGTTGGTGTGAACATTTTTCCCGGGTTTGATTCCCGCCATGGACTAACATTTCCGGGTTTGATTCCCGCCATGGACTAAGATTCTGACTGAGGTTTTCGTGATTCGTCATATATATGTGTATACATACTGAAATGGCTACTTGACAACAAGGCACGACCGACTCCTTTCCATCATTCTGACAGTCTGACAAGGAATATGCAACAGCTCCTCACTGGTCTTTATTATCATTTCATTCATTTCTATTTGGGCCTACTTTTACTACTTTTATACTTTTATGGCCTACTTTTATATAGGCTAACATTGCAATCTTGGCATGGAATCATTGAGGCTGAGGGGTGACTTCCAAAGTTACCTCATTTCCAACTTTCCTTATTTCAAACTCGCCCCATTCCAAACACGCCTTATTTTAAATTCGCATCATTCCAAACTCGTTTTTTTTAAAACTCGCCTCATTTCAAACTTGCCTTATTCCAAACTCGCATTATACCTAGATCGCCTTTTTCCAAAGTCACCTCATTCCAAACTCGTCTTATTCCAAACTCGTCTCATTTCAAACTCGCCTTTTCCCAAATGAGCCTCTTTCCAAACACGCATTTTCAAACGCGCATTATTCCAAGTCGGGCTGAGGATAATGAGTCAAGATTGTTTGAATGGGCCACCACCACAAGAGCAACCCAACTATGAAGTTGTGAATATGGAAGCGACGAGCCGTGTACCAGATTGCCTACTTCTGGTTTCTTCCAAACGGCGGCCATGTTCATTGTTTCAACTACCAGTTGGAGCTACTCCCACGTTGGTTCCAGCAAGCCATTTTTCATCATCACATATGATGTAATAATAATTATAGTATCCCTTGATTACAGTGACTGAATATAAAACAAATGTATGTAGGCCCACACCTGACAACAATCAGTTTTAACAACGAACATGGCCGCCGTTACCCACTATTTGACGTCATCAAGTGGTACAAGATTACTACAAGGAGTTATACCTTCAATACGACAGTATTAAATACAACTTCATGGTCCAATCATCCCAAGAAATTTGATTTGTGGTACTCGATTAACAAATTATGATAATCATGAAGAAGAAATAAAAGATGAAGAACAATTCAGAAAATTGTGTCCGGGGGAAATACTCAATCAAATTTCTGAATATGCATAGACTTTTTGATGTATATAGATGAAAATAACAATACAAATTCGAAAATCCTAATATTAAAATGTCAAAAATGAATTTCCACACATTTTCAAATTATGATAACAAACAGCGCAGTTCTGGTGTTGAAGTTCATTAGTTTTACATAATCAAATGGAGTGGTGAGATCGCCCTTGCGGTGCCCCGTCCAAACGATCCTATCTTTCATCCATAGCCTTAATTGGGAAACAATGATTTTGTATCAAGTTTCGATGTTATTAAAAAAAAATATATATATATATATATATATATATATATATATATATATATATATATATATATATATATATATATATATGTATATATATATATATATATATATATATATATATATATATATATATATATATATTCAGTACGGTACGTAACTAGTTTATAGGTTCATGAATTAACTTTACCATACATTCTAGAAAGGGATTATCACATACTGTATATCAACCACATTATCAAATTCAATATATATATATAATAAAAAATAAATAGTCATCATAAAAAGCCAATCGTCCATTGTGTTCTCTATACAAATACAGCATACAAACCACCAGTAAAACCTAATAAAAATAAACAAATACTTTACGACATTTTTGTGTAAATGTTGCCCATTTTTGGGGCTATTTTATGTCTTTTTGGTGATGTTGCTAGAAAAAAAGAGGGGATTTTTTTTCGAGCTTGTGTTATTCTTTAGGGTTTGTATGGATAAAGAATCACCCCCCCCCCTCCCTCCCTCCCTCCCTCCCCATCATCTACCCCTATAGATTAATGGTACACATTCAGGTATAGATTTACTTTTATTATTATTATTATATTGTAAGGTTGAATAAATATTGATGTATTTGGACTAGGAATGTTATTGTTACGATTGGTAGTCTTCTCTGTGGATTGTGATGACGGTTGTGGGTCTCGAGCCTCCAGTCCGGTTGAATAGATTTTACTCCCTAGTTTAGTTGGACTGTTTTGTTGTTAAGTGACGTCAAATATTTGCCAGCTATTTATAGCATGTGTTGAATCCTCCGGATAAATAATTTGGAGTTATCTGAAGTGTGGATTAAAATTCAAGTTTAAGTTCATTCTATTGGTATTATTATTAACTAGTAAAACGCCATATATGCGTTGTTAGACGAGCGGATGGTAATAGTATGTTGATTTTTTTGCCAAACTTTTGCCTACATTCGCCAATTGGGTGACATTCAAGTTATAAATGGGTAAAAACTGCTTTGAGTGGTACCAATTTGGAACATTTTATATTTTTTCTTCGAAATGGCTGACCCGATCAAGCTGAGAATTTTCAAAATTGTGTATAAGATTGTAATTGAACTTCACACAAAATTTCTTCTCTTTCAAAATTTTTTTTTTTCAGCCGTGTTATTCTAACGGGTATTTTTGAAATTTCTTAAATTCATAAAAAAAAAGGTACGATCCGATAATGCCAAAAAACTATACAGCTCTAAGTTGGATGAGAAACCATAACGAAAACAAGTTTGAAGTAGATAGCTCTAGCCGTTTGACCTGTGGAGAACCGACAAAAAAACATGAGAAAAAAAAACATATAAACGAACACCAATTTTTCTCAGTATGTCAAATTGAATCCTCGCTAAAGCTCGTCTAATAAACAGCATGTTGAAAAATGTGATTTTCAAAAAATTTTCAAATGTATCGTATCAATGTATTCTATTCGATATATTTCAATATATCTTCGATTTTTTTATATGTTGTGACTATTTTACGAATGTATTTTTTGACTATCAATATACGTAACATCAAAATTCATTATTTCCTCGTGAAATTCTGAGAATTTAACGACATCTTTGGATGAAAATTGAATAAATGAAAAACGAAAGAATAAATAAATGAGGAATGAATACAAAATAACACGTGAAAATAAATTGACATAAATATGACAATATTAAAATAAAGATGGAAAGCATAAAAATTATACAATCACTATTTTCTTGGTAACACAACACAATATCAAGTCTTTTCACCTAACCCACAGAACCATTAAAGGTGGCTTGACTGTTGAGAAAAGGTCAAGTACATTAAACTGTTCATAAAACTGAGATATAGCTACAGTCAGTATCATTGATTACGTTATTTTAATGCGGAATTTCAATTAAAACAATGTAATTAGAAAGGAAATGAGAAAAATAAATCGGAGAAGGATTTGGAGAAGAAAAAAGTATTGGAATATTTAATTTCATTCATTTTTTTTTTTTTTTTTTTTTATTGGTCACATACACTGATACAGAAAGAAAAACACAATTACAGCAAAAAAACATCCACAAAGCCCTTCAAAGAAGGCTCAACTGTGGATTAAAATAGTGAATTATAAGTATAATTCAAAGTCGGAAGTATTTCTCAAACATTAGAAGTGATACAGTAGTTGGAGTAAGAAGAGAAGAATAGAAACGTGGATTGATTGGTTACATTCTACTTACGAAGTGTGAGGTTTCTTTGATCACTATTGATTTCAAGCAATCAAGTTACATCAAGCTACATTCATTTTATCAATAATGATTTTTATTGGATGAGCGTAGCGAAGACTCAATTTCACTGTACTTGAAAAATCGAATGTGTTTTTTTTTTTTTTTTTTTTGTTCGCGCTCTACAGGTCAAGTGAAACTTTCAACGATGATAAAACTTTCACACGGTTTCACATGTTTATTCTATTCCGATATTTTTAAAATATCAATTTAAAAAAAATAATGATTACTTCATTTTTTTTTATTCGCTCATCCATCAACGCGAAAACACATAACGCGTTTTCCCAGTACAATGAGAATACATTGTAAACGGGCAGAAATGATTTTTCCACCAAAAAATGAATTTCGAATTGTTGTCAAATGAATGAATCATTTGAGGTGTGTTGTTGATGGAAAAAATTCTGTAGTTTTATTTAATATCAATATTAAGAAGCCATTTATATGGTTCGAACGAATCGCTTGTGTAGGACTTTTATATGATGAGCATTCTTTTTTTCGAATAACTTTTACAAATATTTGTTCCTCTCCTTTTTCAATATTACATATTTTTTTCCTCTTCTTTCTCTTGATGAGTGATACATTACGATGTGAAATTGACTAGTGTATAGCCCAATATTATTATTGATTTTTGTATCAAACACTATTGTATATTGTATTTATATGATAGGGTGATAAAATCGCCCTTGTGGTGCCCCGTCCAAACGATCCTATCTTTCATCCAAAGCCTTAATTGGGGAACAATAATTATGTATCAAGTTTCGATGTTATTAAAAAAAAAAAGAAAACATATATATTGTATTGTATTTTTGCCCTCTTTATTGATCTTTTATTTTCATATATATTATTCTGTGTCCAATGGGCAACCTTCTATGAGGCAAAATCTTTATTTCTCCAAATAATAAAGAATTTGTATATGCAATATTAATTGACAGCTTGAATGATAGATTCGTTCAGGTCATAAAATGCAAGGATTATTGAAAATCTTTGCATTAATCCCTCATGAATTATCCTAGTTTTGCAGGAAGCTTCAACATTTCCCTACATCACTTAATGTTCTCTCATCATCCATTAATAATCCATCCGTCGCCAATAGATCCAAGTTATAATCACAATACGTTGTTAAACCTAATATGAATATATATATATATATATATATATATATATATATATATATATATATATATATATATATATGTATATATATGTATATATATATATATATATATATATATATATATATATATATATATATATATATATATATATATATATACATATATATATATTTATATATATATATATATATATATATATATATATATATATATATTTATATATATATATATATATATATATATATATATATATATATATATATATACATATATATATATATATATATATATATATATATATATATATATATATAAATGAATATATATATATATATATATATATATATATATATATATATATATATATATATTTATATATATACATATATATATATATATACATATATATATATATATATATATATATATATATATATAAATGAATATATATATATATATATATATATATATATATATATATATATATATATATATATATATATATATATATATATGGATGAATATATATATATATATATATATATATATATATATATATATATATATATATATATTTATATATGAATCAAATATTTCAAAACCAAAACTAGAAATCTCAAAACTCGTATTTTAAAACTAACCACCCTTCTACACGTTAATCCACGCCTATGTAATAATTCATCCCTTTGTGAAATCCACGCCTATGTAATAATTCATCCCTTTGTGAAGTCTTCAATAAAGAAAAACATTATTTTCACGGGTTGTTGGCCAAACATTAGAAACCAGCCACTTTAAACTGGAACACCAAACCCAACAGAAAGAAATTCCATTCGCTATTTATTTCTATTGGGGTGGTAATAACCCTTCAAAAGGTTCGTGAAAGGGTTGAAACGGGGAGAAATCGAGGGAATGAATGGGAAGTTGGTGATGTAGAAAATATGCCAACACCT
Organism: Brachyptera risi; assembly: GCA_964007535.1. NCBI lineage: Eukaryota > Metazoa > Arthropoda > Insecta > Plecoptera > Taeniopterygidae > Brachyptera > Brachyptera risi. The sequence continues at coordinate 17,603,754 of OZ023339.1, read as the reverse complement.
AATAATTGAAGAGAATTGTAAAAGAAAATAAATAGATATGTTTTTAAGGTTTTGATAAATTATTTAAATATGTAAATTCGAATGATAATATTTAGGATTGAAAGTGTTTAATGAGCCTTCGAGATGATTTATTGGATGGTTTTAATGGAAGTATGAATTTATTCTCTGGCTTCATGGCATTAGACATGACTTTTGGAATCATTTTTTTGGATGATAACGCATAGTATTCAATTCTTCATTCAGTATATTCAATTATGTTATACAATATCATAGTGGTAATATATAATTCAATTCCATATTTGATATATATTCAATTATGTTATACAATATCATAGTGGTAATATATAATTCAATTCCATATTTGATATATATTCAATTATGTTATACAATATCATAGTGGTAATATATAATTCAATTCCATATTTGATATATATTCAATTATGTTATACAATATCATAGTGGTAATATATAATTCAATTCCATATTTGATATATTCAATTATGTTATACAATATTATAGTGATATTAAATTATTCAACTCCTCATTTGATATATTTTTGGTGATAACGCCACTGCCTGAAGAGTCCACGGGAGTCGATTGAGCGAAATATTAGTTTTTTTGGTGATAACTTCTGAACGGTATGAGATATCAGAATTGTAATACGCGAGAAACACATATAATTATAATGGCTTCAAGATGATTTAAGTTATAACTATTCAAGTCATGTCGTATAACTGTCAAGCGTATACAGATGAAAAAACACATTTTCAGCTGTATACACTCAATAGTTATGCGACATGACTTTGAATAGTCATAACTTATATTATCTTGTAGCTACCATAACTATCTGTGTTTCTCGCGTTTTATAATTTTGCTGATGGGGTGGTGAGATCTCCCTTGTGGTGCCCCGTCTAAACCATCCTATCTTTCATCCTTAGCCTTGATTGGGGAACAATGATTCTGTATAAAGTTTCGATATATATATATATATATATATATATATATATATATATATATATATATATATATATATATATATGTATATATATATATATATATATATATATATATATATATATATATATATATATATATATATATATATATGAATATATATATATATATATGTATATATATATATATATATATATATATATATATATATATATATATATATATATATATATATATATATATATATAACATATATACATGAACTGGAAAAAATGTATTTTCAATTATTGAAAATACAATTAATTCATTAATTAGCCGATGGCTATGTTACATGGGGTACGAATCTGATGGACATGAATCAAAGTAGAACTACGAAGTAATGATGGATAAATGAAGTGAGAAAAAGAGGGCTAGCAAAAAACACCATGCTTAACTTATATTCGTATTATTTGTAACCCGCAACCCAACCCTGTATTGTTTGTTATATATAAGATCATGATGTCAGCCTATCAAGGAAGACGAATCAACTCTCGAATCTTGGAAGGCCCTTGTAGCATATATTAAACTAATTTTCGATGTTCATTTTTATATATTTAGATATAGGCCTATTGTATTTCAAACTGTGAATATATATATCATCCATGTATGGTTATTGGCCATATACTATGAGTGCATTCCGAAACCTAATGGCCTACTTGTGGTACAGTACTCGCCAGTAGATTTATTTGTTTCCAGTGGGCCTCAGTAACAAAACGTATCCAGTACTATTAGAAAGTGAAACAATGGCTGACATTATTGTTTTTCAATAAAATGTCGGGCTATGAAACAATGTATGAGCGAATCAAACTAAAATGCATCTTATATCAATCAACATTTCTCCAGATGCAGTTTCTCTGACTTATTCACAACAATATCCACACTCCTATTTATCTGTGAATGAACTAATGTAATCTCGCACCATTCATGGAGGTCGCCATTACTTGTACTGGGTTTACTATGAGACAAATATATCCAGTGTTTCCAGTACGCAGAATTTACTGGCGTGGTGAGTTCCGGAACGTTCAGTGGATTACTCGGAGTAGGTTTTGGAAACGCATCCAGTGCGCTTGCAGTAAATTCTGGAGGTTTCGGAACGCAACCCTTGTAAGCAGAACAATGTAAGCTAGCAAACATGCTGTACAATTCCTCAATTCTCAGTTGAATTTTGAGTACGATTTGAGCTTGGAACAGTTCTATTCATTGTAGAGCTTTACTAGCCTTGAAAGGAACAATTTTGATTTTCTGGAATCATTAATTCAGTTTGGTAGAATCGAGTGTGTAGGCCTAGATCTATCGCTATTATGTCATACACAATCTTTTTTTTTAATAACATCGAAACTTGATACAAAATCATTGTTCCCCAATTAAGGCTATGGATGAAAGATAGGATCTTTTGGACGGGGCATCCCAAGGACGATCTTACCACCCCAAGTTGATTATTTGAAACTAATGAACTTCAACACCAGGACTGCGCTGTCTGTGACCATAATTTTACGCCGTAGATAAAAGTCTTTCAGTATAAACACACGAATGTTGATATCTTCCACTTTGAACTAAGTCTCTTGGGCAATGATCACTTCTTTCCATCAACAGCAGATGTGAAGTTTATCATTATACAAAATCGACAAATTAAAGTAATGATAGGCCTATAATACACAATTTCTCCCTTTTATTTCTCCAACTGAATAATCAATCTCAATATTCTCATTCATTTTTGTATCGAACACTATAGTATTGTCTTTTCACTCCAATCATTGATTTGTTATATTCTTTGCTTCGAATAATCATTTTGTGTCTAATGAGCAACCTTTCGTGAGACAGAGTCTTCACTTTTCACAAATAAAGAGTTTGAATACTTAAAAAGAAAGTCAGGTAGTTTGAAGAGTTTATTCAGTATACATATATATATATATATATATATATATATATATATATATATATATATATATATATATATATATGTATATATTCATGTATATATTGATTCAGGATGAATGTACGGTTTATATATAAATATATATATATATATATATATATATATATATATATATATATATATATATATTCATGTATATATTGATTCGGAATGAATGTACGGTATATATATATAATATATATATATATATATATATATATATATATATATATATATATATATATATATGTATATATTCATGTATATATTGATTCAGGATGAATGTACGGTTTATATATAAATATATATATATATATATATATATATATATATATATATATATATATATATATATATATATTCATGTATATATTGATTCAGGATGAATGTACGGTATATATATATAAATATATATATATATATATATATATATATATATATATATATATATATATATATATATATATAAATATATATACATATATATATATATATATATATATATATATATATATATATATATATTCATGTATATATTGATTCAGGATGAATGTACGGTATATATATATAAATATATATATATATATATATATATATATATATATATATATATATATATATATATATATTTAAATAATTATATAAATATTAAATTTGAATTAAATTTAATTTTAAATTTATTTTAATTTTTTTTTTTTAATTAAATTTAAATATTTATATATATAAATGTTCAATATGTTTTAATTTATAGCAATATATTCCGTGGGTTAGGGACTTTTAAATATGTAACCAAATGAATATGGGTTCCGCTGGTATTCATATAATATCATCAATATAATTATATACATATATATATAAATATATATATATATATATATATATATATATATATATATATATATATATATATATATTATATATATATATATATATATATATATATTATATATATTTATATATATATATATATATATATATATATATATATATATATATATATATATATATATATATATATATATATATATATATATATTTATATATATATACCGTTCCTGAATCAATATATACATGAATATATATATATATATATATATATATATATATATATATATTCATGTATATATTGATTCAGGATGAATGTACGGTATATATATATAAATATATATATATATATATATATATATATATATATATATATATATATATATAAATATATATACATATATATATATATATATATATATATATATATATATATATATATATATATATATATATATATTCATATATATATGTATATAATTATATTGATGATATTATATGAATACCAGCGGAACCCATATTCATTTGGTTACATATTTAAAAGTCCCTAATCCACGGAATATATTGCTATAAATTAAAACATATTGAATATTTATACACAACGACAAGATCAATTTCACTGAACTGAACTCACAATCTCCACCCCCCCTCCCCCTCCCTCCCCCCTCCCCCCTCTCTTCAAGATCATTCCAAATGCCAAAAGCCTCTCCGCTGAAAACCCTCCAAACCACATCTTGCATGCCTACAAAAACCTCTCATCGCCTACAACTGGCAAACCACCCGATCGAAACATCCTGGCGTCTATGCTGCTGTATAGACGAGACGGTCGATCGGAACCTTCGGGAGGTTGTTCGAGAGAGAGGGAAGAAGTAGGACTGTGGTTGACACATCTCATTGGGATAGATGGAGATTATCCTTCTTTATCCCCCACCCCCCTCATCCTCCAGTACCCCCTCCCCCCCCTCCCCCTCTCATCCAGCAGACGGACGGGGAATTAGGAATGAGGAATGAGGAATAATAATAATATTGTATTGTAGGTTGGGCCATTTAAAATCATGGCATGCCCTGGAGCATAGTAGCCTGATTATGGGCAAATACATACACACACACACACACACACACACATATATATATATATATATATATATATATATATATATATATATATATATATATATATATATATATATATATATATATATATACATATATATATATATATATATATATATATATATATATATATATATATATATATATATTTATTCATATATATATATATATATATATATATATATATATATATATATATATATATATATATATATATATATATATATATATATATATATACATATATATATATATATATATATATATATATATATATATATATATATATGTATATATATATTTATATATATATATATATATATATATATATATATATATATATATATATATATATATATATTTATATATATATATATATATATATTTATATATATATATATATATATATATATATATATATATATATATATATATATATATATATATATATTTATATATACCGGCACAGTAGCTGAGTGGTCAGCTCACTCGCTTCATGTGACCCGGGAGGTGAAGGGACATATCGGACCCGGTTCGATCTCCGCCACCGTCCATCTTTACAGGGGTTTTTCGTAGTTTCCCTCTGTAGTCTAGGCTAATGCCGGGATGGTTTCCACAATCCCTCCGGAGCGGGGACCGCTTCCTTCCCACCATCCATCCCATTACTCATAAAACCTTCATCCCATCATCTCAATAATCATTCATCCGACGCCAATAGATCTCAGCCATCATTACAGTACGTCGTTGAAAACAATCTGAAAAAAAAAATATGAATTCATATATATATATATATATATATATATATATATATATATATATATATATATATATATATATATATATATATATATATATATATATATATATATATATATGTATATATATATATATATATATATATATATATATATTTTTTTTTCATGATACTAACGATGAATTGTTCAAACATTCACTCATTGGAAAGACGAAATTGTGTAAACTAACACAAACAGTTTCACTCTTCATACTATCTGGTCACAAAATGTCCTGGGATTTAACGAGTTGGCATCCCGCATCACAGCAGAGTAAGATAGGTTGCCTTCGTACAAGGCGACAAAACAATGCTCCAAATTCTAGATCTATACTTCCCTTCCATTTTCATATTAAATCATTCAATTCCCTATTTGATATATTCGATCATTTCAAACTATATTATAGTAGTATCATCATTCAATTCCTTATTCGATATATTCAATTATGTTATACAATATTATAGTAGAATTCAATTATCCAATTCTTCATTTGATATATTCAATTATATCATACAATATCATAGTGTTAATATATTATTCAATTCCATATTTGATATATTCAATTATGTTTTACAATATTATAGTGATATTAAATTATTCAATTCCTTATTTGATATTTCAAATTATGCTATCCACTTTCATATTAGTAGGGCCTATCATACTATTCGATTCCTTATTTGATTATGTTATGCAATATTGAAGTGAATGTTACCATTGACACCACTCCTGCAAGTTCGAGCATTCATCTCTGGTGCAAACAAGTATATCAGGTCGTGTTATTATTATTGTGTCATCCATCATCCTACTGTCTGCTGACTTGTATCAAGAAGGCTCACTCTCTCTCTCTCTCTCTCTCTCTCTCTCTCTCTCTCTCTCTCTCTCTCTCTCTCTCTGACACACACACTGTGTAACTGCACATACTGCAATATGGCGCCAGTTTATCAGATATCTAAACCAATAACACACAAGACAGCTATCTTTCTTTCAGTTTCTCTCTCCCTCTCTCTCTCTCTCTCTCTCTCTCTCTCTCTTTCTCTGTCTCTTCCTTCTTCACCATACGTTCTCAAATATCAAGCACGAGTAGAATAAAATAGAATGGAATGAAATAGAATATCTTTATTGTATCCTTAATTAATCTGTAAACAGATATTGGACGTGTCAAATGAAATTACAATTGAAATACAATCAGAATACACATTCATATAATTCATGAAATTGTGGAAAAGTTTATACCAGTAAGCCATGGATTTATCCGAATGATAATCACATTATCTAAGTACAATCGAGTTGGTAAATTTCAATCTATGGTCAAACACGGATTCTGACAAATCCATTTTCTAATTTCAGTCTTGACTTTTGATATTTTTGCTATAGTCATTAATTCTGAGGGAATTTTATTAGTATTTTTTTTTTTTTTTTTTTTCACCAGTAGTAGTAGTAGTAGAATTTTTTTTTTTTCAAAGTTCTTCATTCATTCAATGTACATGACGTAGTAGAAGTAGTAGTAGTAGTATATATATATAGGTTGTTTATCATCATCATCATTCATTTACACTAGGCAAACGCGTTATGTGTTTCCGCGTTGATGGATGAGCTGGAACATATCATCTTATCTTTGGATTGGTTATTATATATATAATTACACCTTGGGATCCAAACCATTACATCACTGCCATCTTATTTTCCATTAATAATTTATATAATAATATAGAAGGCTTTGTTTTAATCGTTTACAATCAAGTGGTGACACTTGTTGCTTTGATTTAATAGGTATCTTAATAGCTTTGAATAATTGACACAAATAACATTATATATTTTTTTACATCGAAACGGCTGATCCGATTTGAGTGAAAGTTCTGAATAATGTGTATCATTATCAGATTGAAATTCTCTGAGAATTTGAATCCTCTCAGATGAAATACTTTTCACGAATATTTTCCTCTGGCTTATTCTAATGGGATTTTTGAAAACTTTGGAATGAGTTTTCTCAGAAGTTGTTAAGCCGATCGTGCCTCAAAACTATACAGCATCAAGTCAGATAGGGGTTCACGTGTGTGCCAAGTTTCAACTGATTTTAAATTTTTGTCTGACCTGTGGAGCGCGAACAAAAAAACAAAAAAAAAAAAAAAAAAAAAAAAAAAAAAAAAAAAACAGGCACTTTTTTTTCGGTATAGTGTAATTGAGTCTTCGCTTCGCTCATCCAATAAAACATTTTTTTTTTTTTTTTTTTTTTTTATTCGTGTTCTCACAAAGATTTCAGTACAATTTCTTAGACCCACAAAGTCACAAGTAGTAGTAGTGTTTTTTTTTCAAAGTTCTTTATTTATTCAATGTTCATGACGTATTTATTTCTAGACCCACTAAGCCACTGATGTGGTTTGTCTGTAGGTCTATTTTCATAAATAAATTCCTTTTGATATTCCTGGATTACGTACATAAACTGATTATAATATATATATAGGCTACATAAAGTTCACACTTTGCATTAACTAATTATAATAGTAGTAGTAGTTGTTTATTATTATCATCATTCAATTACATAAAACATAGGGTTCACTTGTCCACAAAGCCTAGCACAAGGCTTATCTGTGGATTATACAGAGAATAATAAAACGGAGAAAGAAAACACTACATTTGTATATGAAAAATAACATTGCGCTTAATTAAATTAGAAAGATAGAATAATGGGGAAAAAAATAGGATAATGGTGGATACGAATAATACACATTAAGTGACAAAAAATCAATTTGCAGAGTAAAATAATTACAGAGTACCACTCAAGGAGTCTAAAAGCCAGTACTTAATTTCTTCTTTGACAGAACATAAGTTTTGAAGTTTCAATAGATGTTGAGGAACAGAATTAAAAATGAATGGAATGGCGTACATCAACCGCCTTTAGGCCTAATATAAACAGTAGTAGTAGTAGTAGTAGTGGTAGTAGTAGTAGTAGGGTTCCTTCAACCCTCTTTCGAGGAAATCGGTACACAATTTACATATTTCACAATATAACTTATAAATAGCATTACAATTATTATTGAGTGTAGCAATAAGCCATCATTCATAATTTATCAACGCATTAGTATAGTTATATTATATCGAACAAATAATACAACAAATAATGATACATTAGAAGATTTCAAATTGATCGATACGGAATTGAGATAAATCGATTGAACTTATACTACAATATTGTATCTAGAAGGCAGTGCGACGAATAGAACAGTCTTCTTGAACTCAATGAATACACTAAATTGATTGTTGACATTGGTGTTTCGAAACTGAATTCAACTATAGGCTTCTGTCAAGTAACAAATGACAAACAATCGTTACCATAGCAACACAGCGAACTGGTGGACTACCAAACATTCTGATACGACAATTCCAACTGGTGCACATTGTTGTCTGTCTCTTGCAACAATGTGTGACGTCACTTGACAGAAGCCTATTGGATATTAGGCCTATATATACAAGAAATTGAACAATTTGAATAATCAAATGAGAACAACAACAATATTGAAGAATTCAAGACAAACTGTAGACAATCTCACTGAATATGTCTCCTCAACGAGTATACGAACACATCAATACAAATATTGAAAAGCATAAATCGAGATAACAAAGATACATGGATATGAATAGCTGAATATTATAGATGATCAGTTCCATCTCGACATTGCGTGAAATGTCCTGGAATTGGGAGTATATATATTCAGTCTATGATAATACACTATTTGACCTCGGAATCAGAAACCTGTCCTTGAAAACATGGAATAGGAAACAAAATCTTCACAAAAATCGTTCACATTCAGCGACGCTGGAGATTTCTGCAGTGTAAATAAAGACTTGACGGCGCTGCCGCCGCTGGGGGGTGTTGGGGGTGGGAGTAGGGAAAGGAATAAAGAGAGGGGTGGTAGCTTATGATGGTGACAGCTGGCCAAATGCGGCGCCACCCTCCCCCCCCCCTCCTCCAAACAGCCCCATCCCCTAGCGCCATCTCGTGATATTAATATCTTGGGTAACTCAATTATGGCGGCGATCAAAAGCGATTTGTCGTTTCCCATTCCACTTTGCTCCTTCTCTCTCTCTCACTATCATACTATCTTTATCTCTCCCACACACTCTATCTCTCTGACTCTTTATCTCTCTCTTTCTCTCTCTCTCTCTCTCTCTCTCTCTCTCTCTCTCTCTCTCTCTCTCTCTCTCACACACACACACACTCTATCTCTCTGACTCTTTCTCTCTCCCTGTCTCACTTTCTCTCTATATATATATATCTACTTTTCTCTCTCTCTCTCTATCTTTCTCTATCTCTCTCTCTCACACACACACACACTATATCTCTCTTTCTTTCTCTCTCTCTCTCTCTCTCTCTCTCTCTCTCTCTCTCTCTCTCTCTCTCTCTCTCTCTCTCTCTCACACACTCCATCTCTCTGACTCTTTCTCTCTCTCTCTCCCTGTCTCACTTTCTCTATATATCTCTCTCCTTTTTTTTCTTTGTCTCTCTCTCTCTCTCTCTCTCTTTTCTCTCTCGCTATTTTCTTATTCTCTCCCTCTTTCAGATCTATAACTCGAACATTCTCTCTCCTTCTCACATCTATCACTACTCTCTTCCTCTCTCTCTCTCCGCCACTCTCTGTAGCTCAGTCAACTACGGCACCGCTCTAGAAAGTGATGTCACCGTTGGGCGTGGGTTTGAGTCCCATATAAGGAATGGTTCTTCTCCTTTTTAATAACATTCACTCTTCGAATATCCACACTCCTATTTGTCTGTGAATGAACTAATGTAATCTCGCACCATTCATGAAGGTCGCCATTACTTGTACCGGGTTTACTATGAGACAAATATATCCAGTGTTTCCAGTACGCAGAATTTACTGGCGTGGTGAGTTCCGGAACGTTCAGTGGATTACTCGGAGTAGGTTTTGGAACATATTCAGTACGCTCGATGTAGATTCTAGAGGTTTCGGAACAAAGCCCATGTGTTCCATACAAGCTTCGAGTCACAGTTTAGTATCTCATTCAAACGAGGGTGGTCGGTAGGCCTAATATAAAAACGAAAGGAGCTCATATATTACCATACATTATAGCTACCAGCTCATATATTATTTGGAAATCAAATATATGATGATGATGAAAATGGAAACAGATTCAAACCATCATAACTTATCCAGTCATGACATTTTCAATCAATCCTTTATCAAGTTCTCTCCAATGGGTATGATTGATGAGCGTAGCGAAGTCTCCATCCCACTCTTATAGGGCTTTGTCTGTGTGTGTGTGTTTTTTGTTTTTTTTTGTAAGCACTCCACAGGTCGCAAGGGTTGACTGATCAACATGAAACTTTTTTTGTACACGCAAACTCATCCAACTTAGAACTGTATAGTTTTTGGAATGAATCGGTCGGACCGATTTTGAGAAATATCATCTCAAAGTTTCTAAAAACCCCATAAGATTTGGCTAGGCGGAAAATGTTGAAAAATAAAGTCTCTCCAAACGGGATGAAATTTTCTCCAAATGTGTATACATAAATTTTACACATCTTCACGATTTTGTATGCAATTCCAATCAGTCGTTTTGAAGAAAAAAACCCTGATAATATTCATCAAATATATCATACAAATTGTGACAGAATTAAGTTGTCGAAATTCACTGCTTTCTAGATTCAAGAGTTGGCCAACAATGAAGTATTTTTCATATGCGCCAAGGTGTGTAGAATACCAGAGTCAATGAAGTGGCAAGAGTAGAACTACTTTAACGACTTTTATAGCTTATTAACAGATTTCAAGGTGTGTAGAATACCAGAGTCGATAAAGTAGCAAGGGTAGAACTACTTCAAGGACTTTTATACCTCATTCAGATATCTCGCTCATCTCACAACGCATATTTCGCGTTTGACTAGTAAGAATCACACCCAATACAATTCAAAATGAAATACACGACCCGTATCACGACTGCTACTTGAGATAACGGCCTAGGCCTAGCTAGCTCCCAGAGACTAGGACTTGGATGCTTTATTCTCATCTTCTAGACACTTTACAATTGAATACTTGTGGCAAAAATGGAGAAATACTAAAAAAATCAGGCTATTGTTTGCTTGTCGTTTTTGGTGTTTTTAATTGTTTTTCTACAGGTCAACTACAAAGTGGCCCTTAATCCTAGTTGGGACTGTATAGTTTCACATTTTGCCCCATAGGTTGGTTACTTTTCTTCAACAGATTAATGAAACGAGGTGTGAAAAATTTCTATTAATTTCTATTTCTGAAGAACTTATACTTTTTCAACATACAATAAATAGTACATCACTCAGTCGACAATCGGAGAGTTCGTGTGGTCACTTGAAGGAACTTCGGATCTGATGAAACTCCTCCCCTACCGCTAACCCTGTGACAACAGGCTCACCCGTATCGGGTATCAGATACGTGGGCTGCGTTCCGAAACCTCCAGAATCTACTGCAAGCGTACTGGATGCGTTCCGAAACCTACTCCGAGTAATCCACTGATCGTTTCGGAACTCACCACGCCAGTAAATTCTGCGTACTGGAAACACTGGAGCTATTTGTCCCAGTAAACCTAGTACAAGTAATGGCGACCTTCATGAATGGTGCGAGATTACATTAGTTCATTCACAGACAAATAGGAGTGTGGATATTGTTGGAAATAAGGCAGAGAAACTGCATCTAGAGGAATGTTGGTTGATTTAAAATGTATCCAAAGTCGATTCGCGTATACATTTTCCCACACATTGTTTCATAGCTCAACATTTCATTCAGAAAACAATTTGCGTTCAGTTATTGAGGCCCACTGGATACAAATAATTCTACCGGCAAGTACTGAACTACAAGTGAGGCAAGTAGGTTTCGGAAAGCACCCACAGCAGTTAATATATATATATATGTGTGTGTGTGTGGTGAGCACGAAGATTTTCGCGGCCCTTGTCAGATGGTAAATAAGTGTTCACAGTAAATTTGCCACGGTTGAAATGCATTTTGAGTTCTAAAAAAAAAAATGCATTTTACTCTCTCTCTCTCTCTCTCTCTATATATATATATATATATATATATATATATATATATATATATATATATATATATATATATATATATATATATATATATATATATATATATATATATATATATATATATATATATATATATATATATATATTCCACACAATTTTCCTTATGAATACTTCTGACCAAGGATTTTGCTTTTCACTTTTTTCATCACAAATATGGATTCATAGATAGAAGATATACACATTTTTCGTGAAAAAATCGAGTATCCAAATACTCCGATCCTGATCTGATAAAACGGATGATTTTTTATTTTTTTTATTGGGTTCTTACGACGCACTGTAATGATGACTGAGATCTATTGGCGTCGGATGAATGATTAATGAGATGATGAGATGAAGGTTTTATGGGTAATGGGAGGGATAGTGGGAAGGAAGCGGTCGTGGCCTATATTGTGGGAAACATCCCGGCATTAGCCTAGACTACAGAGGGAAACCACGAAAAACCCCTGTAAAGATGGACGGTGGCGGGAATCGAACCGGGTCCGATATGTCCCTTCACCTTCCGGGTCACACGAAGCAAGTGTGCTAACCACTCAGCTACTGTGCCGGTACGGATGATTCACGGGGAGAGGATGGTGTAAATGTTCCATAGGAAAATAAGTTCGTTGATAGAAAAATATTTATGATTCATATTATACTACAATTTCGTATGTACATTCTTAATATCAATACATACATTTTCTTACTAAATACAAGCTGCTCAAGATTCTAGCTTACAATTTGTACATCATTCTTAAATCCTCATAAGTGAACTGTTTGAGCTATGAGCTGAAATATGTTCACTTCATCATTTCAGAAATTTTGAAGTAACCATGTGACGAAGTATTTATTCGCATTCTAAAATATAGCGCTAATCGTCGGAAGGTGAAGAAGTTAGTTTCCGTTGTTCAATATGGAAAAACTTCAAATTGAGTTCATATCGGCAGACTAAATCACTTTTTGGGTAAAAACCTTTTATAGTCCCTTCTTTCTTGAATGTCGATTTAATGATACTTCATCAATTGTTATACTCACTCCACTGTTTTCTTAAAGCGAATACATTTTTCCTCTCAAGCCATTCAATTCCTTCACTGCATGGCCAACCAATTATTTTGTCCTTTAATTTACCCGGTACTTTCATTTTTGATTCAGGAAGAGTGGATGTTGGGGAAATTGAATGTATCGTGAAAATACCCAAGTACAAAATGTATTCAGTCTCAATTTCATAATACAAACTGTCAGTATCTGCAAAACACATCTTCAGTTTGTCACCAAATTACTTTGCAAAGTCATAGTGGAAATCATTCATCTCAGTTCTGCTCGGATCTGATATGGTGAACATTGCATAGATTGGTTGATGAGATGAATTCTTTTAATGAACAAACATTCAGAAATATTCCAATACTTCTCAATGCTGGTGATGCAACTAGTATTGGTGCTCATTTTTTTCCAATGTAAAGTTCAACATTGATCATCTTACGAATATTTTCCATTGTTCTACCAAAAAATATGATATTCATTAGTTTTGAAAAATATTATTCTGAATGGTCAACAGTTAGAGCTAGTTGTTGCGTATTGGAGCAAATAGTGGAATTCTGAACAATCGTACTGCTCATATTCTAGAGCAATGTGAATTTTGACTTTCCATAATGCAAAACTCATTTGGTTTTTGCATTCAAATTTGGTACCAACTCTTGAGCATTCAGACCAACTGGTATTTTACGATCCAACTGGTGTAACAGATTCATTTTATAATGTTACATTTCCGTTTCATTTTATTAGAAGATAACCATCCTTCTATATTTCCCGAATATCCTTTCAATTGTGTTCAAACATTATTCACATCTCTACTACTTCATACTATAAGTACATATAATCTGCATATTGATGTATAGAACTATATTTAAGTATGTAAAAAATATCATTGATATAAATTATGAAAAAAGAAGGCTCAATTTAGAACCTTGTGGGACACCTAGGTTATTAACTAACGTACTCAAGTGATCATCATTAAATCTAACCACTTCATCAACTACTTTGATTCAACTGGACAGCTTGTGGGTTCTGACTCAGCACATCCTAGCGGCGACCTTGTTGGACGCGGGACCGAGGTGCTACATCCACGATACATGTTTCCCACACACCGCCCTTCCCCAGATGAAGCGGGACGCCAGTCATTACAAAGATCGTGCAATTCTTCAGGATATTCCACATTAGCTTCTAAAATATATCCCATTTCACTAATTGGTTCAATCTATTGATTCCATTCAAATTCAACCATTTGGAATCACCGATTGGTACCTGCTCAGAATGATGACTCCAAAAAGATTTATACACTCCTAATAGACGGTGAATCAAGAGCCTGTATTGAAGTCATATCCATCCACATAGTTATCATATGCCTCCGCGAAACGTTCGTGAATCGAGGCCACACCTCCTGTAATCGCTTTTAACAAACAAATACATATTTGGATCTCTGAACATCTAGGATAATTCAACCCGTCATTTTCAAATCACTTTCTCAAGCATGACCAGGGCCATTATACGTAGGAGCTGGATCAAGCTGATGATTTTTCTAACAACGGGATCAAAAATCCTGAAAAACGTCAGCTAGGAAAAAGTCATTTTTTAATCACACTGATACGACTGATTCAGAGCCTGCCTCTCTCTATCTCCCTATCGCTATCACTACTCTCTCTCTCTCTCTCTCTCCCTCTACTTCTCTCCCAATCTTTCTCCTTTCGCCACATGCGAGACTCAAAGGAAACATTACAAGCAAGAGTAACGTAACATTCATCGCTTACAGACAGTTACTTCTTCATATGATCCGACTTCATATGCGCAATTATTCGAGTTTTTTTTCGACATTTGAATGCACAATCGTTACACTGGAATGGCAGCGAGCCAGTGTGAGTCCACATGTGTTGCCTTAGATTACCCGACGACCTGCACTTATAATCACATTCCTTACAATGGAATGGCTTCACGTCCGAATGGATACACATGTGTCTCTTGAGATAATCCAACTGACTGCACTTGTACGAACATTCCGAGCAATGAAATAGTTTCTCAGGGGTGTGCACAGACATGTGCTTTTTCAATTGATTCAAATTTTTACACTCATAATCACATTCCTTGCAATGAAACGGCTTGTTATCGGTATGCATCATCACGTGGTGTTTGAGATTACTCAAACTACCACATTTATAAGAGCATTCATCACAGGGAAACGGTTTCTCGGTGGTATGTAGTTTTGCGTGAGCCCTCAAATGAGCTGCATATTTCGTCTTATAAGGACACTCGTTGCATTGGAACGGTTTAATATCGGAATGAGTCGCCACGTGTCTTCTGAGAATTGCCGACGTGTGACACTTGAAAGAACACTCGGCACATTCGAAGGGTAGTTCACCGGTGTGCAGCATGACATGTTCTTTCAGTAAGCGCGGTACTTTGCATTCGAAAGAACATTTCTCGCACCGGAATGGCATTTCGCTGGTGTGTTTCAACATGTGAGTTTTCAGATTACTCGAATTCGAACTCGTGTACGAACACTTGTCGCACCGGAATGACTTCTCACCGGTATGTGTCGACATGTGTATTTTCAGACTACTTGACGTTATGCACTTGTAAGAACAATTCTTACAATGAAAAGGCTTTTCACCCGAGTGAATCATCATATGACTCTTCAGCCGAGACGATTGGTAAGACTTGAAAGGACATTCCTTACATTCGAAAGTTGGTTTATGAATCAGAGCGTGTCTTTTCAAGCTGGAAGAATCACTGCACTTGAATAAACATTTCTTGCAGCGGAACGTTGTCTTACCGATATGAACCGACGCATGTTTCTTCAGGGCGGAACGTCTAATGCTCTTATAAGGACAATCCTGACACTGAAAAAGCTGTCCACCGGTATGGACCACCATGTGACTTTTCAGATAAGATGCTGTCTTCGTCACGAACGGACATTCCTTACACTGTAACGACTTTTTATCGGAACGACTCGATGGATGTTTCTCGAAGGTAGAAGAATCGTTACGATCCGCAGTAGATTCATCGAAATTGGATGGCCTACTAGCGTGATGGATCAGCATGTGAGTCTTGAGATAGCACGCCAGTTTGCATCGATAAGAACATTTGTCGCATAAGAACGGCTTCTCGTTGGTGTGCGTCATCATGTGGGTTTTTAGATAATACGATTGTTTACATTTGAAAGAACATACGTTGCACTGGAATGGTGGTTCAACGGTATGATTCAGCATGTGTAATTTCAGACGGTATGGTAGAGAAAACTTGAGAGGACATTTCGTGCACTGGAACGGTCGGTCTCCGGTATGTGTTAGCATGTGTGTTTTTAGATTGCTCGGGCTGCTATACATGTGACCGCACACATCGCAAGTATTGTTTCTAACTATTATACTCTTCTTCTTGACTGTCATTTTCTTGATCTTTCCGGATGACTTTTCTCTTTTTTTCTTAATTCTGGTCGCACGAGTCTTTGGAGGTTTTCTATCATTGTCCACACTCGTGGATGATGTTTGTGGTGAAATAGAAATCACTGGGTTCGAATCGATAGATTGTTCGATGAGAAGCACTGTATTTTGATTCTTGCTTTCATCGTCTGCTAGGCCAATGGACACTGCAAATACGTATAAAATATCATATCATCACCTGTATTACCAAATCATTATCAGAATACTCTTTCGTAATTTGGTGAGGTGGTGAGAACGCGTATGTGGTGACTTGTCTGAACAATACCATTACTAGTGATAACATCAATTATGCGAGAATCGATTCACAATCAATTCTGATGTCAAACGATTCTCAAATCGAAAAATCCATTTTTCAAAAAGAAAAAAAAAAATATATGAATTTTTTTTAAAAAAATTTCCGAGGGGGTTCGTGCTGTACTTCTTTACGTCACAATACGTGGTCATTTCGTTGTCCATATTATTTTGTATTGTTGAGATTTTACTATCTGAACACAAGCTATCCCTTCGGTTAAACGTCCGACAGCCGAGCGTTGACAGAAATACCCGAATGGTATAGTACAATTCAAAGAAGTGTCCAGCAGCTATTTTTCAAGTAAAACGCCGCTGGTAAGTTGAAAAAAAAGTTTAAAATTACGCAACTTTTTTTGAGGATCAACTTTTTTTTTTTTTAACGATTTTTTATCATTAATCATTCAGCTCATCATCATTAATCATTTTTAATCATTAGCTTGGAGAATCGATTCCAGATTTTGCAAATTGATGTCATCACTGATTATTTCTATTACCTGTATTACTAAATCATTATCAGAATACTATATCATAATTTGGTGAGATGGTGCGAACGCATATGTGGTAACCCGTCCAAACAATCCTATCTCTTTCCCTCAGCCATAATTGATAATTGATAATTGATCATATATTAATTATTTTTCTAAACAGACGTTCGACTATTGTTCAATATTGTGTATAATATTCTGAAAAAGCATTGGTCTATTATAATTAATATATGAAGCATAGAATGAGGCGTATTTCCTTTTCATCACATTCTTCATCGCCTATTCAAATTTCAAGCTCTACTGACTCCTCCCTTCCTAATCCAACCCTTCTCGTTAGATATTTAATTAGACAGTCAAACAGCCCATGTCATAAAGTCACCATGTTTCTCACATAATCGCGTGAGGAACAAAAAGCTACGAGTGCGTGTGTGTATATAATCAAGTCTGATGGTATCCGGGGTTCGATCCTCTTAGCTCCCTCCCCCCCCCACCCCGCTCTCTCCCTCTCATAATCATAATTGATTTTCTATCAAGCTTTGATCTTAACCACTTGACAGCTGGGTTACGAAGTCACTTTCCTTCATCCCAAGTCAGGCTATTTTCAGGTTATATCGCACAGATACTTGTGTTTAGATGGCTTTTCATAACATTCATAGCAGGAACAAATGGTTTCATTTGTCATATTGGGTTTTAACGACGCTCTATAATGATGACTAAGATCTATTGGCATCAGATGAATGATAAATGAGATGATGGGATGATGAGATGAAGGTTTTTATAGGTAATGGGAAGGGTAGTGGGAAGGAAGCGGTCGTGGCCTATATAGTGGGAACCATCCCGGCATAAGCCTAGACTACAGAGGGAAACCACGAAAAGCCCCGTAAAGATGGACGGTAGCGGGGATCGAACCGGCTCCGACATGCCCACTACCTCCCGGGTCACATGGGGCAAGTGCGCAAACCACTCAGCTACATGTGCCGGTATGGTTTCCATGTGTTCATATATTGTTGTAGGGTACTTGATATGTGAAACAAATAAATTGCAGATATCACTTTTATTCAGCGTTCAGAGGTTTGTCAATTTGACACATTCAGCCTAGAACGATGTTCTGGAATAACAGCTCACTGTATTCATCAATTTTCAATACATCAGCGTATCATGTCGGCACAAACAAAATCAGACTCATTTCCCAATCTCTCTCTCAAATGTCAGTATGAATCCCATGACAATAAGACGTCATTTTATCAAGATATATAAAAAAAAAATCATCAAATATATGGTGATGCTATCATTGTAAAAATGAGTATACAGTGAAACCTCTATGCATCGTTCCCAGATCTATCGTTTTCCTGGATGTATCATCAATTTTTTCTAGCCCCACTCCCATATAATCAACGTTGAATTTTCCTGGATGGATAGTTCTCCTGGATGGATGGTGTTATTTTTCTAGTCCCTTGAAAAACGATGGATAGAGGTTTCACTGTAAATTGATTTTGAGTGTCCAAAGAAAATATCATACTCACTTTCGTCATACTGTTTCTCAACAACGGCAACGAAAGCAATATCATGTGATTCCTCCGGCTCGAATGCACAATCATCCTTGATATCCAGTTCTTCCTGTTTGGGTACAAGAAGCGCATCCTGTTCCATTTCTGGCTCTGTGCTCGGAGCGACCGGCTCCAGGAACTGTTCCGTCACTTCAATCTTGCTGGGATCACACTCAGTCTTGATAGCAGCCACTGCAAACAAGAACAAAGTGAAACCTGTGAAATATATATGAAAAAATAAAAAAAATAATAAAATTAAAAAAAAAAAAAAAAAAAAAAATCATTATTCACCGACGCCATTAGATTGTAGTCATCACAAGAGTGTGTAAAATATTCCTCTATTCACGTGATTGCAAGGGGGGGGAGCGGAATCACAGTCAGTCTCAAGTCAAGTGACGATACCAACACGAATAGCACATCGGTCACGCGGTCATACCTGTAATGGAATCACCCAACACGCCGGTATTCACGAGCAGAAACTTTTCATCTTCTTCTTTGATTGCCACGCGTAACGGATCAACACCAGTGCTGCCATCTACATCGCTCGCTGTGGACAGAAAAAACACAAAAGAGTCTAATTAATGAGAAGACATTCTGACTTGCTGTTGCCTTGTTCACCATTGCACAATTGAACCATAGTTTTAGTTCATATTATATTAATTTTCATGTTTATTTTTGACGTTGACACGGCTGGAACGTGGGTCGGCAAGGCCTCGTACGCGTCCTCACCGATATCATCTCTCATCTCATTCAGTGTGTCTAAACTAGAACCACTCACTATCGATTATTTGTTATACTAGGAAAACGCGTTATGTGTTTCCGCGTTGATGGATGAGCGAATAAAAAAAAAATGAAGTAATTAAATAAATAAAAATCGCATTTTTTAATTTTTTGCTCCGAAACGTCACATCAGATTATTGTAAAAGTCCGTAATAATGTGTATTATTATGTTGTTCGAGTTCTGTGAAAATTTGAAAAATTTCGGAGAACATTCACTTTGTCATTTTTTCCGCCTGGCTTATTCATATGGGTTTTTTGAAAACTTCAAAATGATTTATCTCAAGAAGTGGTTCAACCGATCGCGCCTCAAAACTATACAGCATCAAGTCAGATAGGGGTTCATGTGTGTGCCAAGTTTCATCATGATCTGAATTTCTGTTTGACCTGTAGAGCGCAAAAAAAAAAAAACACATTCGATTTTTCAAGTACAGTGAAATTGAATCTTCGCTACGCTCATCCAATAATTCATTTACCAAACCAATTATAGATTATATCTATTTGAGACAATTATCAATATGAATCCTTTCACAAACTCTATATTTTCTCTAGCTAGCAACACAAAACAAAAGACATTTCAACAATCGTAACAGAATTCACAACAATGAAACGAGTCAAACAAACAATAAACCTGAGCCCTCTGTAGTCTTGTCTGAAGGTCGGGACAACGTGCCATATATTTTATCACTAGGAAAACGCGGGATGCGCGTTGTTAGACGAGCTTAGGGGTATAGAAATCTAGAATGAAAAATAATTTGTCAACCCAATCTACATCTACAGACCTTGGATCACTCCAAACGTTCAAAAACCTTACGAGAATCAGTTATGTCACGGCCTTCCTCTTCATTCATTTCAATCGTTTTGAATTAATTGGTGATACTTGTTGCTATAGATTTAATTGGTTCCCGTAATAGCCTAAATTGATGGGAAAATGCTTTATAAATGCGTTTTCTTCGTTATTTCTCATCCGATTGATGCAAAAAATCTCTCAAAATGTGCTTAATAGTTTCCTTTATATTCGGCGAAAATTTGAGAGGTCTTGAAAAATTTTGATTTTTCAAGTATTTTCCTCCGGGTTATTCTAATGGGGATTCTTGAAATTTCTAAAATTCATAAAAAAAAAGTTACCACCCGATAATGCCACAAAACTATACAGATCTAAGTTAGATGAGGAACCATGACGAAAAAAAGTTTGAAGTTGATAGCTGTAGCCGTTTGACCTGTGGAGAACCGACAAAAAAACATAAAAACAAAAAAAAAAAAAAAAAAAACATAAAAACGAACACCAATTTTTTTCAGTATGTCAAATTGAATCCTCGCTAAAGCTCGTCTAATGACCTAATTTGAGAAATGTGAAATGTGGCGAATAAAGCATTGGACTGAATTGAATTGAATAAGTGATGCGCAAGAGAACTTTCTTTATGACGCCCGTACGGGTTGGTAAGGAACAGTTGACGGACAGCAATCACCTGACTTTGTTGACGAGATATATCTCTGTATTACTCAGACATGTGGCCTATTGGTTAATACACTGAACCGTCATTCAGGAGACTGGGGTTCGATTCCCGCCACGGTCGACCATCCTGATAGGGGTTTTCCTCCGTCGTTCAGGTCAATACTAGGATTGTTCCTCAACAACAGGTCACGACTGACTCCTCCCATCATCCAAAACACCTGATGAAAAATAACCTTTCATCTCAACATCCCATCATCTCATATATTATTCACCGACGCCAATAGATCGTGGTCATCAGTAGAGTGCGTAGTTGAATCCAATATAAATGGATGAAAATAACTTGTGAGCAAGACATATTTCTCTATTCGAGTGATCGCATGAGAATCAAGGTCAGTCTCAACGTTTATTGATGAGCGTAGCGAAGTCTCCATCCCACTCTTATAGGGCTTTGTCCGTGTGTGTTTTTTTTTTTTTTTTTTTTTTTTTTTTGTAAGCACTCCACAGGTCGCAAGGGTTGACTGATCAACATGAAAATTTTTGCGTAAACGCAAACTCATCCAACTTGGAACTGTATAGTTTTTGGAATGAATCGGTCAGACCGATTTTGAGAAAAATCAGCTCAAAGTTTCTAAAAACCTCATAAGATTTGGCTGGGCGGAAAATGTTGAAAAATAAAATCTCTCCAAATGGGATGAAATTTTCTCTAAATGTGTATACATGGATTTTACACATTATTACGATTTCGTATGCAATTCTGATCAGTCGTTTTGAAGAAAAAAAATAAAATGACTGATAATATTCATCAAATATATCATACAAATTGTGACAGAATCAAGTTGTTGAGATTCACTGCTTTCTAGATTCAAGAGTTGACCAACAATGAAGTATTTTTTATATGCGTCAAGGTGTGCAGAATACCATAGTCAATAAAGTGGCAAGATTAGAACTACTTCAACGACTTTTATAGCTTATTCAGATATCAAGGTGTGTAGAATACCAGAGTCGATAAAGTAGCAAGGGTAGAACCACTTCAACGACTTTTATACCTTATTAGGATATCTCGCTCATCTTACAACGCATATTTCGCGTTTGACTAGTCCTATCACACGTTAGTAAAATTTCCGATAAAAAAAACCCATCAGGTTGGCCAATAATACACAGCTGGACAACGCCATTATTGTTTAGAACATTGACAACAAACACAGCCTCGTTGAATCGCTTCACTCAGAATTATTATTTGATGGATTTGAGAACGCACCCACTGAAATCGTAGGTAACAAACTACTAATATGTACTAAAAAGTGAATGAACTTTGAAGCATCACTCGGTCGGTAAAAGTACCTAAATTTCACTCATTTCGAGAACATATCTCATTCGTGCATAACCTGCGGCGAGCGACATTGTAAAACGGCAGGCATTCGTGCGAAACCGTGAAAAGGTCGAGTGACGATACCAACACGAATAGCACATCGGTCACGCGGTCATACCTGTAACAGGATCACCCAGCACGCCGGTATTCACGAGCGGAAATTTTTCATCTTCTTCTTTGATTGCGAATCGTAAGGGATCAACACCAGTGCTGCCATCTACATCGCTCGCTGGGGACAGAAAAAAAGTTCAATTATTGAGAGAAAAGAGATACAGTAAACCCACGTTAATCCAAACTTGATTGATCCAAAACTTGACATATTTCAGACTTCAAGTCGGTCCTCGGGTGAAGGTATAGACCGGGGCTTCTCAACTGGTGGCCAGCGGGCCAACTCCGACCCGCGGGACCTCTTCAAATGGCCCGCAGTATGATCTTATAAACCAACGTAAAATCACTGCAATTTATGATAACATTCTGTGTAGGCCTACTCAAATTGAGAATATATTTGA
The DNA here is from genome assembly GCA_964007535.1 of Brachyptera risi. NCBI lineage: Eukaryota > Metazoa > Arthropoda > Insecta > Plecoptera > Taeniopterygidae > Brachyptera > Brachyptera risi. Next base: position 17,580,136 of record OZ023339.1, on the reverse strand, counting down.
CAAGGATTGAACTGTTGTCACAAGCCAAACGGTACGGGTGGCGTTTGAACTGACATACTTGATAATTCTCAACAAAATATTCATTTTCTTCAAAGCGCACCCATTTGTCACCCTCATAAGCTTCCCCGCTCGCGCCACATCAGTTATATAGACGTGAATGAAGATATAAAGACGACAAGTGCAATTTAAATCATTGAATTTTGATTCAGAAAAAATGTTGAGTGGTAAAAAACTTGAATATGTGTGTATGAAAAATGGACCGTATGTTCTTTGCAAACTGGCGTACGGTACCGTATAGAAAACAAGTGAGAAATGAATAAAATCATTGAACAATCAAACGTGTGGCCCACCTCAACTTTTCTCATGATAAAATGGCCCTACGACATATCTAGTTGGAAAGCCCTGGTATAGACATTCCATAGGGCAGCAAAGTAGGCTGTGGCGCGAAATGATAGGGTTCTAATTTAGGTTCATTCTTATGGGTAATAGCACGCACATGATTTTAAAACTGTCATAACTTCTAAACTACTAACACTACGGCTAAACCAGTTAGCCTACAATGTTCAGTAAACTGTTATCTCTACGATGAGACACATACATTGTATCAAACGCCTGGTTAATTTAAACAAATAGATGATGAAAAACATGTTGTAATTGCAACGTCGAAAACTAACGATAGCCGTGCGCGTAGGAGTGCACCCGCATGACGGTCAAAGCTTAATGTTGCAACATCTGTTTTGCGATGATGCCAAGCGATACCTAGCAAGCAGCTAGCAAGTTTCTTGAGAACACGGCCACTGTGAGAATTCCTATGCAACTATCTCTCTCTTTCATTCGCTTGACGACATCGCAATTACAGCATGTTTTTTATCATCCAATTGTTTAAATTTACCAGGCGTTTGATACAATGTGTGTGTCTCATCGTAAAGATAACAGTTTACTGAACATTGTAGGCTAACTGGTTTAGCCGTAGTGTTAGTAGTTTAGAAGTTATGACAGTTTTAAAATCATGTGCGTGCTATTACCCATAAGAATGAACCTAAATTAGAACCCTATCCTTCCGCGCCACAGCCTACTTTGCTGCCCTATTGTGAATCAATACGGTTGATCCAAATTTCAGCTGAACTGTGATTCAAACTAATATTTCGATCCACCAATATCCCCCGACACTCTTTGGATTTGACAATTCTAGATAGTTTAAATAAATAAATAGATATAAATGAATAATTAGATAGATATAATTGAATTTTTTAAAATAGTTAAATGGAATTTGAAGTTAATTGTTCAAAGTGGAAGATATCAACATTCGTGTGTTTATACTGAAAGACTTTTATCTACGACGAAAACTTATGGTCACAGACACCGCAGTCTTGGTGTCGAAGTTCATTAGTTTTAAATAATCGAAATGGGGTGGTGAGATCGCCCTTGTGGTGCCCCGTCTAAACGATCCTATCTTTCATCCATAGCCTTAATTGGGGAACAATGATTTTGTATCAAGTTTCGATGTTATTAAAAAAAATAAAAAAATAGTTCTACTTCAAAAATTATTCAAACTGAACCAATCTTCTACTGCACGATATCTTTCATCATCTATTACATGATTCGTTTCTACCATTTTATCATCATTTGATATTTTATATGTGACACATTCTTCGACAATGTATACAGTGGAACCTTTACGCATTGTTCCTGGATCCATTGTTTTCCTGCTTGTATCATTCATTGTTCCTCACCCCACTTCAAAATACCAATGTTGAATTTTCCTGCATGAATGTTCTCATTTTCCTGATCCCTTAAAAAATGATGGATAGGGTTTCACTGTATTGTTCCTTGAATGAAGATTATTGTTATACTAGGAAAACGCGGGATGCGCGTTGTGAGATGAGCTTAGAAGTATGGCAATCTAGAATGAAAAATAACTTGTCAGCTCAATTTACATCTACAAACCTTGACTTACTTCAAACGTTCAAAAACCTCACCTGCAACTTGTTGATATTTATAGTAACCTGCAACCTGTCGCATAAACACTTTGCAAAACCAATTGATTCGAATATTCAATAAAATGTACACGTTCATTGCGTTTTATTCATTATTTCTCATTCGATTTCTCATTCGAGAAACATGGCGGAGTATACGTGATATCAGAAAATCGCCTCATTAAACCAAGTCGCAAACACACAAAACATAACAAATATAAACTTAAGGTTACTCCAAAACACACTTCAAACCTCAAACTACAAGAAAACACCAACATTACCCACAAATAATAGAATCTGAATTTGGTACCGAGTAACACAAAATTACCGAAAATCTTCACGTCTTTTTCAAAACAACTTTTTTCATTACTGGTATTCTTTTTTATATAATTTCTTTATATTTCACATATTTTATTTTACATACCGGTAGGCCCATTGCTTTTTTATCAATTTACTCTCCTATTAATAACATGATTGAATTCAATAGGTTAAATGATGATGAATATGAAAATGAGTGTAATTTTAATGATAAAAATAAGAATGAATGAAAGAATGAAAAGAATAAAGGCCCGTTTTCATGGCTCGCGGCAGGCGTTTTTTCTCCTGGCCAATCAGAATGAATGAAATCCCTACCGCTTGCACTTGTTGCTCTCTACCGTGAGACATGGAATAAATTCAACTTTGGAAAAAAACGCCGCGGTTAAATACCCTCACTCATACAAGTGGTCATACAAGTGGTAGGGTTATGTCGGAATATTACTTCCAAAACAGTTATTTTCAGATATACACCATGATGGTTCTTGCGTGCCACGTAATACGATACTAAAAATCACTTGACCGTCTGAATTGAACAAGAATTACATATTTAAATAAATTGGACAAATCTCGAAGTGAGTGCGAAGACACGCGACTATGTGAACAGGGCAGACGGCAGGCGTTTTTTAACCGCCTGCCGCTGGCCGCGAGCTATGAAAACGGTCCTTAAGAATGAAATTGATGGAAGAAGACCACACCAACAGCAAAGTAATTTGGGTGTAAATACTCGTGTAGACGTGATCAAGGTGATAATCATGCTCGTTAGCCGCTACCTGATTCAAACTGATCCGCAGCTTCATATTTCACCACAACGTCAGTTTCATCTTCCTCCTCTTTCGGTATAGTCAACGGTTCCAACTCCATTACGTCGCTTTCCAATTCACTTCTGAAACACAATGAATGGTGACAAAATATTATGTATTTCTACACACAAGGCCTTAAGGTAGGTTCATAGAGCCACGGCATTTTTGCCGCCCGGCAATCTTGTCGGGTGCCGTTGGACGTCAAATGATTTGTACTGTTCATACTACCACGGCAAACTATCGCCGACTCAAGGCAATTATACATCGAATCGATGCGATAACCATGGCAACGTCGATAGTGATCGAGTTTGACAGTCGATAGTTCGTACGCAGAACACACAGTTCGAGTATAAACGTGGCCGTGATGTCGTCTACGTCATCACGGCAAGTTTGTCGTCTGGCAAAATGTTCAACTTCATTCAACTTTCAAGGCCACAGTGAACGACAAGCCCGGCAAGTCTGCGACTGGCTCATTCATTTTGACGGCACGGCAAATTCGTGTTGCAGTGGCTCTATGAACGTACCTTTAGTTGGCGTCTAAGGTAGGCCGGGGTTTAATCTCCGTGTCTGCAATCCACCCTATAAAGAAGGACATAATAAAGGCCTACTATCATGTATGAAACTATTGCTCATTTTGGTATATCATATTTTTGGTTCGGTCAGGTTAGGTTTGTAAGAATATATATTTTCTCAATACCCTCACCTAAACCAAAAATATCTTACAATGGAAAGAACAATATTTTTATATATGATGGTATGGTATTTTGGTGGAAGGGGAATTTTATACCGTAGAAGAATATCTTGACGATTATTCAGAATGATTGAATGATAGGCTACAGGAAGTGAACTGAATTGTACCCTACAAAATTGAAAAAAATGGCTAATCCTACAAATCATTATTATAGCTATTATAAATATTAAATAGCGTGATGTTGGCATTAGTTTGTATTATTATCATTATTAACTATAATTATTTAAATTTTATTAGCATGTATTCATCAATATTATTATTTCACTAAAACAGTATTAAAATATTCCAATATGTTTATCTAGTATATGCACATCACAAGGTGCATAATATACATGTCAGTATATTATACCAACTTGTTATGATTATTATAATTTATCTTGTATTATATTATTAACTTATTTTTTAATAAGTTATATATGGTAAGAAACCTTTCCATACACCCTTGATGGTATATACCCTAAAGGGTTTGTGTTCATACCTTGTCATTTGTGCTCACACTGTGTCATATGTAATGTACAATTAATGGAAATAAAACTTGACTATAATGGAAATAGTCCCCAACTATTTGAATATAATATCAAACTCTCTACTCTGAATAGTCCTCCTACTCGGGTCTTGCATCCTAGTCCTGTGAATAACGTTTTTGGTGTACAATTTTTACGGTGTACAGTATTTGCGACGTCTCAGAGGCAAGCTGTTAAGAGGCATCCGTATACCAAACGCTGGACAGTGAAGTCCGTCTTTTTCAACGAGTGACGTCGTTTGAGAAAAGCCCATACAGGCAAATTATACTCTAAGAAAAGCGTCGGTAGGCACTATGTGTAGGCCCACGCTATCATCTTGGTTGGTAGCGGTATTTGTATTTGTATTTGTATTTATTGCCGTTTCTTATTAAAGAACAATATCAAAAATGTATAAACATTGTCAGAGATATTAGCAAATAAAATTATAATAATAATACATAAATATAAATAATAGGATAGAATGTAATAGCCTATGTGTCAATGATTTCAACCTGATTAAGAATTAAAATAGTCTTCTATACAATAAAACTTGTTTGTAAGTAAGAATAATAATTATAAAGTTTCATTCAATATAACATCAGTAGGTCTACAGAGTTGTAGAATACGTCAATTAAAAAATAAAGAAACCAAGAATACATGAAAAAATTAGATTTTATACATAAGCATACTCAGTTGTCGAGTAAGAGCAACTTTCTATCAGGAAACGTCTTGAGCTGCGTCTGATTTTACATCTTTCAAATATTGTGGCAGCTCATTATAGAATCGCGAGCCAGCGTAATCAGGGCTTTTATTAAACAGCGTAGTGCGATGGGCAAGAGCATAAAAATAATTTTGTCGGCGGGTGTTATAAATTCAAATTCAAATTCAACATTGTTTTTTATTCTTATTTCATAAAGTACATACAATATAATGATCTAAACAAACGTATAATAATATAATGTTAACAAAAGAAAGTACAAGTGACGCTGCGATTGAATAATAAAAAATAAAATAAGAAGCCCGCATAAGAACGAATTCTTGTGCGCGGGCAACATAACTAATAATAACATTTACAGTAGTTGGCAAAAGCATAAATGGAGTGAATAAAACTGAAACAAATTTTTATCCGTTGTGAAAACAAAATTGAAAACAAAATTATGCTTATGCACTTGATTGTTAGGGCCTACTGAGTTATTAGCCGAGTTCTATCTATGCATGCTTATGCCTCAAAACTTCTGGCTGCCTACACATCTTCTCCAGCAGTAGGCCCTAGCATTGGCCCTAGGCAGTTGAGTTTATAGTGTTAAACACTATAAACTCAATGGCAGCGCCTCGGGAATCGTTATCTCCTGCGTTCAAGGTTACCCTGAATCGGTTTGAGCGTGAATCGGTTTGCCTAAACCGTTTCCCGACCTTGTGATATACGCAGTTGATTGTATTGAGTTGTCCAATTCACTTGCCAAAGAGAATTGGAACGTGAGTGTCTTACACCAAACCCGACAGGTAGGCCTTAATCACCATCTGTATAAACCGTTTCAGCGTGAATCGGTTTGCCTAAACCGTTTCCCGAACGTGTGATATACGTAGGCCTAGGCCATTGAGTTTATAGTACACTATAAACTCAATGCCTAGGACTAGGCACTACCTAGGGCATTACAAATTCAATGCCTAGGGCCATTGAGCCAATACTAGGGCGTTAACTCAATGCCATATTTCTGCTCAGTGCTTGGGTCTACGAGCCTGGATGTTATGTAGGCTCTCTACCTGGCCCTAGGGTCCTTGCTAGGCCTAGGCATTGAATTTATAGTGTTGTCCTAGGCATTGGTATAGGCATTGATTTTGTAAGGTAAACACTACAAATTCAATGGTCTAGGGTGTCAACTGAGAATGCCTAGGCCTACGCCTACTTACTTCTTCATTAATTTATATTGTACTGTCTACTCACTGTTTGTCTGTTATGACAACAAAGATCCATTGGCGCCGGAATGCATCTTCTCTAGCCCTGGTTCTAGATTTTGCTGCCATCTTCATGTTGACATGACGAAGTTGGAGGACCTCCTGTAAACACCAGACCACGGTCCTGAATCTTCCATATCACAAACGATACCAACATTTTTTTCACGATCGAGCTACCGGCACTTTAAATACCGTTGAATAACTTTTCCTACTGGGCAACAGAATGCGCGAACTGTATCTTTATTTACGTTGTTACCATGACAACCACTCAACTGTGGCAAAATTCAAGAAAATGGCTGGTGTTTTTTCAGTTGCGTGTGTTGAAATATTTCAAATCACATTTATTTATCGAGCATGAGAAGAAGAGAATTCAGCTGTGTAGCTGAATACTACAATAACCATCTACAAACATGAAGTAAGTATAGTTTCATGTCCTATAAGTGATATTAGATCTTGAATATTCCATTCAGAATAGGCCTAGGCTAGGCCTAGTCGATTATTTCCTAGTTTGTTCTCAATCTCATTCATGAACACATGCATTGTATTTGTAGTGTTACAAAACTAGCTACAAACTTAGTGACATAGGCCCAGGCCCACTTTTTAAGTTTGTGAATAAGTAAACTATATAGGCCTAGTTTACCAGTAGTGTCCGGCTATCAGCGTTATGTTCATCATGTAGGCTACATCATAACGTTATGATGAAATTCAAAGGACCTAATTTGAGTTACTCGTTAAAGCTTTATGAATAGCATCATTATCAGGCCTAGGCCTATAATTTATCTTATAGTCCTAGCAGGTCCGAGTCTTTTTGCGATAGGCCTATGGCCTTGATTCTACCCAATATCATAATGTCAACACACACTAGGCCTACAATCATCAATAAAATAATTATATAATACCGGTAGGCCCCTACAAACTCAATGCCCCTACTTTTGTCTATGCCATGATTGTGTTCTCAATGTAAAATGCTCAGTGCTCACTTTAAAATTGGTCTTTTAGCTTTTAGTGGGAGCAATTTTCTGTATTTTTCGAGAAAGAGGAATACAGTGATACATGCCCACGTATCTGTATGGCATGCTTTTGGCAAGATTGATTATTTAATATCAAATGATAGCCTAGCTGTGATAATTGTAAAACTCTATCCCTCGGGGAAGCAATAAGAACACCATTCTCTAGCATGAAGTAGAAATAGTTAGGCCTACAGAGTGGCTCACTTCTCTCAATATTGATTGGTAGATATTGATATTGTTATAATGTTATAACATCAAATAATATTGATTAATAGTGTATTGTGGACCCTATTTGTATTTTATTAATTTTTTTGCCCTCAGATTGTCTCTCAGATGCTTCGACCGGATTTAAATCGCTTGGGTTTTCTGTGGCCTCTTGTCTACACGCCTTCGGAACTTCTCTCCCAATGCAGATACTAGCTAGCTGAGACCTAATTTCGATAATTCAAGTTCGAGCCACACAAATGATAGGCCTATAAAGACGCGAGACAAGAAAAGATGCGATTGAAATGTGTGGCGAGTGCGCGTAGATACGAACTTTTGAAAATAGTCGTACTTCACAAACTCTGTAGGAATTTCTTCAGTTCTGGCTTTTAATTCCCTAAGTCTTTGCCTGAGACCTAGTGAGGTGCATCTCTCATTTGATATTATATATATGGATGCCGGGCATTGAATGTGAAATCAGTCAATTCACCTTGCTAGATTTGAAACTTTTATTTAGGTAAATTTTGCAGAACACTTCCATTAGCGGATGTTTAAATGGCTTTGCAATAGTAGGCCTAATGCCTAGCTGTGCATGCCTGAATGAGAGCTTTCATGGTTTACATCACAATATAAATAATAGTATTGTCGTGACCTAGCATACCAGCTTATCCCAGTGTTGACTGAATTATATGTTTTCATATATTTTTTGCATTATATTAAATATATATCAGTGTTTGCAAAATCATCCTTCCTGATGGAATTGTCCTAATAAATGGTGTCTTGGAGCATAACTGGTTTACACATCACTCTAATATGTGAGCAACTGCTCCAGCAATAATTTGCTGTGGTCAAAGTGTCATGTTACAAGTCAGAATGTAAAATTTAGGTACCGCTATGTTTAATTCAATAAACATGTGTATTATTGACCAACATTTGAAACTGTTCTGTATTATTTCTTTAGGAGCTCCTCAAAATCCTATAGGCTTCCTTATTTTGGTGAGTTGGTATTTTTTAATTGAGTAATAAATATTGGTATTTATTGTATTTTATATATTGATTAATAGTATCACATAATTATCATGTTTCAATTCGATGCTATTTACCTAATATCCAATAACACCAACAAATTAAAATGAATAGGTAGTCAGCTACATCTGGACTTGCTGGAGTTTATTATTTTATACAATTTTATGTGGTTGTATTTTGATAAATGGCTTATTGTAATAGATAATACTTTTCATTGAATAATATTCTCAAAAGTCATGTACTAATTGAATAGAATGAGTGGTGGATAGTAAGAATGAAAATGGAAATGAAAAATCATTTCAGAAATTCTCTCCCCCACACCCATTTTGCCGCCAAATGAAAGTTTAGTTCCCCTACTGGACCAGAGATGGCGCCACAGAAGCAGACATGACGGTAAAACAGTTTTCCAAAACGTTAGTCATTTTGCTCGCCAGGGAGTCGCGGGTCTTATTACGAAGTAATATATATAAAGGTCTTTGCACCAGACTGAAGTTAGCCAAGCTCTTTGAAACAAAATCGTCAAATTTACAAGTCGAAAACATTATCAATCATTATAATTACAAGCGAAAGGAAGTGTGATTGATCAGAATTGAAACAGTGAATGACTCGATAAATTATGTGTACGATCAGTGTGCCTACAATTCTATTCAAGACATGAAAGGTGTTACTAGGACGACCTTAACCTAGAAAACATTCCAAGTTCTAAAAATATTTTCGGAGTGGCTATAGCCACGAATTTTCGTGTCACGAATTTCGTGATTCTAAGACATGAAAAAACTATGCACACGAAATTCTTGGAATTTCGTGAATCTAAGACATGAAAGAACTATACACACGAATTTTCGTGAAGTTCAACTTTCTTGAATCCAAGACATTGAAAAACTATATCCACGAAAATTTATTTGGCAACGTCGCGAATTTCGTGACTACTTAAAATTATTTTCGTGTGGAATTTCGTGAATCTGAGACATGAAAAAACTATATACACGAATTTTCGTGAAGTTCAACTTTCGTGAATCCAAGACATCGAAAAACTATATCCACGAAATCCACGAAATTTCAGTTGTAAGGTCACTTCAGTATCGTAATTTTCGTGTCACACGAAAATATCGTGTCACACGACAATTTCGTGAATCTAGTGTATGAAAAAACTATATCCACGAAATTTCGGTTGCAAAGTCACTTCACTATCGTAATTTTCGTGTCACCCGAAAATCGTGGATGCTCCACGAAAATATCGTGTCAAACAAAAATTTCGTGAATCTAGTGTATGAAAAAACTATATCCACGAAATTTCATTTGCAAGGTCACTTCACTATCGTAATTTTTGTGTCACACGAAAATATCGTGTCAAACGAAAATTTCGTGAATCTAGTGTATGAAAAAACTATATCCACGAAATTTCAGTTGCAAGGTCACTTCACTATCGTAATTTTTGTGTCACACGAAAATATCGTGTCAAACGACAATTTCGTGAATCTAGTGTATGAAAAAACTATATCCACGAAATTTCGGTTGCAAGGTAACATACACGTTGTAAGATGAGCGAAATATCTGAATAAGGTTTAATAAGAGTCGTTAAAGTAGTCCTACCTTTGCTACTTCATTGACTCTGGTATTCTACACACCTTGACGCATATGAAAAATACTTCATTGTTGGGTAAATATCGCATCTAGAATGCAGTGAATCTCAGCAACCTAATTCTGCTATTATTACTATAATATATTTGATAAATGAAAACAATTAAAATGATTTTTTTCTTCAAAATGGCTGGTTCGAATCGCATACAAAATGGCGTCGATATGTATCATCCATGTATGCACATTCAGTAAGAATTTCATCACATTTGGAGAGATTTCATTCTCCAAATTCTCTTGCCCAGCCTAATCTTATTTTTTTTTTTTTTTTTAGACATTTTGAGATGCTATTTGTCTAAATTGTTCCAACTCTCTCATTCCGAAAACTATACAATTCCAAGTTGGACAAGTTTGCATGTACAAAAAAAGTTTCGATTCGAGTGCCCGAAAGCAGAAAAAAAAAACACAAAAAAAACAGACAAAGCCCTATCAGAGCAGGATGGAATCTTCGCCTACGCTTTTCGCAACCGGGTGAAACTTGAATGATTTCTCAAGTTCAATGACATTTTCATCAATCTCAATGTCTCATTCATGTTTTGTTGTTACTATGCCATTATGAAGAACTATTCTGAAAACTCGCTCCTCACATCGTAATTTCTATTGAGTCGAATAAGTATTCGAATTAAGAATGATTCCAAGAAGATATCAATTCAGGAATTGCTCTTTTTGTATCAGTAAGCGACCTTCAATTGACGACTCGGAAAGGGCGTGGCTTCACCAGTCAGCCAGTTGGATCATAACATTTGTAGTCATTTCAAGATACCCAGGCCCGGATTTAAGAATCTAGCGCCCCAAGGCTGAACCTAGTTTAGCGCCCCTATACTTATTTTCAAAATGTGTATAGACTAGTGTATAAGAATGAAAAATAAATGAATGAATGTAAAAAATATTTCGGTCAATGTGAAAACCACGTGGCATGTCAACGTCAAGGTGTGACTTACCCGGGGTGAAGTCCCAGAAAGAACTACCAGGGCATATTTCAGCAATATTTCAGTTAATCCAATAGCCGTGCAGGGAATTTTTCAAAATATCATTTTTTTTAGATTTTATTCTGTTGTTGTAGATATTTGCCAATGTTGTTTTACTGTTAATGAGAATATAAATGGGAATAACAATGAAAATAAGTTAGTGTTAATTTTTTGTTCCATTTTTAACTATACATGATATAACTTCGTGCTGCATTTTTTGATACCATTTAATTTAATTTGAAACAAAAATGTGGAAGCCCTGAAGAGCCCAAGCGCCCCCTGGGCTCTCGCGCCCCTAGGCTTCAGCCTTGCCAGCCTGTGCGTAAATCCGGACTTGAAGATACCCCTATTGGATATTTGAATTTCACCACAGTTATAACAGCCCTGTTGATTGGACGGTATGATTTGTGACGTTGTGGGAAATTAGTTAATAATTTACTGCATGTGAAGATATAAATAGTTTATTGATAAGTAATCTCAAATATGTCTGAATGTTACAAGATTCAAAAGATGAAAGCGACAGAAACAACTTCCATTCTTGTCATAACAATAATGCCTCCGTCACCGCCATCTCGATCATTCAATATGTCATTCTTTATAGAAATCCAGTCGCTATACAACGTCAAGGGGGTGGTGACTGCGAGTCGTCAATTGGGTAGTTTGTTCCGTTCACATTTTGTTAATAATCTCATTCACATGTGAATGAGTTATTCTTTGTTATTCGTGATGAAAAATGATTCATATCTAGAAGTTAAGTTTGAGAGAATGAGATAATCTACAATATATTATCCGAGTATGAAAATGGGAAAGGCAATAATGTAATAGGGAGTAATAATTGGATGTAATGAGAGGGTAATTGGATGTAATGAGAGGGTAATTGGATGAGCGTAGCAAAGATTTCCATTACATATAGGCCCTACCAAAAAAAATGAGCCCTTTTTTTTCCTTCAAATCTGTACGCGGCTATTAGGTCAGAAAAAACAAATCAAATAGGAACTTTTTCTATTCGTACATATTGATGTCACACCAGAAAAGGTCGGGATTGTTTTTCAGAAAAATTGATCCGACGGTTTTTCCGGAGAGAAATTGGAAATTCTTTAGAATTCCCATGAAAATAACACGGATGAAGAATACTTGAAATTACAAAATTTATAAAAAGACTTCAAAATTTTCACAAAATATGGAAAACACAATTACGGATAATTCAGTATCTTTCACAACATTCGAATGGGAAATAACAAAGAAAACGCAATAAGAGGGGACATCACATTGAATATTAGAATCAATTGTTTTTGCAAAGTGTATATATATATGCGACAGGTTGCAGCACTATGAATATCAACAAGTTGCAGGTGAGTTTTTTGAACGTTTGAAGTAATCCACGGTTTGTAGATGTAGATTGAGCTGACAGAATATTTTTCATCCCAGATTTCCATACAATTTTAAACTCACCTCACAACGCAAATTCCGCGTCTTCTTAGTATTAATAAAACCTATGAACCATAAAAAAGCCACTGTTCTTCTCACTGACTCAGTAGACAGCTACAAGATCTCTTTTCCATTACATACAATATTATTGGTCTGTATGAGAACCAATAATTGCCTGTATTTGATGCAGATTCCTTGAGCTCTATTTCAGAGAAAGAGATTAAGGAGTGTGAAAAATGAAAATATTCGAACGCATGGAAACGCCGTCAACGCAGATCTTGGTGGAAGTATTTTGTTCTAACCGGAACGGGAAATCATTCAACCGTCCTGATTTGATAGTGGCTTGATACTCAGTTCTAACTCCATTATTATTTCACTATTTCTGATCCGACCCGACCAAAGGAACCAGCAAAAATAATAATCTAACATGATCAAAATAAAACAATAAGATTTATTTGTCTCATAGGAAGCCGAAAATACACAATAAAACACATTAATAAAAATATATAGACAAAACACAAGGAAATTGAGACGATAGAAAAATATAAAACAATGGTAAAAAAATGAGAATAAAACAATGAAAAAACAATATACATGGACACTCGATCTTGTCTCGAGCTCTTATGCCACAGACTGCTGGCTTGTTGACTCACGGCCATCTGATCTTCTAGATGTTAAAGTACCGTCACGGCCAACTGATCTTCTAGATGTTCATCTCGACAACACCTCGTCCAATGCCGGTCCGTTGGTGCGCGCGCACTGGCCATATCGCTAAAGACGGCAACAGTAATTGAATACCTGCTCTTCTTATTTGTACAAAAAAAATACATATGCACATTCTCAAGAGATCCACAAAGCCAATAAAGGGCTTATCTCTAAGATATTGAATCATTACTACGGCTAGGTATCGCGAAGTCTAAGTTAGTATTCATCTTAGAGTTTGTGAAAACAAATATCATGGATATCCATAGTGATGACAAGTTCAAACTGTCAGATAAAGGTAACTGAACTTTGTTATACCGGGCCCAAATCAAACAAATAGAAACAACTTGTGATTCGCTTAGCTCTGGATTGATGTTTATTATAAACAAGCTTGTGTTGAGCTTGTCGGTATAGTTTTGAGCATTTAAAATTCCTCATTGGAGAAACCTAGATCAGAAATCAAATTCAAATTTCAAACTTTACGATTATGAGAGTTAACTCTGTCAGAGAATGAATACACAGTCTCTAAAATTGTATAATTGATTATCTATATATATATATATATTTTTTTTTTATTGCACAAAAGAACAAAGAACATACATATAAGAATAAAATTAAACTCTTCTCCACAAAGCCTAGGAAGGCTTATCTGTGGGTTAAAAATAACAAAATATATAATATATGTAAAGTTCAGACTAAGATGTAAGAAAGGAATACGTTTAGTACCAAAAAGTAGGGTGTTTAGATATGAAGTGATACTAAGAGAATAATTTATAGTATAGAAAAGCATATTCAAGGTCAGAACAAAACTTAACGAAAATAATTACACGTCCAAAACCAAAATTGAATAGATGACAATTTGAAAATGAACTTCAATCTAGAGATGTATTCGTAAATTGAACTGAACTGAGCATGAACAATATATTGACGAGGTGGAAAAAAAAAGTATCCTGATTAATTGAAACTAAAATGAAGGGAAAAACGAATGAAAACATTCCCAAATAAGAGTGAACCTAGAAACAAGTCTTATAGCTCTCAAATAATTTGAATGGTAGAACAAAAATACAATCAATATCAAATTAATAACTCACCACAAACGAGACAAATGGGAAAACAAAATTATTATATGAATACAAAACAAGATGATTGGAGTAAATTCAACAGATGAACCTAGATTCCAATTAATTATAATTATTATTAATTATATTAGAACAGAATATAAACATTCTTGGGGAGGAATTGTAACCATGTACTCAGACAGTTGATGTTGAATGGAAGAAAGTGATATTTGATGAATACAGTATTCGTTTTCCGAGCTGATGTCAATCTCTCATTGGACGAGCTTTAGCGAGGATTCAATTAGACATACTGAAAAAAATTGGTGTTCGTTTTTATGTTTTTTTTTCATGTTTTTTTGTCGGTTCTCCACCGGTCAAACGGCTACAGCTATCAATCTCAAACTTTTTTTCATCATGGTTCCTCATCTACCTTAGATCTGTATATTTTTGTGGCATTATCGGATATCTACTTTTTTTTATGAATTTTAGAAATTTCAAAAATACCTAATACACGGCGGAAAAAAAATTGAAAAATATTTATTTAAAAAAAAATTGAAATTTGTGTGAATTGAATAACATCTTGATACACATTTCTGGAAATTCTAAGCTTGATCAGGTCAGCCATTTTGAAGAAAAAACATGAAATGTGCTAAATTGGTACCACTCAAAGCCGTTTTTACCCATTTATAACTAAAATGTTACCCAATTGGCGAATTTAGGCAAAAGTTTGGCAATGAAGTCGACATACTATTACTTTCCGCTCGTCTAACGACGCGTATATAGCGTTTTCCTAGTTACCACCAATAACAGATAGTCACAATCAAGAGTGCTGCATGCCATTGATTGGTCTGTCATCATTAAAGAGCATGCCGAGTCTGAGTGCGAGCTATAATTTTCTATATTCTTCAGTTTCCTATTTTGCCCAGAACATGTATTATTTGCTTCAATTTCAGTGAAAACTAGAAATCATCATCTCAATTTCGGAAAAATCGGTTGAATTTAGTTCAATCAGTTGAATTTAGTTCAATCAGTTGAATTTAGTTCAATCAGTTGAATTTAGTTCAATCAGTTGAATTTAGTTCAATCAGTTGAATTTAGTTCAATCAGTTGAATTGTTCTCAACCACATGGGAAGAAGGTCGTTCAGTGGTTCATTCAGTGAAAACTTCATCTTTTCTTTCAGGTGATCAGGAAAATTGGATGATTGTTGCGGGAAAGTGGAACATTTTAATATTCATTTCCCATTTTAACTGTCATTTTATATATTGCCATATTCAAACCTTTTCAAAACATAAGATAATATTTTTTTTTTTTTTAATAACATCGAAACTTGATACAAAATCATTGTTCCCCAATTAAGGCTAAGGATGAAAAGTAGGATCGTTTGGACGGGGCACCACAAGGGCGATCTTACCACCCCATTTTAAAAATTTAAAACCAATGAACTTTAACACCAGGACTGCGCTGTTGGTGACCATAACTTTCCGGAATAATTTTAATAATAATTTCAAGATAATATGGTTATTTTAGTATGTCCCATTCGGGACTCACGATTGAAATCTTCTTAAATTGTATTTCAAAATATCTTTGATGTATTTTCCAGATGAAACTATGTTATTTTTCCGGAGTTTCGGTCCATGAAAATCATCTTCCATTTTGGAGATGTTATGGATTGGAGATGCACATACTAGACGACATTCTAACAAGACTAGTGTGTAACAACAATAACAACAATAACAATAACGTATCCCAAGTACATTGGACGTAAAGACCGTTATAGAAACATTTTCATCCCGGTTACCGTACAGATATTGGGCGCCAATCAATCCTGGGTAGATCAATAAGATTGTGGAACCAGCTCCCAAAAGACAAGATTGAAACGATTATGAATATGAATGACTTCAACCGGATGTTACAGTTACATGTATAATTGTCTGTAATAAGTTGATTGCATACCAAACACTATACAACCACCCAGGAGACTGTCATCCTAGACTAACAGACATTTTCTACTTTAAGTTTTATTCTGTTTATTGTATTTATCAAGCTATATTTGATTCCTTTCGTGTTATGATTGTGTTCACATATGGTCTCTTATATTACTCTCTTATATCTGTGCAATGGACTTACAATTTCATCATGTTCTCTCTTATGTTTGTTTTCATAATTAATAGATGCACCAGTTAAACATTAACCCCATGTCATTCTCTTGGCATTGTTATTGCCTCCTGTGTAGACTGCACAATGACCATATTACTTGTGAAACGTCGTAAATGCAAAAAAAAAACTCCAACCAATAAGAGACTACTCTATCACTAAGAGACGACACTACTCTATCATCACTACTCTACCTCCTAATTATAGTTCCTATTAGATAAATTACCTAGGAACCTTAAATATTCTACCATTATTATGTAAGTGGTTGAAATAGTATGTATTGTTCCCATGTATTCATATTATAGTCATGAAAAATATGGGAGTTCTTCTACACAATGTTTGTCAAACTAGACTAACAGACATTTTCTACTTTAAGTTTTATTCTGTTTATTGTATTTATCAAGCTATATTTTATTCCTTTCGTGTTATGTTTGTGTTCACATATGGTTAGGTGGAAGAACGGTCACCAGACCGAATCCTCGTCTTTTTTAAATTGTATTCTGTACATTATAAAATAAAGACATTCTATTCTATTCTATTCTATCCTAAAGTTGTGAAAATAAATAAAATGAATAAATAAATAAATGCTTCAATCTGCATGTTTGTAAAGTTATTGATTGTGAGTCACACATTCTGTTTGTGTTCATAACACAACTGTGGGTCGAATAATCCAATAGAAGTATTAATTTGAGATGATGGTTCGATGACGATCAATCCTTACCTTGGCCACGTTGTTGGCCGTGGTGGAGAGGGAAGGGGAGGGCGAAGAAATGAGCTGGGGAATGAAATTTGGAAAATTAGTATATTTTGAAATTTGGAATGATAATTTATCGATGTGGAATTTGGAAAAGTCGGCCTATATGTTTCTGAATTTAAAAGCCAAAAACGTTTGCCAATAGAAGAGAATGAACAATTTTGAATTTTGAAAATTCGGATAAATTTGGAATATAATCAATGTTTTCTAGCGTGGGTGAAAAAATAATTTGTTAAATTAGTGAGCATGAAGATTTTTGATATGTGAAGTTAGGCCTATAATATGACAATTTGGAAAAATATCCCACTCCATCCATTGGTGTCCTTAGGGTGCAAATCCCAGAGCTGAGAATGTATGGACGAAATTTTTGGAATGAACAATGGAAAAAGAGTGAAATTGGGTGAATGAACTCATGAAAGTTGATTTGAGTTGTAATGACTTTTTGGGGCATATTTCGTTCCTTCTCGAATTGTCCAGCTTCTCCCAGTAATTTGTGATCCCACGGGTTGAATTTATTGATAAATAAATGAGTAGGCAATGGATGAAAATGGTTGTTTAATGAGTGATGAATGATCCGATGAGTTTCTATCTAATCTAACCTAATCTAATATCCAATCTAAACTATTATGAACAAACTAAACTAAACAAATCAAATATTTAATCTAAACTATCACTAATCTAAACTAATGATGGAATGAAATGATGTGCATATGAGATGACTTACCTACTCATTTATTCATCAATGAATCCAACCCGAGGGATCACAAATTACTGGAATCAGCTGTACAATTAAAGGAGAAACGAATTATGTCCCAAAATTTCATCACAACTCAAATCACCGTCCATGAGTACATTCACCCAATTTCACTCTTTTTCCATCGTTTATTTCAAATTGTTCGTCCATACATTATCAGCTCTGGGATTTGCACCCTAAGGACACCAATGGATGCGTTAATAAGAAGAAAAAAAAGAGAAAATAGAAAGAAAAAAGACATTAAATAGGAAGAAGAAGAGATGAATTTATTATGGGGGGGGGGGAGGCCCACATTTCTTCGCCCTTTTCCCTTCCCTCTCTAGCCACGGCCACTTCTTCCACTGGGTGTGGTTAATGGAACGTCCCTGGTGCGCCTATAACAAGAATAGTTTGGCATGAACAAAACATGACCTTGATCGTTTGGCATGAACAAAACATGACCTTGATCGTTTGGCATGAACAAAACATGACCTTGATCGTTTGGCATGAACAAAACACGACCTTGATCGTTTGGCATGAACAAAACATGACCTTGATCGTTTGGCATGAACAAAACACGACCTTGATCGTTTGGCATGAACAAAACATGACCTTGATCGTTTGGCATGAACAAAACACGACCTTGATCGTTTGGCATGAACAAAACATGACCTTGATCGTTTGGCATGAACAAAACATGACCTTGATCGTTTGGCATGAACAAAACACGACCTTGATCGTTTGGCATGAACAAAACATGACCTTGATCGTTTGGCATGAACAAAACACGACCTTGATCGTTTGGCATGAACAAAACATGACCTTGATCGTTTGGCATGAACAAAACACGACCTTGATCGTTTGGCATGAACAAAACACGACCTTGATCGTTTGGCATGAACAAAACATGACCTTGATCGTTTGGCATGAACAAAACACGACCTTGATCGTTTGGCATGAACAAAACATGACCTTGATCGTTTGGCATGAACAAAACACGACCTTGATCGTTTGGCATGAACAAAACATGACCTTGATCGTTTGGCATGAACAAAACACGACCTTGATCGTTTGGCATGAACAAAACATGACCTTGATCGTTTGGCATGAACAAAACACGACCTTGATCGTTTGGCATGAACAAAACACGACCTTGATCGTTTGGCATGAACAAAACATGACCTTGATCGTTTGGCATGAACAAAACACGACCTTGATCGTTTGGCATGAACAAAACATGACCTTGATCGTTTGGCATGAACAAAACACGACCTTGATCGTTTGGCATGAACAAAACACGACCTTGATCGTTTGGCATGAACAAAACATGACCTTGATCGTTTGGCATGAACAAAACATGACCTTGATCGTTTGGCATGAACAAAACACGACCTTGATCGTTTGGCATGAACAAAACATGACCTTGATCGTTTGGCATGAACAAAACACGACCTTGATCGTTTGGCATGAACAAAACATGACCTTGATCGTTTGGCATGAACAAAACACGACCTTGATCGTTTGGCATGAACAAAACATGACCTTGATCGTTTGACATGAACAAAACACGACCTTGATCGTTTGACATGAACAAAACATGACCTTGATCGTTTGGCATGAACAAAACATGACCTTGATCGTTTGGCATGAACAAAACACGACCTTGATCGTTTGGCATGAACAAAACATGACCTTGATCGTTTGGCATGAACAAAACATGACCTTGATCGTTTGACATGAACAAAACATGACCTTGATCGTTTGGCATGAACAAAACATGACCTTGATCGTTTGGCATGAACAAAACACGACCTTGATCGTTTGGCATGAACAAAACATGACCTTGATCGTTTGGCATGAACAAAACATGACCTTGATCGTTTGACATGAACAAAACATGACCTTGATCGTTTGGCATGAACAAAACATGACCTTGATCGTTTGACATGAACAAAACACGACCTTGATCGTTTGGCATGAACAAAACATGACCTTGATCGTTTGGCATGAACAAAACACGACCTTGATCGTTTGGCATGAACAAAACACGACCTTGATCGTTTGGCATGAACAAAACATGACCTTGATCGTTTGGCATGAACAAAACACGACCTTGATCGTTTGACATGAACAAAACACGACCTTGATCGTTTGGCATGAACAAAACACGACCTTGATCGTTTGGCATGAACAAAACACGACCTTGATCGTTTGGCATGAACAAAACATGACCTTGATCGTTTGGCATGAACAAAACACGACCTTGATCGTTTGACATGAACAAAACACGACCTTGATCGTTTGGCATGAACAAAACATGACCTTGATCGTTTGGCATGAACAAAACACGACCTTGATCGTTTGACATGAACAAAACACGACCTTGATCGTTTGGCATGAACAAAACACGACCTTGATCGTTTGGCATGAACAAAACACGACCTTGATCGTTTGGCATGAACAAAACATGACCTTGATCGTTTGGCATGAACAAAACATGACCTTGATCGTTTGGCATGAACAAAACACGACCTTGATCGTTTGGCATGAACAAAACATGACCTTGATCGTTTGGCATGAACAAAACACGACCTTGATCGTTTGGCTTGAACAAAACATGACCTTGATCGTTTGGCATGAACAAAACACGACCTTGATCGTTTGGCATGAACAAAACATGACCTTGATCGTTTGACATGAACAAAACATGACCTTGATCGTTTGACATGAACAAAACATGACCTTGATCGTTTGGCATGAACAAAACATGACCTTGATCGTTTGGCATGAACAAAACACGACCTTGATCGTTTGGCATGAACAAAACATGACCTTGATCGTTTGGCATGAACAAAACATGACCTTGATCGTTTGACATGAACAAAACATGACCTTGATCGTTTGGCATGAACAAAACATGACCTTGATCGTTTGGCATGAACAAAACACGACCTTGATCGTTTGGCATGAACAAAACACGACCTTGATCGTTTGGCATGAACAAAACATGACCTTGATCGTTTGACATGAACAAAACATGACCTTGATCGTTTGACATGAACAAAACATGACCTTGATCGTTTGGCATGAACAAAACATGACCTTGATCGTTTGGCATGAACAAAACATGACCTTGATCGTTTGGCATGAACAAAACACGACCTTGATCGTTTGGCATGAACAAAACACGACCTTGATCGTTTGGCATGAACAAAACATGACCTTGATCGTTTGGCATGAACAAAACATGACCTTGATCGTTTGGCATGAACAAAACACGACCTTGATCGTTTGGCATGAACAAAACATGACCTTGATCGTTTGGCATGAACAAAACACGACCTTGATCGTTTGGCATGAACAAAACATGACCTTGATCGTTTGGCATGAACAAAACACGACCTTGATCGTTTGGCATGAACAAAACATGACCTTGATCGTTTGACATGAACAAAACATGACCTTGATCGTTTGACATGAACAAAACATGACCTTGATCGTTTGGCATGAACAAAACATGACCTTGATCGTTTGGCATGAACAAAACACGACCTTGATCGTTTGGCATGAACAAAACATGACCTTGATCGTTTGGCATGAACAAAACATGACCTTGATCGTTTGACATGAACAAAACATGACCTTGATCGTTTGGCATGAACAAAACATGACCTTGATCGTTTGGCATGAACAAAACACGACCTTGATCGTTTGGCATGAACAAAACATGACCTTGATCGTTTGGCATGAACAAAACATGACCTTGATCGTTTGACATGAACAAAACATGACCTTGATCGTTTGGCATGAACAAAACATGACCTTGATCGTTTGACATGAACAAAACACGACCTTGATCGTTTGGCATGAACAAAACATGACCTTGATCGTTTGGCATGAACAAAACACGACCTTGATCGTTTGGCATGAACAAAACACGACCTTGATCGTTTGGCATGAACAAAACATGACCTTGATCGTTTGGCATGAACAAAACACGACCTTGATCGTTTGACATGAACAAAACACGACCTTGATCGTTTGGCATGAACAAAACATGACCTTGATCGTTTGGCATGAACAAAACACGACCTTGATCGTTTGGCATGAACAAAACATGACCTTGATCGTTTGACATGAACAAAACATGACCTTGATCGTTTGACATGAACAAAACATGACCTTGATCGTTTGGCATGAACAAAACATGACCTTGATCGTTTGACATGAACAAAACACGACCTTGATCGTTTGGCATGAACAAAACATGACCTTGATCGTTTGGCATGAACAAAACATGACCTTGATCGTTTGGCATGAACAAAACACGACCTTGATCGTTTGGCATGAACAAAACACGACCTTGATCGTTTGGCATGAACAAAACATGACCTTGATCGTTTGGCATGAACAAAACATGACCTTGATCGTTTGGCATGAACAAAACACGACCTTGATCGTTTGGCATGAACAAAACATGACCTTGATCGTTTGGCATGAACAAAACACGACCTTGATCGTTTGGCATGAACAAAACATGACCTTGATCGTTTGGCATGAACAAAACACGACCTTGATCGTTTGGCATGAACAAAACATGACCTTGATCGTTTGACATGAACAAAACATGACCTTGATCGTTTGACATGAACAAAACATGACCTTGATCGTTTGGCATGAACAAAACATGACCTTGATCGTTTGGCATGAACAAAACACGACCTTGATCGTTTGGCATGAACAAAACATGACCTTGATCGTTTGGCATGAACAAAACATGACCTTGATCGTTTGACATGAACAAAACATGACCTTGATCGTTTGGCATGAACAAAACATGACCTTGATCGTTTGGCATGAACAAAACACGACCTTGATCGTTTGGCATGAACAAAACACGACCTTGATCGTTTGGCATGAACAAAACATGACCTTGATCGTTTGACATGAACAAAACATGACCTTGATCGTTTGACATGAACAAAACATGACCTTGATCGTTTGGCATGAACAAAACATGACCTTGATCGTTTGGCATGAACAAAACATGACCTTGATCGTTTGGCATGAACAAAACACGACCTTGATCGTTTGGCATGAACAAAACACGACCTTGATCGTTTGGCATGAACAAAACATGACCTTGATCGTTTGGCATGAACAAAACATGACCTTGATCGTTTGGCATGAACAAAACACGACCTTGATCGTTTGGCATGAACAAAACATGACCTTGATCGTTTGGCATGAACAAAACACGACCTTGATCGTTTGGCATGAACAAAACATGACCTTGATCGTTTGGCATGAACAAAACACGACCTTGATCGTTTGGCATGAACAAAACATGACCTTGATCGTTTGACATGAACAAAACATGACCTTGATCGTTTGACATGAACAAAACATGACCTTGATCGTTTGGCATGAACAAAACATGACCTTGATCGTTTGGCATGAACAAAACACGACCTTGATCGTTTGGCATGAACAAAACATGACCTTGATCGTTTGGCATGAACAAAACATGACCTTGATCGTTTGACATGAACAAAACATGACCTTGATCGTTTGGCATGAACAAAACATGACCTTGATCGTTTGGCATGAACAAAACACGACCTTGATCGTTTGGCATGAACAAAACATGACCTTGATCGTTTGGCATGAACAAAACATGACCTTGATCGTTTGACATGAACAAAACATGACCTTGATCGTTTGGCATGAACAAAACATGACCTTGATCGTTTGACATGAACAAAACACGACCTTGATCGTTTGGCATGAACAAAACACGACCTTGATCGTTTGGCATGAACAAAACATGACCTTGATCGTTTGGCATGAACAAAACACGACCTTGATCGTTTGGCATGAACAAAACACGACCTTGATCGTTTGGCATGAACAAAACATGACCTTGATCGTTTGGCATGAACAAAACATGACCTTGATCGTTTGGCATGAACAAAACATGACCTTGATCGTTTGACATGAACAAAACATGACCTTGATCGTTTGGCATGAACAAAACATGACCTTGATCGTTTGGCATGAACAAAACACGACCTTGATCGTTTGGCATGAACAAAACACGACCTTGATCGTTTGGCATGAACAAAACATGACCTTGATCGTTTGGCATGAACAAAACACGACCTTGATCGTTTGGCATGAACAAAACACGACCTTGATCGTTTGGCATGAACAAAACATGACCTTGATCGTTTGGCATGAACAAAACATGACCTTGATCGTTTGGCATGAACAAAACACGACCTTGATCGTTTGGCATGAACAAAACACGACCTTGATCGTTTGGCATGAACAAAACACGACCTTGATCGTTTGGCATGAACAAAACATGACCTTGATCGTTTGGCATGAACAAAACACGACCTTGATCGTTTGGCATGAACAAAACATGACCTTGATCGTTTGACATGAACAAAACATGACCTTGATCGTTTGACATGAACAAAACATGACCTTGATCGTTTGGCATGAACAAAACATGACCTTGATCGTTTGGCATGAACAAAACACGACCTTGATCGTTTGGCATGAACAAAACATGACCTTGATCGTTTGGCATGAACAAAACATGACCTTGATCGTTTGACATGAACAAAACATGACCTTGATCGTTTGGCATGAACAAAACATGACCTTGATCGTTTGGCATGAACAAAACACGACCTTGATCGTTTGGCATGAACAAAACATGACCTTGATCGTTTGGCATGAACAAAACATGACCTTGATCGTTTGACATGAACAAAACATGACCTTGATCGTTTGGCATGAACAAAACATGACCTTGATCGTTTGACATGAACAAAACACGACCTTGATCGTTTGGCATGAACAAAACATGACCTTGATCGTTTGGCATGAACAAAACACGACCTTGATCGTTTGGCATGAACAAAACATGACCTTGATCGTTTGGCATGAACAAAACATGACCTTGATCGTTTGACATGAACAAAACATGACCTTGATCGTTTGGCATGAACAAAACATGACCTT
The DNA here is from genome assembly GCA_964007535.1 of Brachyptera risi. Lineage (NCBI taxonomy): Eukaryota > Metazoa > Arthropoda > Insecta > Plecoptera > Taeniopterygidae > Brachyptera > Brachyptera risi. The sequence continues at coordinate 17,555,120 of OZ023339.1, read as the reverse complement.
GATCGTTTGGCATGAACAAAACACGACCTTGATCGTTTGGCATGAACAAAACACGACCTTGATCGTTTGGCATGAACAAAACATGACCTTGATCGTTTGACATGAACAAAACATGACCTTGATCGTTTGACATGAACAAAACATGACCTTGATCGTTTGGCATGAACAAAACATGACCTTGATCGTTTGGCATGAACAAAACATGACCTTGATCGTTTGGCATGAACAAAACACGACCTTGATCGTTTGGCATGAACAAAACACGACCTTGATCGTTTGGCATGAACAAAACATGACCTTGATCGTTTGGCATGAACAAAACATGACCTTGATCGTTTGGCATGAACAAAACACGACCTTGATCGTTTGGCATGAACAAAACATGACCTTGATCGTTTGGCATGAACAAAACACGACCTTGATCGTTTGGCATGAACAAAACATGACCTTGATCGTTTGGCATGAACAAAACACGACCTTGATCGTTTGGCATGAACAAAACATGACCTTGATCGTTTGACATGAACAAAACATGACCTTGATCGTTTGACATGAACAAAACATGACCTTGATCGTTTGGCATGAACAAAACATGACCTTGATCGTTTGGCATGAACAAAACACGACCTTGATCGTTTGGCATGAACAAAACATGACCTTGATCGTTTGGCATGAACAAAACATGACCTTGATCGTTTGACATGAACAAAACATGACCTTGATCGTTTGGCATGAACAAAACATGACCTTGATCGTTTGGCATGAACAAAACACGACCTTGATCGTTTGGCATGAACAAAACATGACCTTGATCGTTTGGCATGAACAAAACATGACCTTGATCGTTTGACATGAACAAAACATGACCTTGATCGTTTGGCATGAACAAAACATGACCTTGATCGTTTGACATGAACAAAACACGACCTTGATCGTTTGGCATGAACAAAACATGACCTTGATCGTTTGGCATGAACAAAACACGACCTTGATCGTTTGGCATGAACAAAACACGACCTTGATCGTTTGGCATGAACAAAACATGACCTTGATCGTTTGGCATGAACAAAACACGACCTTGATCGTTTGACATGAACAAAACACGACCTTGATCGTTTGGCATGAACAAAACATGACCTTGATCGTTTGGCATGAACAAAACACGACCTTGATCGTTTGGCATGAACAAAACATGACCTTGATCGTTTGACATGAACAAAACATGACCTTGATCGTTTGACATGAACAAAACATGACCTTGATCGTTTGGCATGAACAAAACATGACCTTGATCGTTTGACATGAACAAAACACGACCTTGATCGTTTGGCATGAACAAAACATGACCTTGATCGTTTGGCATGAACAAAACATGACCTTGATCGTTTGGCATGAACAAAACACGACCTTGATCGTTTGGCATGAACAAAACACGACCTTGATCGTTTGGCATGAACAAAACATGACCTTGATCGTTTGGCATGAACAAAACATGACCTTGATCGTTTGGCATGAACAAAACACGACCTTGATCGTTTGGCATGAACAAAACATGACCTTGATCGTTTGGCATGAACAAAACACGACCTTGATCGTTTGGCATGAACAAAACATGACCTTGATCGTTTGGCATGAACAAAACACGACCTTGATCGTTTGGCATGAACAAAACATGACCTTGATCGTTTGACATGAACAAAACATGACCTTGATCGTTTGACATGAACAAAACATGACCTTGATCGTTTGGCATGAACAAAACATGACCTTGATCGTTTGGCATGAACAAAACACGACCTTGATCGTTTGGCATGAACAAAACATGACCTTGATCGTTTGGCATGAACAAAACATGACCTTGATCGTTTGACATGAACAAAACATGACCTTGATCGTTTGGCATGAACAAAACATGACCTTGATCGTTTGGCATGAACAAAACACGACCTTGATCGTTTGGCATGAACAAAACACGACCTTGATCGTTTGGCATGAACAAAACATGACCTTGATCGTTTGACATGAACAAAACATGACCTTGATCGTTTGACATGAACAAAACATGACCTTGATCGTTTGGCATGAACAAAACATGACCTTGATCGTTTGGCATGAACAAAACATGACCTTGATCGTTTGGCATGAACAAAACACGACCTTGATCGTTTGGCATGAACAAAACACGACCTTGATCGTTTGGCATGAACAAAACATGACCTTGATCGTTTGGCATGAACAAAACATGACCTTGATCGTTTGGCATGAACAAAACACGACCTTGATCGTTTGGCATGAACAAAACATGACCTTGATCGTTTGGCATGAACAAAACACGACCTTGATCGTTTGGCATGAACAAAACATGACCTTGATCGTTTGGCATGAACAAAACACGACCTTGATCGTTTGGCATGAACAAAACATGACCTTGATCGTTTGACATGAACAAAACATGACCTTGATCGTTTGACATGAACAAAACATGACCTTGATCGTTTGGCATGAACAAAACATGACCTTGATCGTTTGGCATGAACAAAACACGACCTTGATCGTTTGGCATGAACAAAACATGACCTTGATCGTTTGGCATGAACAAAACATGACCTTGATCGTTTGACATGAACAAAACATGACCTTGATCGTTTGGCATGAACAAAACATGACCTTGATCGTTTGGCATGAACAAAACACGACCTTGATCGTTTGGCATGAACAAAACATGACCTTGATCGTTTGGCATGAACAAAACATGACCTTGATCGTTTGACATGAACAAAACATGACCTTGATCGTTTGGCATGAACAAAACATGACCTTGATCGTTTGACATGAACAAAACACGACCTTGATCGTTTGGCATGAACAAAACACGACCTTGATCGTTTGGCATGAACAAAACATGACCTTGATCGTTTGGCATGAACAAAACACGACCTTGATCGTTTGGCATGAACAAAACACGACCTTGATCGTTTGGCATGAACAAAACATGACCTTGATCGTTTGGCATGAACAAAACATGACCTTGATCGTTTGGCATGAACAAAACATGACCTTGATCGTTTGACATGAACAAAACATGACCTTGATCGTTTGGCATGAACAAAACATGACCTTGATCGTTTGGCATGAACAAAACACGACCTTGATCGTTTGGCATGAACAAAACACGACCTTGATCGTTTGGCATGAACAAAACATGACCTTGATCGTTTGGCATGAACAAAACACGACCTTGATCGTTTGGCATGAACAAAACACGACCTTGATCGTTTGGCATGAACAAAACATGACCTTGATCGTTTGGCATGAACAAAACATGACCTTGATCGTTTGGCATGAACAAAACACGACCTTGATCGTTTGGCATGAACAAAACACGACCTTGATCGTTTGGCATGAACAAAACACGACCTTGATCGTTTGGCATGAACAAAATATGACCTTGATCGTTTGGCATGAACAAAACACGACCTTGATCGTTTGGCATGAACAAAACATGACCTTGATCGTTTGACATGAACAAAACATGACCTTGATCGTTTGACATGAACAAAACATGACCTTGATCGTTTGGCATGAACAAAACATGACCTTGATCGTTTGGCATGAACAAAACACGACCTTGATCGTTTGGCATGAACAAAACATGACCTTGATCGTTTGGCATGAACAAAACATGACCTTGATCGTTTGACATGAACAAAACATGACCTTGATCGTTTGGCATGAACAAAACATGACCTTGATCGTTTGGCATGAACAAAACACGACCTTGATCGTTTGGCATGAACAAAACATGACCTTGATCGTTTGGCATGAACAAAACATGACCTTGATCGTTTGACATGAACAAAACATGACCTTGATCGTTTGGCATGAACAAAACATGACCTTGATCGTTTGACATGAACAAAACACGACCTTGATCGTTTGGCATGAACAAAACACGACCTTGATCGTTTGGCATGAACAAAACATGACCTTGATCGTTTGGCATGAACAAAACACGACCTTGATCGTTTGGCATGAACAAAACACGACCTTGATCGTTTGGCATGAACAAAACATGACCTTGATCGTTTGGCATGAACAAAACATGACCTTGATCGTTTGGCATGAACAAAACATGACCTTGATCGTTTGACATGAACAAAACATGACCTTGATCGTTTGGCATGAACAAAACATGACCTTGATCGTTTGGCATGAACAAAACACGACCTTGATCGTTTGGCATGAACAAAACACGACCTTGATCGTTTGGCATGAACAAAACATGACCTTGATCGTTTGGCATGAACAAAACACGACCTTGATCGTTTGGCATGAACAAAACACGACCTTGATCGTTTGGCATGAACAAAACATGACCTTGATCGTTTGGCATGAACAAAACATGACCTTGATCGTTTGGCATGAACAAAACACGACCTTGATCGTTTGGCATGAACAAAACACGACCTTGATCGTTTGGCATGAACAAAACACGACCTTGATCGTTTGGCATGAACAAAACATGACCTTGATCGTTTGGCATGAACAAAACACGACCTTGATCGTTTGGCATGAACAAAACACGACCTTGATCGTTTGGCATGAACAAAACATGACCTTGATCGTTTGGCATGAACAAAACACGACCTTGATCGTTTGGCATGAACAAAACACGACCTTGATCGTTTGACATGAACAAAACATGACCTTGATCGTTTGGCATGAACAAAACATGACCTTGATCGTTTGGCATGAACAAAACATGACCTTGATCGTTTGGCATGAACAAAACATGACCTTGATCGTTTGACAGGTTCTGATCTTTACACTCTGCTGATACTAATCAAAAGAGAACATTTTGAGTCTTGTTCACAATTGAAATAGTGATTATGGAATATGGTTTAGTGTTTAAGCGAAATGGATGATACCGTGTCCATGTAACCGTTCACAATAAGGAACTGGTTATAGTGATTAGGTCATAAGTCATAAGAAATGAAAAAAATCCATTTCTTATGACTTATTCCTTATAACCTTTATGACAAGCCAAATTCTGACCAATCAGATGATGTTACTACTGTAGTCAAGTGACTTACAGTTATGTATTTCGGGTATTTTATTTTTCTCTGAGACTCAAAACACAAATTCTCAAGGAAATGTCAAAATGACTTTTGACAGTCGCTGCAAGGTCTAATTTATTATTCTGATAGTAACTAGACGAACGCGATATGCGTTGTAAAATGAGCGAGATATCTGAATATGCATGAGTTTATAATCAAAGATGTTAAAGAAGTTGCTACTTTATCGACTCTGGTATATTCAAAGCACTACACACATTGACGCATATAAAATATGCCTCATTATTGTGAAAATATCGAATCGAAAGAAGCAGTGAATCTTGACAACATATCTGCTATTATTTCTATCCATTTGATGGATAAAACCCGTTGATTGAATAATTTTCCTCAAAACAGCTGATCCAAAATTGCACACAAAATTGTGATAATGTGTATCAATCATTTGTGCACATCGAGAGTTCTTGAATTATTCTTCGGAGAAATTTTACAAATTTTCTTGCCCAGTCTAACCTCATGGGGTTTTCAGAAACTTTGAGATGATATTTCTCATATTCGGTCCAATCGATTCACCCCCAAAACTATAGGGTCTACAGTTCCAAGTTGGATAGGTTTGCGTGAACTCCTATTGATCAGTCAAACCCTGCGACCTGTGCAGTGCTTACAAACACACACGGACAAAACTCTATAAGAGTGGGATGGAGTCTTCGCATACGCTCATCCAATGAAACAATTATTATTAATTATACAGAAAAGTTCACAATATTCCACAAAGCCTCTAAACAGGCTTATCTGTGGTTTGCATTATAATTATAACACATGAAAAACATAACTGATACAAAATAATTACAGTTATAGTGATGGCGTGTTTAGTTTTGTGAATTATACGAGTTCCAATGATTGTATAATGTGCCAATAGAACAATTCATATATGAGTTTTTTTTTTCATTCTCCTCATTAATATAATTTTAAAATGTGTAAATTTCCATTTGACATAAAAAATGAGAGAATATATATATATATATATATATATATATATATATATATATATATATATATATATATATATATATATATATATATATATATATATATATATATATATATATATATATATATATATATATATATATATATATATATATATATATATATATATATATATATATATATATATATATATATATATATATATATATATATATATATATATATATATATATATATATATATATATATATATATATATGTATACATATATATATATATATATATATATATATATATATATATATATATATATATATATATTTGATGATTTCATTATGAAACAATAGCAACATTTCTAAAATGATCATGATAATAATATCTTAATTGTTGCTTTGATTGTCAAGAAGGCGTCAACCTCAAATACTGTTCTTAATAATGATTAATTATAAACAAACCTAATTTCATTTATCAAAATGTTTCATGAAATAATACGTACTGTATTTGTATCATGCATTTCAGTAGTGATAGCAAAGACCTTAGTATCTAACTGAAGTTAGATACTAAGGTCTTTGGTGATAGTAATAGTTGTGGTGTTTATTCCTTTCATTCTTTTTCGAGGAAATCGGTACACAATTTACGTATTTTACGATATAGCTTATCAATAGCATCACAATTGAGTATGGCAGTAAGCCATCATTTATGATTTTTCAACGAATTAATAAACATGGTATATCAAACAAATAATTATGATTATGATAGATTTTTGTGAACCCAGATTTTTATCTCGAACTTTCACTTCTATTCAAACATTTCTCTCATAATGACTACTTTGTCAGTGTCGAAAATATCGGAATTGATTTTTGGATTTTTTTCAAATTTATTCATTATTTAGTCGTAAGTACACAGTAAATATGCTGCAGCACTTGAAATTGAAAATTTAAAGGTCGACCAAAGTAACCAATCAAATTGAAACTTTTCTGCATGGTTATTGATGCCATACCAGTTCAGATTCCTATACTTGCCCTGCAACATCGGTTTAGATAGATAGTTAGATAGATTGCTTTTTCAGCAATTGCCAGCTATTGGCACATTACAGTAAATAATAAAACATAAAATAATAATACATATAGGTATGAGCATAAGTATTTAGGAACATTACCCTGGAAAAATTGTGAGCCCAATTGACAAATACACATTAGATATGATAACATAGATATTAGATAGATAGATATGAAACTTGGGTGAGAATTACTGATGGAAATATAAGATTATAAGATTATAATAATTAAAGTCAAGTGTCAATCAATTGCTTATTTGATATCTCACTTCACTTCATATATATTATATTTTATTATACTAGTTAGGCTCAGTATTACCGAGGCCAGTTAGTATTTATCTGAGAGTTGGTGAAAACAACTAGCATGGGTAACCATGGTGATAACAAGTTTGAACTGTCAGATAAAGGCTAACTGGACTTGGTAATATAATCCCAGGCCTTAGTTGATTAGACTAACGCCCTCGATCTTAAACGAACTATGAAAATTCAGGGTCTTTGTGATCTTTAATAAACATGTGCGTGTGAATGTATGTATACTTACACATATAGATTAGGATCAGCTCTTTTCTATCCAATTTAACGGACTTGGGCATCTCGGACTTCATCGCTTCTGAAAAATACAGAAATAAATACAGCTCATCAGATTGATCGGTTCCGATTTTTTTTTTAATTGAAGAAAAGAACGTAGAACATATCGTGGGCTCTCTGCAAAAACTCACTAACTCCTATTTTCTCAACAGAATTGAGAGAAAATAAATTATTGGTTCTACTATCTCAAAAAGTGAAAAAAGGAGTTGGTGAGTTTTTGCAGAAAGACCATATCGTGGGCTCTCTGCAAAAACTCACTAACTCCTATTTTCTCAACAGAATTGAGAGAAAATAAATTATTGGTTCAACTATCTCAAAAAGTGAAAAAAGGAGTTGGTGAGTTTTTGCAGAAAGACCATATCGTGGGCTCTCTGCAAAAACTCACTAACTCCTATTTTCTCAACAGAATTGAGAGAAAATAAATTATTGGTTCAACTATCTCAAATAGTGAAAAAAGGAGTTGGTGAGTTTTTGCAGAAAGACCATATCGTGGGCTCTCTGCAAAAACTCACTAACTCCTATTTTCTCAACAGAATTGAGAGAAAATAAATTATTGCTTGTGCTATCTCAAATAGTGAAAAGAAGGAGTTGGTGAGTTTTTGCAGAAAGACCATATCGTGGGCTCTCTGCAAAAACTCACTAACTCCTATTTTCTCAACAGAATTGAGAGAAAATAAATTATTGGTTCAACTATCTCAAATAGTGAAAAAAGGAGTTGGTGAGTTTTTGCAGAAAGACCATATCGTGGGCTCTCTGCAAAAACTCACTAACTCCTATTTTCTCAACAGAATTGAGAGAAAATAAATTATTGCTTGTGCTATCTCAAATAGTGAAAAGAAGGAGTTGGTGAGTTTTTGCAGAAAGACCATATCGTGGGCTCTCTGCAAAAACTCACTAACTCCTATTTTCTCAACAGAATTGAGAGAAAATAAATTATTGCTTGTGCTATCTCAAATAGTGAAAAGAAGGAGTTGGTGAGTTTTTGCAGAAAGACCATATCGTGGGCTCTCTGCAAAAACTCACTAACTCCTATTTTCTCAACAGAATTGAGAGAAAATAAATTATTGGTTCAACTATCTCAAAAAGTGAAAAAAGGAGTTGGTGAGTTTTTGCAGAAAGACCATATCGTGGGCTCTCTGCAAAAACTCACTAACTCCTATTTTCTCAACAGAATTGAGAGAAAATAAATTATTGGTTCAACCATCTCAAATAGTGAAAAGAAGGAGTTGGTGAGTTTTTGCAGAAAGACCATATCGTGGGCTCTCTGCAAAAACTCACTAACTCCTATTTTCTCAACAGAATTGAGAGAAAATAAATTATTGCTTGTGCTATCTCAAATAGTGAAAAGAAGGAGTTGGTGAGTTTTTGCAGAAAGACCATATCGTGGGCTCTCTGCAAAAACTCACTAACTCCTATTTTCTCAACAGAATTGAGAGAAAATAAATTATTGGTTCAACCATCTCAAATAGTGAAAAAAGGAGTTGGTGAGTTTTTGCAGAAAGACCATATCGTGGGCTCTCTGCAAAAACTCACTAACTCCTATTTTCTCAACAGAATTGAGAGAAAATAAATTATTGGTTCAACTATCTCAAATAGTGAAAAAAGGAGTTGGTGAGTTTTTGCAGAAAGACCATATCGTGGGCTCTCTGCAAAAACTCACTAACTCCTATTTTCTCAACAGAATTGAGAGAAAATAAATTATTGGTTCTACTATCTCAAATAGTGAAAAAAGGAGTTGGTGAGTTTTTGCAGAAAGACCATATCGTGGGCTCTCTGCAAAAACTCACTAACTCCTATTTTCTCAACAGAATTGAGAGAAAATAAATTATTGGTTCAACTATCTCAAATAGTGAAAAAAGGAGTTGGTGAGTTTTTGCAGAAAGACCATATCGTGGGCTCTCTGCAAAAACTCACTAACTCCTATTTTCTCAACAGAATTGAGAGAAAATAAATTAATGGTTCAACTATCTCAAAAAGTGAAAAAAGGAGTTGGTGAGTTTTTGCAGAAAGCCCACGATATACATAAATGAACAGTCACGTGATGTTCACGAAGCTCTAAAGAGCTTGACTGTGGCTTGAATATAGAACAATGATGGGAAGAATATTGTGTAATACGATGATAAGACAGAAGTATGCATAACAAGGTCGAATAAATCACAAACTGAATTATATATGTTAGAAAACGAATAAGGTGGAGTTATAAAGTGGAAGTGGATAAAAGACATGAATATAACAAACAATAAGTGAAAATTCGAAATAATGAAAAACACAATGAAAT
>OZ023339.1:17365135-17540135 GCA_964007535.1 Brachyptera risi | reverse complement strand
GGAATGCCTCCCCTCTAGCCCTGGTTCTAGATTTTGCTGCCATCTTCATGTTCACATGACGAAGTTGGAGGACCTGTAAACACCAGACTGAAGTTAGCCAAGCTCTTTGAAACAAAATCATCAAATTCACAAGTCGAAAACATTATTAATCATTATAATTACAAGCGAAAGGAAGTGTGATTGATCAGAATTGAAACAGTGAATGACTCGATAAATTATGTGTACGATCAGTGTGCCTACAATTCTATTCAAGACATGAAAGGTGTTACTAGGACGACCTTAACCTAGAATACATTCCAAGTTGTAAAAATATTTTTTCCAATATTATACAATACTCGCGTTTAGAATTTGTAGGGCTAGGCCCACCTCAGTTGATACATTCCTGGGGCACATAAGTGGAACCATGTTGAATCGCAGATGACAGCAGACCAAGTCTTATAGGCCGACCTATCTTGGCCAGCCCATGGACTAGGCCTACCGGTACGTTTATTACTTGGTCGAGAGTCGGTTCATTTGGAACAATTCAGCCTGGAATAGGCCTGGTTTGAATTGGATATGAACGTTGTTATTTTCTCTCTTTGGGTTGTGTTTAGGCTCGACCACATGCTGTGAAACTGAATGAATGAGAAATTATGAATGATGTTCATTTTGAAACTTCATCAAAAAAATCAAGCGTAATAACAGCTCTAGGCCTAGATGCTTCTGGATGGAGAGCACCTATCAATTTTTCATGTGAATAGGTATATTTTGAAGTGCATTCACTTCATATGGTAGGCTATGTTTTTTTATGAATTGGCCTATAGGCCCTAGTCCTGGACCATTGAGTTTATAATATACTCAATGCCTGGAGCTTCCTTCTGTAACAACTTTGTGTACCGGTCGAATCCATTTCAACTGGAAAAGGGACTGTTTCAATCTGTCAGCATTCTATAGCACAAATTTTCCCATTTTGGCTTGAAACCGATTTCACCCTGGTCGAAACGGATATTGCGGGGTTTGTGCGCCAACAACAGGATATTCATGGAGCTATATGTGTGGCCTGTAGGCCTATAAACTATGTAATCGTGAGTGTTGAAAGTATGAATGGTGTGGAAAGTGAGAAAATATTGGTAGTTGAATGAAAGCCACTCACTTGCCATTCTTCATATATGCCCAGGCCTATTCTCGAAAATAAGTGACAGCTACTTTTAGGTTACCGGTATGCTATTTTTCCGATGCTCGACTTGGCATTTATGTTTTTATCACAGTCTTTTCCATTCAGATCATTCTTTGGTAATTTTACTGATTAACGTACCATGGCCAATTTTTGTCCTATGTTCGCGTTTTTGGTGTTTTCTGATAGATCTTGTTCATATCTATGGTGTGTAGTTTGGACATTTTGTATTTTGTTTGTTTTAATATGTTTTTTACTCACTTGAAGTTGATGCTTTGTGATCTGACTAAGATGACAAAGGTGGACAGTAGGTTAGGTTAGAGTCAGGGTAGTGTACAAACCTCGCGTATACCGCCGGTAGGCGGAATGGAGCTTATATACTCTAAAAAAAATGAAGAAAAAATTGAAAGAAATTGAAAAAAAATGGCGTGGTACGTTAATCATTAAATTTACCCATTCTTTTCTCATGAAAGAACGATCTGAATGAAAAATGCCGTGGTTGTATTATGTTTTCAACTAGGATGGGCAAAATTCAATCCAGGCCTATATATTTGATTTGGCACTCGTCATCTTCAGCAATTATTTTTCCAAATTTGAAGTCAATCAGATGTTTATTGTCCAGGCCTATTGTATTGTCTGTTCAATGAATATGGGTAGCCAATTTGAAAATAGATGAATTTCTCTCCCCAAGTGAGGTTAGTTTCAATTGTTTCATTTCCACAGAATATCTATGTCGAAAGGATCGGTATTGGCCATCAAGAGAGAGGAAAGTGTAGGAGTGTGTTTGTGTGTATGTTTGTGTGTAAGTCTGTGTGAGTAAAGTCATGAAGCGTAGTTGTTGCATGTGTTTCACTTGAAAATAAGCGATAAATCGCACTTTTCAAAGTCCTGTTTTTCTGTACCGGTATATATAATTGATTGTTTCTATCGTTGCTATGGGATACCAATCTCGATCTCAGTCAAAATTGGTAACCTATAACCTGTACGACTTTTTCAATTGGTTGAAATGTTTGACAAGCACGAGGCACGAGGATATGTTTACGTGATGAAATACGCAACCGAGCGGGAAAAAAACGCCCAGCTCGGTGACTCGGCAGGAATGTCGCCCCAAAATCGTTTCGCATGAGTGACATCCCAGTCATGGAGTAGTGACTCTAACATGTCTCTGAGCTGACCTGAGCGTGCCCATCATACCGACACGGACAATATGCATCAGAGTATCTTGATATAAGAGTCGCAGGCTTCATTGCTGTAAGACATGTAGTGGCTATAGGACATGGCGTGTTTATTTCTAAATAAATTGTATTTAGAAATGAAGTATGTATGAATGAATGAAAGAATGTATGTATGAAATGAAGTATGAAGATAGTAAGAAATGTGTAAATTTCCTCAGGGTAATGGAAGGAGAAGGGGGCTGGGGAGAGTTGAATAGGTTGATTGAAAGGAATGAGTCAGGGTATGGGGGTAGGCGAAGTCATGATAGAGCAGTAGTTATAAAGGGGGCTAGATTAGATGTCGGTAAGTTCTCTTTCTTGTATAGGACAGGTAGGGATTGGAATGGGCTTAGTAGAAGTATACTTGAGGATGAAATAGGGTTGAAGCTATTCCGTCAGAAGGTTAGGGAGGCGATAGGATAGGATTGATAGGGAACTTGCCACCGCGCATTTATGTGCAACTGCAAGAGTTAATAATAATAATAATAATATTGAATAGTTGATTGAAGAGCTACTGAGACTTCAATTCTGCCAACACTATGGTCTCAAGGCGATGAGTGGAACGTATACGGTGCTTCTGGTGTGGACACCTTTGTCAATATCGTGATGGAACTTGTTGGTATGCTACCACATTGTGGCCTCGGTTTGGCGTAAATGATGAGAAGAATCCATTTGTGACAATTTTTCTTTTCCTCACATTGGCCTTCAGTGAATTATAGAAAATAAAAGCTGTTACCGCCTTTTGTGTTTTAGCAATTATTTGAAAGGCCCGACACAGGGAGTCGACTAGTATTGTCAGCCTGATCCTGTGGGATAGCAGCAGGATGGACCTGGATCCCCTGGCCTCGGTGAAAGAGGAGGAAGATCTTCCGGACACCGTAGTGAAGGAGGAACCACTGGATGAGAGTGAATCAGGTAGCGTATATTCAATACTAGGCAAACGCGTTATGTGTTTCCGCGTTGATGGATGAGCTGGAACATTTCAACTTATCTTTGGATTGGTTATTATATATATATATATATATATATATACACCTTGAAATCCAAACCATTACATCACTGCCATCTTATTTTCCATTATTAATTGATATGATAATAGAGAAGGCTTTGTTTCAATCGTTTACAATCAAGTGGTGACACTTGTTGCTTTGATTTAATAGGTATCTTAATAGCCTTGAATAATTAACACAAATAACATTATATATTTTTTTTACATCGAAACGGCTGATCCGATTTGAGTGAAAGTTCGGAATAATGTGTATCATTATTAGATTGAAATTCCTTGAAAATTTGAATTCTCTCAGAAGAAATATTTTTCACGAATTTTTTTCTACGCCTCATTCTAATGGGATTTTTGAAAACTTTGGAATGAGTTTTCTCAGAAGTGGTTCAACCGAACGCGCCTGAAAACTATACAGTATCGAATTGGATAAGGATACTTGTGTGTGCCAAGTTTAAACTGATTCTGAATTTTCGTCTGACCTGTGGAGCGCGAAAAAAAAAAAAACGGGCACTTTTTTTTCGGGTATGGCAAAATTGAGTCTTTGCTTCGCTCATCCAACTATATCATCTTGACAATAAAACATCAATCTTTTAATTCATGTGCCAAACAATATAATCTATTTTTTTTTAAAAGGGTCCCGAGCATGCTTGCTCAACATTAACGGCCTATAACTTTACAAATTGTATGAAATGTATTCGAAAAAATAGTTCATTCAAACCAACAATCAAAAGCATTTTCTTATCAAACACATTATACACAGTCATGGTTTGCACACACAGTTCTCTGTGACTACTTACATGACTGAGTGTGATTCCAGCCAGTGTGAAGTAACATAACAGTTCTTGGAGCTGGCTGTTTCACTGTATCATAGCCTCACCTTGTTCTTGTTTGCAGTGGCTGCTAACATGACTGAGTGCGATCCCAGCAAGTGTGAAGTAATGGAACAGTTCTTAGAGGTGGCTGTTTCACTGTATCATAGTCTCACCTTGTTCTTGTTTGCAGTGGCTGCTAACAAGACTGAGTGTGATCCCAGCAAGTGTGAAGTAACATAACAGTTCTTAGAGCTGGCTGTTTCACTGTATCATAGTCTCACCTTGTTCTTGTTTGCAGTAGCTGCTAACATGACAGAGTGTGATCCCAGCAAGTGTGAAGTAACATAACAGTTCTTAGAGCTGGCTGTTTCACTGTATCATAGTCTCACCTTGTTCTTGTTTGCAGTGGCTGCTAACAAGACTGAGTGTGATCCCAGCAAGTGTGAAGTAACATAACAGTTCTTAGAGCTGGCTGTTTCACTGTATCATAGTCTCACCTTGTTCTTGTTTGCAGTGGCTGCTAACATGACAGAGTGTGATCCCAGCAAGTGTGAAGTAACATAACAGTTCTTAGAGCTGGCTGTTTCACTGTATCATAGTCTCACCTTGTTCTTGTTTGCAGTGGCTGCTAACATGACAGAGTGTGATCCCAGCAAGTGTGAAGTAATGGAACAGTTCTCAGAACCGGCTGCTTCACTGTATCATAGTCTCACCTTGTACTTGTTTGCAGTGGCTGCTAACATGACAGAGTGTGATCCCAGCAAGTTTGAAGTAAAGGGTCAGTTCTTAGAGCTGGCTGTTTCACTGTATCATAGTCTCACCTTGTTCTTGTTTGCAGTGGCTGCTAACATGACAGAGTGTGATCCCTGCAAGTTTGAAGTAACAGAACAGTTCTTTGAGCCGACTGCTTCACTGTATCATAGTCTCACCTTGTTCTTGTTTGCAGTGGCTGCTAAAATGACTGAGTGCGATGCCAGCGAGTGTCAAGTAACAGAACAGTTCTCAGAGCCGGCTGCTTCACTGTATCATAGTCTCACCTTGTTCTTGTTTAATACAGTAGCTGCTAACATGACTGAGTGTGATCCCAGCAAGTGTGAAGTAATGGAACAGTTCTCAGAACCGGCTGCTTCACTGTATCATAGTCTCACCTTGTACTTGTTTGCAGTGGCTGCTAACATGACAGAGTGTGATCCCAGCAAGTTTGAAGTAAAGGGTCAGTTCTTAGAGCCAGCTGCTTCACTGTATCATAGTCTCACCTTGTTCTTGTTTGCAGTGGCTGCTAAAATGACTGAGTGCGATGCCAGCGAGTGTCAAGTAACGGAACAGTTCTCAGAGCCATCTGCTTCACTGTATCATAGTCTCACCTTGTTCTTGTTTGCAGTGGCTGCTGACATGACTGAGTGCGATCCCAGCAAGTGTTAAGTAACGAAACAGTCCTTGGAGCCGGCTGCTCCACTGTATCATAGTCTCACCTTGTTCTTGTTTGCAGTGGCTGCTAACATGACTGAGTGCGATCCCAGCAAGCGTGAAGTAACGGAACAGTTCTCAGAACCAGCTGCTCCACTGTATCATAGTCTCACCTTGTTCTTGTTTGCATTGGCTGCTAACATGACTGAGTACGATCCCAGCAAGTGTGAAGTAACGGAACAGTTCTTAGAGCCAGCCGCTCCACTGTATCATAGTCTCACCTTGTTCTTGTTTGCAGTGGCTGCTAACATGACTGAGTGTTATCCCAAGAAGTGTGAAGTAACGGAACAGTTCTTAGAGCCGGCTGCTCCACTGTATCATAGTCTCACCTTGTTCTTGTTTGCAGTTACTGCTGACATGACTGAGTGCGATCCCAGCAAGCGTGAAGTAACGAAACAGTTCTCAGAACCGGCTGCTCCACTGTATCATAGTCTCACCTTGTTCTTGTTTACAGTGGCTGCTAACAAGACTGAGTGTGATCCCAGCAAGTGTGAAGTAATGGAACAGTTCTCAGAACCGGCTGCTCCACTGTATCATAGTCTCACCTTGTTCTTGTTTGCAGTGGCTGCTAACATGACTGAGTGTTATCCCAAGAAGTGTGAAGTAACGGAACAGTTCTTAGAGCCGGCTGCTCCACTGTATCATAGTCTCACTTGGTTCTTGTTTGCAGTGGCTGCTAACAAGACTAAGTGTGATGTCAGCAAGTGTGAAGTAACGGAACAGTTCTTAGAGCAGGCTGCTTCACTGTATCATAGTCTCACCTTGTTCTTGTTTACAGAGGCTGCTAACATGACTGAGTGTTATCCCAGCAATTAGGAAGTAACGGAACAGTTCTTAGAGCCGGCTGCTCCACTGTATCATAGTCTCACCTCGTTCTTGTTTTCAGAGGCCGCTAACATGACTGAGTGTGATCCCAGCAAGTGTGGAGTAACGGAACAGTTCTTAGAGCCAGCTGCTTCACTGTATCATAGTCTCACCTTGTTCTTGTTTGCAGTGACTGCTAACATGACTGAGTGTTATCCCAAGAAGTGTTAAGTAACGGAATAGTTCTCAGAGCCCGCTGCTCCACTGTATCATAGTCTCACCTTGGTCTTGTTTGCAGTGGCTGCTCACATGATTGAGTGTTATCCCAGCAAGTGTGAAGTAACGGAACAGTTCTCAGAGCCAGCTGCCTCACTGTATCAAAGTCTCACCTTGTTCTTGTTTGCAGTGGCTGCTCACATGATTGAGTGTTATCCCAGCAAGTGTGAAGTAACGGAACAGTTCTCAGAGCCAGCTGCCTCACTGTATCAAAGTCTCACCTTGGTCTTGTTTGCAGTGGCTGCTCACATGATTGAGTGTTATCCCAGCAAGTGTGAAGTAACGGAACAGTTCTCAGAGCCAGCTGCCTCACTGTATCATAGTCTCACCTTGTTCTTGTTTGCAGTGGCTGCTAACATGACTGAGTGTGATCCCAGCAAGTGTGGAGTAACAGAACAGTTCTTGGAGCCAGCTGCTTCACTGTATCATAGTCTCACCTTGTTCTTGTTTGCAGGGGCTATTGACAAGACTGAGTGGGATCCCATCAAGTGTCAAGTAACGGAACAGTTCTCAGAGCCGGCTGTTTCAAGCACGGAGCAAGAAACAGGGCAGGAAGAATCACTCGTACTGAAACAGGAAGAACTGGATATCAAGGATGAATGTGCGTCCGAGCTCGAGGAATTAGACGAGATTGCTTTCGTGGCGGTTAAGGAGGAGCCGTTTGAAGACTGTAAGTATTTTTCTCAAATCATAAAATAATATCCAAGGTACTGGATTGATGCATGAGCGTTGATGTGTAAATTCGGCTCCAAATCTATGAGCTAGGGATAACATCGATTAATCGAGAATCGATTGTGATGTAAAACGATTCTCAAATCAAAAAATCGATCTTTAAAAAAAAAAAGAATAATTGAATAAAAAATTTCCTTTTTTTTCGGTTCTGTGCTGTACTTCTTCACGTCGTAATAAATGCTCATTTCGTTGTCTATATTATTCTGTATTGTTGAGATATTACTACCTGGACAAAAGCTATCCCTTCGGTTACGTCTGACAGCCGAACGTTGAAGGAAATACCCAAATGGTACAGTACAGTTCAAAGAAGTCTCAAGCAGAAATTTTTCACGTGAACGCCATCAGGAAGGTTGAAAAGAAAAGTTTCAAATTACACCACTTTTTTGAAAATAAACTTTTTTGAAATTTTTTTTTTTCAAAAAAACTATATAGAAAATTTTTTTTTTTTTTTTAAATCGATTTTTAATCGATTCTGGAGCATAGAGAATCGATTCCCGATTTCGAGAATCGATGTCATCCCTACTATGAGCCTACTCACACCGATTGCTGTGGGAATAGTGCGCTGTTTGCGAAGCTTGGTGAACATCTCATATGCTTGGAACTGCTCGAACACATTCGATGTTTCACCTGAAAAAATCCGGCTCGCTCCAATAATATTGGACACTGATTGAGCCTCCACTGTGCGCTGGTATTTCGATTCATTGAGAGCGTCAATTTTACTGATCAAGAACTGTTACATATTTATCTCAATCTTCATGCATTTTTTCTTCATGGTTTAGCTTTTTATCGTTTTATCACGTTTTATCTTGGACTCACTGATTCACATTTGTTTTTGATCTCACTGTATTTTCTTTTTGTACTGCTATGTAACTCATTTTTTTCCCGTAATATCGTCGCATATGCATTTAATTTTATATCACTTACATACTTCAAGTATTCATTGTTCCTATTTTTACTATCTTAATTGACAATTTTGTTGACGTTTAGCATAAAGTGTACAACTTTTTCCCCAAACCTTGAAAAAAAAGAGTTTTATCTCTATAGGTATTATTTTCAACGCTGTACATGAACGTCTTGTCTGATTGTGTTGTGTTATGAAAAAAATGGGAAATAAAGCACTCATATATATATATGTTTGTTGTTTGCAATTCTACTGTGAATCTTTGTCACTTCCAAAAGCAGTCTCAAATGGCTGAAATTAGTAATGTGAGATAACATGAAGAGTGAACATGTGATGAAGCAACAATATCATTGTACAGTAGACACAAGTGTGTCGACACCATTTCTGAGACATTCGATGAGTTTAATAAAACATCATTGACTCAAACATCATTATATTTTCTCTTGGGTAATAATTCTTTTTCATTGATTCAAATAAAAGCGTTTTAACAATAAAGAGTACCCTTGTGAGGTTCCACAAAACCCTCATGGAGTTTATCCGTGGAGATATATAATAGCAATTCACTTAAATATAATACAATAAAAAAACAAAATATATTTCTGATAATAAAATATATTGACAATACAATGAAGCACATTGACGAGAACGTGTAAGAATAAACAAAATAGGATAAACCAACAAAACGATATTTGAATTGCAGTTGTAGTGAGTAGAAAAAAATGCAATCAACATAGGAAGAGAGAACTTGATAAAGTGAATGAAATAACCGATTATACAATAATACATAGTAGAAATAAACAATTCATATGACACATTCACGAGTTTAAAAGTATATAAAGACAGATATTAGCCAGTTAAATTAGGTCAAATAGAGACAAGAAATGAGAGAAACTAAATAATAATAATACCGGTAATAACAACAATAACAATAATGATAATTTAATCTGACCTATTGAATTCAATTATGTTGATAATATACCCAAGTTCATTATTAGCGTAGTCAATCAGAGTGTATGTAAATGTATTTGTTCTTTTAATCAAGTTCAAAGAGAGTTCAAATTGTATTACAATGTATTATATGAACTAATTTGTGATTGTGAAAAAAAGAATAATCCCAATTAAATTACCATCTAATGTTAGACATGTCAGATAATAGAAGTGAGAATACGTACAAACTGTATAATTTAGTCATAGATTGACTATCTACACTGAGGGGCAAAGAAAAGAAGAGCTTGAAAGGCACCAGATGGTACTAGCAGTGGCTTCACCCAAAACTGATATCAGATTCTGCTGCCTATAAAAGTGAGTTCTTGCTTGACCCTTTTGCTGGTCGGTATACTCCCCCAGTTTCATTTGTGCCATATGTGCAGGCTAAATGTCATCTCAGTTGATTTATACGTCACTCACGTTACATAAAAAACTATGGTAAATCATAGAATAGAAGCGTCTTCATTCATTTATTTGCATATAACACAACAAAAAGAGCGAGATTCGGTCAATGCATGGTTCTTCCACCCAACCATAACAATAACAGTGAGTAATTAAAATTAAAACTAATTAATATTGATTCTTGAGAATAGTTTTTATAATACCTCATATTGAACATTTTTAGACGAGCTTTAGCGAGGATTCAATTTGACATACTGAAAAAAATTGGTGTTCGTTTTTATGTTTTTTTTTTGTTTTTTTGTTTGTTTTTTTTATGTTTTTTTGTCGGTTCTCCACAGGTCAAACGGCTACAGCTATCAACTTCAAACTTTTTTTCGTCATGGTTCCTCATCTAACTTAGATCTGTATAGTTTTGTGGCATTATCGGGTGGTAACTTTTTTTTTTATGAATTTTAGAAATTTCAAAAATCCCCATTAGAATAACCCGGAGGAAAATACTTGAAAAATCAAAATTTTTCAAGACCTCTCAAATTTTCGCCGAATATAAAGGAAACTATTAGGCACATTTTGAGAGATTTTTCGCATCAATCGGATGAGAAATAACGAAGAAAACGCATTTATAAAGCATTTTCCCATCAATTTAGGCTATTACGGGAACCAATTAAATCTATAGCAACAAGTGTCACCAATTAATTCAAAACGATTGAAATGAATGAAGAGGAAGGCCGTGACATAACTGATTCTCGTAAGGTTTTTGAACGTTTGGAGTGATCCAAGGTCTGTAGATGTAGATTGGGTTGACAAATTATTTTTCATTCCAGATTTCTATACCCCTAAGCTCGTCTAACAACGCGCATCCCGCGTTTTCCTAGTAGTTGACTAATACCATTTCAGATATCGGAGATATCGAATAGAGGCTTATTGATATAATGATATAACAATAAATTGACAATTCAATTAACATGTAGTTAGGGTATAAACAGTTGACACAGCCTAGTGAGTATCAGAATAATTGTAGCATAGCACAGCATTCAAATAGGTCAGATGTCCAGTGATAATGAGAATAGCTATTCATTGTACATCATAATTGACCAATAGACCTATTGCAATTATTAGAAATATTACAAAATTTTGAACGGTTGATTGCGTCAATTTTGAAACATGAGTATCCAAAGAAGATATCAAAATGCTGCTCACGCCAAGATTTTCCTACAATTCAGCATATTGAACTGGTAAATAATGACATAAATGTGAGGAAATGTGAAAATGATGCTTACGTTCTCCTATCTCTTCCATGTCGATTCATTATGATTTTTCTCCTTGTGTTGCAGGCTACCTTTCCCAACCCTGTTCACACCTGTTGGTCCAATCAAGTGTTTGTTCTGTTCTAGTATCGTATCAATATGGCAGCACTGGTGACGAGATGAGCTTGGTCACTACGAGTGTGGACAATGCTATATGTGCCTTGACCAGTGTTGATGATGAGGAGCGAGCAGTGAAGCGTAGAGTCCCTGAGGAAGTGATGGAGTCCATCGAGCCTGCGGCGCCCACTACGAGTGTGGACAATGCAATAAGTGCCTCGACCAGTGATGATAACAAGGAACAAGCAGTGAAGCGCAGAGTCCCTAAGGAAGTGGTGGTGTCCATCAAGCCTGCCATGCCCACTACGAGTGTGGGCAATGCTTTGTGTGCATTACCTAATGTGGAGAGGGAGAGAGCTTATGACATGACAAGTGACGCAATGAATCACCAGCGTATACATACAGATGAGAAGCCGTTTGCTTGCGGCCAGTGTAGCTACAGGTCTGTTCAGAGAGGTAATCTCATAACACACATGTTAAGGCATACCGGTGAGAAACCGTTTGCTTGTAATCAGTGTAGCTTCAGATCCATTCAGAAAGGTAATCTTTCGACACACATGTTGACACACACCGGCGAGAAACCGTTTGCTTGTGACCAGTGTAGCTTCAGATCCATTCGGAGAAGTCATCTTGAAAGACACATGTTAACACATACCGGGGAGAAACCGTTTGCTTGTGACCAGTGTAGCTACAGATCCATAAGGAGTACTGACTTCAAAACACACATGTTGACTCATACCGGTGAGAAACCGTTTGCTTGTGGCCAGTGTAGCTACAAATCCATTCGGAAAAGTAGCATCAAGACACACATGGCAACACATGGCGGTGCAAAACCGTTTGCTTGCGACCAGTGTAACTTTAATTCTATTCGGAGATGCGACCTTACAAGGCACATTTTAACACATACCAGTGGAAAACCGTTTGCTTGTGACCAGTGTAGCTATGGGACCAGTCAGAGAAGTAACTTTAAGATACACATGTTAACACATACCGGTGAGAAACCGTTTGCTTGTGACCAGTGTAGCTATGGGACCAGTCAGAGAAGTAACTTTAAGATACACATGTTAACACATACCGGTGAGAAACCGTTCGCTTGTGACAAGTGTAGCTTTAGATGCAAGCGGAAAAGTCATCTTGGGAGACATATGTTGACGCATACCGGTGAGAAACCGTTCGGTTGTGACCAGTGTAGCTATAAATCTATTCGGAGAAACCACCTCAAGTCACACATGTTGACACATACCGGTGAGAAACCGTACGCTTGTGACCAGTGTAGTTTTAGATGCATTCGGAAAACTAACCTCAAGAGACACATGTTAACACATACTTGTGAGAATCCTTTCGCTTGTGACCAGTGTAGTTTCAGATCTGTTCATGCCAGTAGCTTCAAGTCACACATGGCAACACATAGCGGTGAAAAACCATTCGCTTGTGACCAGTGTAGCTTTAGATTCATTCGAAGATGTGACCTTACGAGACACATGTTAACACATACCGGTGAGAAACCGTTCGCTTGTGGCCAGTGTAGCTTCAGGTCCATTCAGAGAAATAACTTTAATAGACATATGTTGACACATTCTGTTGGAAAATGTTCACTTGTAGCAAGTGAAGTTACAGATGCAGGAATAATAGTCACCTTAAAAAACACGTGAAAACACATGACACGTGATAACTACTTGGCCTTGTGAAGGTGAGCTACGCTAAGACATTGTCACAACACTAGCAGGCCTTGCAGTGATGTTCGTTGCCCTGGGTGACATCCATTGACCCTTCCACTACTACTCACGTATATAGGCTTGTCTTGCTCACCATGCTACACACGTGAATAGCCGTTATACATGGCTGGGGATAACTTTGGTTACAAAAAATTGGAACTGGATAACCGATTTAGAACCGATTCTTCAACATTTTTTTGGTGAAAATGAGTTAAAACTTTCATCTAGATGCTCTCTTACATTGACGCAAGTTTATTTCTTGTTTTTAGGCGTCATCATATCATTCGGTTATCTTTCAGCCCATCAACATCTCTTCTGACGAAACTAGCAGTGGTAGGACACATTTTGGGTTTTACTGCGCATGGAGGAGAAAAGACAAATAAATAATGCACGCGTCAACTAGTATATTATATCTATACAATTTATATTGCGACAACACACTTGAAAAACATCCATCAATCATACATGACAACTCAATCAACATGATGAATAATTGAAAAAATTATCACAGTTGAAATCAATTCTTTATTTCAGAACCAATTGAACCTGGAACCGATTCAGAACCGTGTTTTGGTTGACCGAAGTTATCCCTAATATACCATATATACATATGTACAATAGACATAGTGTCCTCCTACAACTTGATTTTGGTACCTGGGGGTGCATTCATGAACAAGATGAAACCAGTTCCAACTCAAACCTAAGACTCATTCAAGGAGGCTGTGAGCTGTGACCATGCTGTTAGTATGTGATAATACTGCTCTTCTACTGTTTTTTTTTCTTTCGGTATCGTCTTCTAACACAGTTTTGAATGCACCCACAGGCACCAAAATCAAGTTTTATAGGAGGACACTACCGGTTTGTCTATTGTAGATGTGGTATATTAGGGATAACTTGGGTTGACCGAAAATCGGTTCCAGGTTCAATCGATTCTGAAATAAAGTATTGATTCCAACTTGATGATTTTTTCAATTATTCATCATGTTTAATTGATGGGTGTTTTTAAAGTGTGTTGTCGCAATATAAATTGTTGAGATATGATATAGGCCTACTATAGTTCACGCGTGCATTAATTATTGGTCTTTTCTCCTCCACGCACAGTAAAACCCAAAATGTGTATAGTTGATTATTGATTAGTAATAAAATGATATTAGATAGAATCGTCGCTCCAATGCCGTCATCAGTTGTAGTGGCAGCGAACGCGCCAAATATCAAACTCCATAACAGTATTATCGAAGTACGGCAACATTCACACGCGCTTTCCTTTCGCACCATGCGTATATCAAAGGGATGCCGCCTCACAAATTTAATGATGATTTGCTGGTACTATTGTATGTTGATCTATACAAGTAATAGATGTAATGCAATCTGTGAATCCAGCTCTTTCCAACTGCATTAAGCAATATTGGAATAAATTTCCTTTGAATTGGCCAATCTAAATTTAAAATACGTCTGTAAAAGCATTTAGTCCCCTAGTCAAGAGCCCTACTGATATATTTACCATTTGATAACTGGATAATTACTCATCATCTACGAGAAAGATCAGAAACAATGCAAGTATACAACTATGTACTATACACTGAAATACGAGCCTAATACGTACGATTTGATTTGAAATTGCGAATCTCATAAATGTACACGAAAGCGCTGATTCCATCATGGTGAAAACGGCCTGATGTTAAAAGGATAGGACTTACGCCATGTTGCTTATCCTGTTACGTTATTGATAGTCATAGATGTCACTAAGACCCCGTTTACATTACTACTCGACTACTCTGGTAAGGTTACTGGTGTAAAACGATAGTAACTATTTTTGCGTTCACACTGTCAAATAGAGATTCTTGTTTACTAGAGGTTTTAGTTATATGTTTTACCGCGAGAACAGATTATTTCGAATTACAGCCGTCTAACGAGCGACACTACAAGAATTACAAGGCTGTGCATCAACAGTTCGGCACGCCAGCTGCTTTACACTACTTTATCTACTAGAGTAACCTTACTAACGGTAGTAGGTTGACTGTAGTAGCTTTTGTTACTAGCGTAGCAACTAATTTACGTTCACACACGGTAACTTACGATCGTAGTTGGGGTTACTAGGGTAGTTGAGTAGTAATGTAAACGGGGTCTGAGTGACATGAGTCACAAAGTGACATCTTTCAGGAATAGAGGTCCTGGTAGAATATAATTATGATATTGTTTACTGTCATATTTTATTAAATCCTCATACAAACTGTTTGGAGATGATGGATCATGCAGACATTTTCATTTCAATTGAATATCAAATGGAAATAAATACAAAATACAAATGGTAATTGAAGTTGTAGCTTATTTTGTAATATGACTTGTCAAGTTGGCGCGACTATCCAGGGACAAGTGCCGTGCCTATGCGCTGGCTTCATGTATCTCCGGATAGCTATTGCCAACTTGACAAGTCATATTACAAAATATGCTACAGAAGTGAAGTTTTCTTGAACCATGCTAGAATATGACTTCAAATATCTATTTTAATATCTTTAGATTTTAATATCTTTATTAATATCTTAGAGCTCAAATATAATATGCTAGAATGACGTCAAATATCAGAGCCACATTGAATTTTAAGATTTTTCAATGTGAATTTTAATGATATATTGTAATCAAGAAGACTGTTTTCGGACATTTTCTTGTCCGAATGTGTCTAAAAATAGAATAGTGGTTGATGCTATTGAAAGGTTGAGAGATGATAATTATGTAGTGAGGTAAGTGCTGTTATCATTAGTATCCACAAACAAAATTGAATATCATTATATCATATATTTATATTGTATTAGTAAGGAAGCTGATTTGAAATCAAGATTTTTCGAGGTCAGGGAAGATACTCAGTTATAATATTCACTATTCAATATTTAATATTCATTTATTTACTTCTTGTCTATATATTTTATTGTGAATATTTGTAAATATGTAGACCTAACCTAACAAATATGTTTTCCATACACCCTTCATAGGATTTATCTTAAAGGGTAACACAACTGTGGAAAGTTTTTGGAAATGAAAATATATTATTATTACTCGCCTATTTCAACACATGGAGCAGTTGCATTGTCAATGAACTGGAGAGAAAAAAGAAAATGGAGACAGCAGGAATGAAGTACGTGAGTGTAGCAGGTGTCAAATATGGAGAAAAAAATTACAACTAGTACTATGTAGACATTCTATAAAATATCATTGAGACTGTTATCATTAGTATTGAAACCTCGTTGGAATGGAATTAAATTCAAGAGCCCGTATCTTGGACATATTTTCAGGGTGCACTTCTGCCACATCTCAAGAACTACAAACACTATGGACTTGCG
Organism: Brachyptera risi; assembly: GCA_964007535.1. Lineage (NCBI taxonomy): Eukaryota > Metazoa > Arthropoda > Insecta > Plecoptera > Taeniopterygidae > Brachyptera > Brachyptera risi. The sequence continues at coordinate 17,523,973 of OZ023339.1, read as the reverse complement.
TTGAATTACAACGAATAAATAACAACCTCACAATTAGAAATGTCCAATAAAAAATTGAAGAATAATTTTATTTTGAAGCAATAATTGAATTGAAATGTGCCTAATTTGATGATTCTCATTGCTTAATCCCCGGCTACCGAGTATTAGTAGAAATATATTACAAACCTACATCTCCAAGTTCAACTTTGCTGATAAATACTTGAAATCCTGATTTGCCTGTAATTTTACAGTTTTCCCATTTTCCTTGACCAAAATGTGTAATGTAACTAGATTTTGTCCAAATTATAAAGTAGAAAACTCCTCCATCTAGCGGTGGTTACTGGAACTCTGTCAATATTATCCCCTTTTCACTTTTCGAGCCACAACCAAACTTTTCAACGCTCATTAAACTTGGGTCGAGCATTTCGAAGAGAAACATTCTCAGCTAGGATGCGGGCTCTCAACAACATTTGTGAGTCGATGTATGTGTATGCACAAGATGCACATATCAGTATATTATTATGAATATTATCAAAAAAGTTATCATTTATATTGAATCTTTTTTCAATCGTATTATATTCAACAACATTTGCATACATGTTGGTATATCCTTCACAGAATTGTACGTTATTGGTCGTAACAATTAAGATTGTTACGTTCAACAATCAGAATACGTCGGAATTTTCGTTTGATATTGAATCCGATAAGAAATATCAATTTGAATAAAGAAATATGTGAACCCAAGTGAAAAAATTATGAGATTCAAAGTCCTGATTACCGATCATGGGTTACTGATTCAGTTCATCTCCACAAATTTTACAGTAATATATGGAATTAAAATTCAACTTTTAAAATGGTGAATTCCTTTTTTCAAATCAGAAAGTCATTGAGAATATAATGATAATGATGAAACATGCTTTAATCATAAGTGGAAACAAATGGTATGATAATACATGATGAAAGCAGAGACTATAAAAGGGCGATATTCAGCGTGCGATGAGACCGACGTAGATTCACAAAAGGGCTGTTAAGATGACTGTTAAGATGGCTGTCATCTTATGGAAATCTTGAACTAGTAGCTATGGGAAATCATTACAAGCACTTCGAATATCTTTCCTACATACACATATCATGCTCATGTCATTGCCAAGAAAAAAGAGAAACTATGTGCAAAGACCCGGTTATCACTTGCATTCACTTTTGATAAGTTATATAAAGAGAAGAGCACCACATGCACACTGAGAACGACAAATAGATTTGGGCAAATCATGCCGCATATAAAAGTCCTAAATTATGCATTAGCGTGTCAACTGAAATTCGATAACTGAAAATAGGGAATACATTCAAACTTGAACTAACTGGATGGATCAAAATTTGAACGGTGCAACTTGATGTGTTTTTCATTTCTTGCCAGATATTGTTTGCATAATCCTAATACATGCAATGATCAATGTGGACCAATAAACGAATTGAATGAATTATTAATGACGTAAAGAGCATGCCATGATTCAATATTTATGGATCATGAATACATCAAAATAAAAAGAACTCGTGAATTATCTTATAAATCCAACCTCTTGTCCCCTAGCGCTAAATGACCTCGCTGTCGATGCGCCTTAAAACCCTGATATACATTCATCATCCATTCTTGTCCCCTAACACTATCACAATTGAGAAAAATATATGGAAATAAGAGGAACGCACAGAGCTGGAAATTCAGACGAATAAACTCAGATTGGTGAATATTTTACTAATGCATCTAGGCATACTATGCATTTTGTATTTGTATTCTGTATTTATTTACAGTTTTATGAGAACATGATTACATGTATAAACCAAGTTGGAATTAAAATAGAGTATTCTACAAATAGTTAAGATGCAATGTAACGATATCATTGACTAATTGAGAATTAAATTAATTATGAGGTACACAAAACCTACTCCCCACCGCCTTGCAAATGTAAGTTTGGTCAAATACTATTTTTTTTTAGGTTATGTAATAGTATTTGTTCAGAAAAGTTGCGATGAAAATAATGATTGCGATTTTTCGATAATAATGACGGTTCCGAAACCGTTTCATTAATCAAGGTAGAAGAAAAAGAAGTCTGTAGACGCTCTGTATTATTGACATTCGTCATTCCGAGGTCTAAGCTCATGTCATTTTCGGGTAAGATTAGAGTAGGCCTAGGCCCAAAGTATCAACTATATCTGTTGAATGGCATAGGCCTATGTATGTAACCTTACTCTATTGAGTTTGTCATGGCAGTAGGCCTAGCATTGAGTTCGTATTGTCAGTAATCATGGTTGATCGTCCAAGCCATCGAGCCTTATTATTGACTTTGTAATACACTACGGCCGTGCGATGGTCATGCCCACAAATTGCCTGTGAAACATTTGTAGGCCTAGGTAGTAAGGCCTAGGTCTAAATCACGGTCTATGAGTAGGCCTATACCGGTAGGTCTTGTATCGATCCATCTCCGTGCGCTGAAAGACTGATACCAACAGTGCTGCTAGTTCCACTAAAATCCGTGCGAAACGCTAGGTGTAAAGAGGCCAGTCACGTGGCCCAGTTGACGTTTGACAGCTGACGTCTTGCCACCAGCATTAATGTACATTTAGTGCACGCGTGCGTAGAGCGTGGCCCACTGGCCTGCTAACACCCAGCGTTCGGCACGGATTTTGGTGGAACTGGTGGCACTGTCGGTATCAGCCGAAATATTGTCAACTTCGATACAAGACCCATACTTGTAGACCGTCGCCTGAATCTAACAAACTGATGGTCAAGGACTCAAGGTTAGTACAGTTTTTATTGAGGGTGACTGCAAAGTTGAGGTGAGACCTTATCATTCACCATTGATTCTGTAAATTACAAATTCAATGTCTTCTTCCACCCCCGGCATTGAGTTTACAGTGTATGCCCCCGGTCCATTCGATACAAACCTCACCCACTAGCCCTAACCATATAATTTGTTACGACTAACTACATGAAGAGTTGGCTATTACTGAAATCTGTTGCTAAAAATGGTAGGAGTACCGGTAGGCCTATTGCTGACAGACGTCAGATATATAATGAAGTTGGACAGAAAGACGATGAGAGACCGAACATGAACTGGTAAAGCTGCAAATATCTTACCGGTAATTAAAGATTGTTAGTAAGTTGGTTACATGATACCGCACCTACCAATTGGTGCCTATTGTATCAATTCTTCATCAATTATTTACAATCAATAGTCAATTGTGCGAACAAGGATTGAAAACGCTATTTTGAAAGTGAATTGTGCGAACAAGGACCGAAAACGCTATTCGCAAAGTAAATTGTGCGAACAAGGACCGAAAACGGCGGTCTACGCGAGGTTGAGACACTAACCTAACCTCAAAAACCGTTAGAAACCTACTGTCCGCAACCTGACTTTGTCCACATAACTCACAGGTCTTGGGTCGTTTTGTCATTTTTCAGCCACTTTTTACTTTCCGAACAGCGTTTTAGGTTCTTGTTTGCAAAATATTCGGACTTTTTTCCCTTTTGCGAATAGCATTTTAGGTTTTTGTTTGCAAAGTATTCGGCATTTTTTCCCTTTCGCGATTAGCATTTTAGGTTTGTTTGTTCGCAAAGTATCACTGTGCAAATAGACACTTGTTCATGATTTTATATGAATAGTTCCAATGGTAATAAAATAAGGAAGTGCTTATCACACCATGTTACGTGTAGGCCTACACCTTACTTAATTGGCATCACTTTTCGTTTTTTACACCAAGCAACTTGGTACGCATTGGCGAAATAGCTACCACGATGTTTCACCTCTCAAACTGTTGTGTCCCATCTTTTGTGTGTATGGGGTGGGCAATCGATGTATGCCTATAGTAGGCCTAAATGTTTGAAATATCTTCTTGGTTTTTTTTTATATTGGGTTTAACGACGCACTGTGTTGATGACTAAGATCTATTGGCGTCGGATGGATGATTAATGAGATGATGGGATGATGAGATGAGAGTTTTTATGGATAATGTGAAGGATAGTGGGAAGGTGGTCTATATTGTATCCCGGCATTAGCCTAGACTACAGAAGGAAACCACGGAAAACCCTTGTGCGTATTATTAATCCGAAAAAGAAAACTGTTCTCATGTGCAGTCCAGTTGTAAGCCGTTACGTGATTTGGCCAGGCCTAACACAGGCACAATGGTTTGTGGTGTTGCCTAGCTGATTGAACTTGGTAACAAAGATGAAAAAATGCAACCAAGTTAGGCCTACTTGGTAATATAAGGTCTGCCATAAAATAATATTTTATACTAGGCAAACGCGAAATATGCGTTGTAAGATGAGCGAGATATCTGAATAAGGTATAATAACAGTCCTACATTTGCTACTTTATCGACTCTGGTATTCTACACACTTTGTCCTTCATTTAATTGCTACTTTATCTTCTCTGGTATTCTACACACCTTGGCGAATATGAAGAATATTTAATGCTTGGGCAAATATCGAATCTAGGAAGCAGTGAATCTTGGCTCATTTCCATATATTTGATGTATAAAAACAGTTATTTGAATTGTTTTCTTCGAAATGGCTGGTTCGAATTTCTTAGAAAATGATGGTTATGTGTATCATTTATGTTTGAACACTCAGAGAAAATTTTATTTTTTTCGGAGAGGTTTCATTTTTCCAAATATTCTCACCCAGCCTAATCTTATGGGGTTTTTAAAATTTTTGACATGATATTTCTCAAAATCTTATCGACCGATTCATTCCAGAAACTTTACAGTTCTAAGTTGTAAAAGTTGGCCCGTACAAAAAAAGTTTCATGTTGATCAGTCAAACCATGCGACCTGTGCAGTGCCCACAAACAAACAAACAAAAAACAAAAAAAACACACACAGACAAAGCTCCATAAGAGTGGGATGGAATCTTTGCTACGCTCATCTGATAACAAGAACTGAAAAGTAATATAATGTAGGCCTAAGTAAAGACGATAATAAGGGGCTTTTGATAAGAAAAATTACAACAAACGTATTAAGACAAACGTATTGATAATTGTGAGTGGTGGCGAGGGGTGAAAAACTAGAAAAAAGCAGGTTTACATCTGGAATTTTTTTTTTAAAAATCACCAGAATATCCCCTTGTGATATCCCTTTGATCGCCCTTGTGGTGCCCCGTCCAAACGATCCTATCTTTCATCCATAGCCTTAATTGGGGAACAATGATTTTGTATCAAGTTCCGATGTTATCAAAAAGAAAAAAAAAAGAATAAAAAAAAATCGAGCGAATAAAAAAAATCACGAATAGAAAAAAAATCACCCGAATAAAAAAAATCACACAAATCAAAAAGTTATCACAAGAATAAAAAAAAATCATGAGAATAAGAAAAAATCACGAGAATAAGAAAAAATCACAAATCAAGCAAGGATCACCTGAATCGAGCAAAAATCACATGAATAAAAAAAATCATGAGGAATAAAAAAAAATCACAACAATAAAAAAAAACATCACCTGAATCAAGCAAAAATCACATGAATAAAAAAAATCATGAGAATAAAAAAAATCACAAGAATAAAAAAAATCACGCGAATCAAGCAAGAATCACCTGGATCAAAACATAATCACGAGAATAAAATAAAATCACACGAATGAAAAAAATCACGCGAATCAAAAGAATCAACAATCAAGTGTACAAAAAAATATTAGTTGTTCACCTCTCGAGTGGTGGGGGGACTCAAAAAGTAACATTAGGAGTGGGGTAGCAGATAAGTGTGACTAAATTACCTCAAACTTTCATGGAAAAAAGTCATCACACGTATAACATTTATCGAGGTTCACTATTAGTTTGCCGCCCCCGTGGCTCAGTCAACTATCACACTGCCTCAGAAACTGGTATCAGGTCGAGCTTCGGTTATTGTAAACATCTTTTAGCCTATATATAAATCTTCATTAGGCTATGTCATGGTATACATGATTGCCTTTTGACACATATAATAATAATCAAATACAGAATTAATGAAGTAGAAAAAACACATAATAATAATAAATCACACATGAATGATTGATAAAAAAATGATTGTAGGAAATAATGAGAGAGTAATAAACAGTAGCCTGATATGAAAAAGTAATAATATGAACAGAGATATGAAAATAATATAAAAATAATTTTGAAAAAAAAAAAATGAAGAATAATTATGCTAAGAATGTGATGAGTACAAATAGTTTCTCATAATGGCAATAGATCCTTTCAAGGCTGAAATACCTATTAAATTGATGAAAACAACTTCATCGTTCCATTACCATCTGTACCCCTGTTTTACCTGGCTGTTGATTGCATCATCAAGCAGTAAAAAAAAAATACATAATTACGCAGGTTGGTTAAGTTTGAATGTGTAAAATTTGAGCTGGAAAGGTTAGGTTGGCTACAATTTTTTGGTGGGGGGATATTTGTTTTCAGATAATTCAGACTGGATCTTTCCCTACGATAACCATTCTCAGATGACTATAAAACGGACCGGATATTCCAGTAGGGGTTTTAAATGCCGGTATGGTTCCCACAATATAGGCCACGACCGCTTCCTCCCCACTATCCTATCCCACCTCTTCGCGATAAGAGTCATTGGGACACTTGTCAAACCCATGAGGTACAAAAAAAAAAATGCTCGAAGTGTTCCAACATCTATAGACCTAGACGTAGATTGAGGTGACAAATCATTTTCCATTCTAAATTTCCATACTTCTGAGCTCATCTCACAACGCATATTATGCGTTTTCCTAGTATGTGAAACTTCACCTTTTTCCATAACCTGTGACCCGAGTTGAATACTAGATCTTGGTTACATCATTCGAACATTCCATTTCGTTCATACTGTGGCGTTCTAGCTATTCGCTGGAGAAATAGACGCTATATGGCAGGCCGACTAACGGACGGAATTGAACCATTTGAATCAAATGTTTTTTGTGACAAATGTTATGTGTCTTATAGGTTGTATGTGCAATTTTCATGAGAGGGAAAACTAGCCGTCTTCCAGCTTGAGCCTGCAGGATAGCAGCAGGATGGACCAGGATCCACTAGCCGTGGTGAAACGGGAGGATGATCACGCGGACGCCGTAGTGAAGGCGGAACCACTGGATGAGTTTGAATCAGGTAGCGTTTATTCATTCATTTAGTTATTCATTTCAATTCTCGTCCAAGTGGATTACGATATGAAATTGAACATTTTCGAGTGAATCATATGGACAGTCAAGGATGAAATGGAAGATTATGAAATGTACGCCACATACAAACAAGAAAATAAACATGAATTGATTTGAATGGTAGATGCTATTCTTAATGAATACCTTCTTACTACGGAGTCGACCGTTGGAATTTACGAACAAGTATAACAATCGAGTTGATATAAGAATTACAATACAATATTGAATACAATTGTACCGGCAATATATAACCACATCGTTGACGCACCATTAAACCACAATATCCATCCACTATTGTCCACTATTAGCAGCAAATAGAGTACGGTACATTCATCTCACTATCCCATCATCTCATTGATGATTTGTCTGTCACCAATAGAACGTAGCTATCATTATAGAGCGTCTTTGAACCCAATATGAAGAAAAAAGTTCTTGCGTGCAGCGAATAATATTTGTGTAATGAAATTATACGATTGAGAGAGCTCATCGAAAAATTATAATGGTATTAAATTTTGAAAAGTGGCTACTTTGCGTAGCCTGCGTTCACCTGATTTATTCAGTGTCTGAAACGATCTGTTCGGAGATTATATTCTTCGGAATGCTCGTGGCTGCTAACATGACTGAGCGTGATCCCAGCAAGTGTGAAGTAACGGAACAGTTCTTAGAGCCGGCCGCTTCACTGTATCATAGTCTTACCTTGTTCTTGTTTGCAGTGGCTGCTAACATGACTGAGTGTCATCCCAGCAAGTGTGAAGTAACGGAACAGTTCTTAGAGCCGGCCGCTACACTGTATCCTAGTCTCACCTTGTTCTTGTTTGCAGTGGCTGCTAACATGGCTGAGCGTGATCCCAGCAAGTGTGAAGTAACGGAACAGTTCTTAGAGCCGGCCGCTTCACTGTATCATAGTCTTACCTTGTTCTTGTTTGCAGTGGCTGCTAACGTGACTGAGCGTGATCCCAGCAAGTGTGAAGTAACGGAACAGTTCTTAGAGCCAGCTGCTGCACTGTATCATAGTCTCACCTTGGTCTTGTTTGCAGTGGCTGCTAACGTGACTGAGTGTCATCCCAGCAAGTGTGAAGTAATGGAACAGTTCTTAGAGCCAGCTGCTTCACTGTATCATAGTCTTACCTTGTTCTTGTTTGCAGTGGCTGCTAACAAGACTGAGTGAGATCCCAGCAAGTGTGAAGTAACGGAACAGTTCTTAGAGCTGGCTGCTTCACTGTATCATAGTCTCACCTTGTTCTTGTTTGCAGTGGCTGCTAACATCACTGAGTGTGATCCCAGCAAGTGTGAAGTAACGGAACAGTTCTTAGAGCCAGCTGCTGCACTGTATCATAGTCTCACCTCGTTCTTGTTTGCAATGGCTGCTAACATGACTGAGTGTTATCCCAGCAAGTGTGAAGTAACGGAACAGTTCTTAGAGCTGGCTGCTTCACTGTATGTGAAGGTGTGTCTCACCTGTCTCACTGTGTGACACAGGTGTGTCTCACCTTGTTCTTGTTTGCAGTGGCTGCTAACATCACTGAGTGTGATCCCAGCAAGTGTGAAGTAACGGAACAGTTCTTAGAGCCAGCTGCTTCACTGTATCATAGTCTCACCTTGTTCTTGTTTGCAGTGGCTGCTAACATCACTGAGTGTGATCCCAGCAAGTGTGAAGTAACGGAACAGTTCTTAGAGCCAGCTGCTGCACTGTATCATAGTCTCACCTTGTTCTTGTTCGCAGTGGCTGCTAACATGACTGAGTGTGATCCCAGCAAGTGTGAAGTAACGGAACAGTTCTTAGAGCCAGCTGCTTTACTGTATCATAGTCTCACCTTGTTCTTGTTTGCAGTGGCTGCTAACATCACTGAGTGTGATCCCAGCAAGTGTGAAGTAACGGAACAGTTCTTAGAGCCAGCTGCTTCACTGTATCATAGTCTCACCTTGTTCTTGTTTGCAGTGGCTGCTAACATCACTGAGTGTGATCCCAGCAAGTGTGAAGTAACGGAACAGTTCTTAGAGCCAGCTGCTGCACTGTATCATAGTCTCACCTTGTTCTTGTTTGCAGTGGCTGCTAACATCACTGAGTGTGATCCCAGCAAGTGTGAAGTAACGGAACAGTTCTTAGAGCCAGCTGCTTTACTGTATCATAGTCTCACCTTGTTCTTGTTTGCAGTGGCTGCTAACATGACTGAGTGTGATCCCAGCAAGTGTGAAGTAACGGAACAGTTCCTAGAGCCAGCTGCTTCACCGTATCATAGTCTCACCTTGTTCTTGTTTGCAGTGGCTGCTAACATGACTGAGTGTGATCCCAGTAAGTGTGAAGTAACGGAACAGTTCTTAAGAGCCAGCTGCTTCACTGTATCGTAGTCTCACCTTGTTCTTGTTTGCAGTGGCTATTGACAAGACTGAGTGTGATCCCAGCAAGTGTGAAGTAACGGAACAGTTCTTAGAGCCGGCTGCTTCACTGTATCGTAGTCTCACCTTGTTCTTGTTGGCAGTGGCTGCTAACATGACTGAGTGTGATCCCAGCAAGTGTGAAGTAACGGAACAGTTCTTAGAGCCAGCTGCTTCACTGTATCGTAGTCTCACCTTGTTCTTGTTTGCAGTGGCTGCTAACATGACTGAGTGTGATCCCAGCAAGTGTGAAGTAACGGAACAGTTCCTAGAGCCAACTGCTTCACCGTATCATAGTCTCACCTTGTTCTTGTTTGCAGTGGCTGCTAACGTGACTGAGTGTGATCCCAGCAAGTGTGAAGTAACCGAACAGTTCTTAGAGCCGGCTGCTTCACTGTGTAATAGTCTCACCTTGTTCTTGTTTGCAGGGGCTATTGACATGACTGAGTGTGATCCTAGCAAGTGTGAAGTAACGGAACAGTTCTTAGAGCCGGCTGCTTCACTGTATCATAGTATTACCTTGTTCTTGTTTGCAGGGGCTATTGACAAGACTGAGTGTGATCCCAGCAAGTGTGAAGTAACGGAACAGTTCATAGAGCCGGCTGCTTCACTGTATCATAGTATTACCTCGTTCTTGTTTGCAGGGGCTATTGACAAGACTGAGTGTTATCCCAGCAAGTGTGAAGTAACGGATCAGTTCTTAGAGTCGGCTGCTTCACTGTATCATAGTATCACCTTGTTCTTGTTCACAGTGGCTGCTAACATGACTGAGTGTGATCCTAGCAAGTGTGACGTCAGAACAGTTCTTAGAGCCGGCTGCTTCACTGTATCATAGTATCACCTTGTTCTTGTTTGCAGTGGCTGCTTCACTGTATCATAGTCTCACCTTGTTCTTGTTTGCAGTGGCTGCTAACATGACTGAGTGTGATCCCAGCAAGTGTGAAGTAACGGAACAGTTCTTTGAGCCAGCTGCTTCACTGTATCATAGTCTCACCTTGTTCTTGTTTGCAGTGGCTGCTAACATGACTGAGTGTGATCCCAGCAAGTGTGAAGTAACGGAACAGTTCTTAAGAGCCAGCTGCTTCACTGTATCGTAGTCTCACCTTGTTCTTGTTTGCAGTGGCTGCTAACATGACTGAGTGTGATCCCAGCAAGTGTGAAGTAACGGAACAGTTCCTAAGAGCCAGCTGCTTCACTGTATCGTAGTCTCACCTTGTTCTTGTTTGCAGTGGCTGCTAACATGACTGAGTGTGATCCCAGCAAGTGTGAAGTAACGGAACAGTTCTTAGAGCCGACTGCTTCACTGTATCATAGTCTCACCTTGTTCTTGTTCACAGTGGCTACTAGCATGACTGATTGTGATCCCAGCAAGTGTGAAGTAACGGAACAGTTCTTAGAGCCGACTGCTTCACTGTGTCATAGTATTACCTTGTTCTTGTTTGCAGTGGCTGCTAACAAGACTGAGTGTGATCCCAGCGAGTGTGAAGTAACGAAACAGTCGATTGCTTCAAGTACGAAGCAGGAGCAGGAAGAACTACTTTCACCGAGACAGGAAGAACTGGATACGAAGGAGGAGTGGGCATCCGAGCCGGAGGAATTGGACGAGATTGCTTTCGTAGCGGTTCAGGAGGAACCGGTTGAAGAATGTGAGTATTTCACGTCGTTGGAGTATTTTCACTACGTCGATGCATGAGCGTTGATGTGGATTGCTGAATGCCTGTACTTCATCCTCAGGCTACTCACACTGATTGCTGCTGATATAGAACACTGTACATGTTGGGCTGACTGAACGTCCCTGTGGCGCCCAGGACCCTTACCTAATAAATGTCGCGCTAGTGCTAGCTAGCTCCAAGAGGCTAGGACTCTGATTGGTCAATATCTTCCAGGGGAGCTACCTGCCATGGCAACGTGTCTGGTCTCTGTGTATTTCCGTTGTTGTTAGCACAAAATCCTAGTACTGCTCTTGAGGTGAGCTACAAAATGGGATGAATTATTCAGTCCAAGAGACCGTGAATTTGTTTTCATGATATATTGTCATTGTTGGTGGCTTTTTTAGTAAACATTAACCAATGGGCGTCGTAGTCTTTTGGAGCTGGCTAGCACTGGCACAAGATTTATTAGGTAAGGGTCCAGGACAGATGATGATCCAATGTTTGGCCGAGTAACTTGGCGGTTCCTACTGTTTTCATGTCGGATGGAAGAAAAACTTTGTTTCCTCGCAGATTTAGAACCATAATTTCGGTTTTTGCTTGTTATTGCTTGTGCCTTTTTGCTGGTTGGCACTCCCTCAATTTCGTTCATGTCATATTTGCGTTCCAAATGTTATCTCTGTTGATTCATATGTTGCTCACACCTCATGGAAAATCATTTTTCGATTGGTTGATGTCGTTCATTTTAAGACGTGATTATCTGGAGAAATGTCAAAATGTTACTTATGCCATGAATTTGATATAATTTAGCATATAGAAATTGGTGAGAAATGACATGAGCGTGAGTAAATTCAGAAATGATGCTTACATTCTTCTGGATATCCTATGTCGATGTATGATGATATTTCTTCATGTGTTGTGGGCACCTCGACTAAATCTGTTCACACCTGTTGGTCTAATCAAGTGTTTGTTCTGTTTCTCCAGTATCGTATCAAGATGGCAGCACTGGTGATGAGACGTGCTTAGATGCTACGAGTGTGGACAATGCCATGTGTACTTCTACCAGAGTAGAGAAGAAGAGAGCTTGCGACATGACAAGTGACATGATGGATCACCAGCGTATACATACAGATGAGAAGCCCTACGCTTGTGACCAGTGTGGCTTCAGATGCATTTGTAGAAGTCATCTTGAAAGACACATGTTGACACATACTGGTGAGAAACCATTCGCTTGTGACCAGTGTAGCTATAAATCTATTCGGAAAAGTAAACTCAAGATTCACATGTTGACACATACCGGTGAGAGACCATTCGCTTGTGACCAGTGTAACTTTAATTCCATTCGGAGATGTAACCTTACAAGACACATGTTAACACATACCAGTGAAAAACCATTCGCTTGTGACCAGTGTAGCTTTCGATCTATTCGAAGAAATGACCTTACAAGACACATGTTAACACATACCAGTGAAAAACCGTTTGCTTGTGGCCAGTGTAGCTATAGATCCACTTCAAAATATAACTTCGAAAGACACTCATTAATACATGCTGGTGAAAAAACGTTCGCTTGTGACCAGTGTAACTTCAAATCTATTTGGAAAAGTATACTCAAGATTCACATGTTGACACATACCGGTGAGAGACCATTCGCTTGTGACCAGTGTAACTTTAATTCCATTCAGAGATATAAACTTACAAGACACATGTTAACACATACCAGTGAAAAACCGTTTGCTTGTGGCCAGTGTAACTATAGATCCACTTCAAAATATAACTTCGAAAGACACTCATTAAGACATGCTGGTGAAAAAACGTCAGCTTGTAGCAAGTGAAGTTATAGATGCAGGAATAATAGTCACCTTAAAAATACACGTGGGAACACAGGACACGTGAAAACTACTTGGCCTTGTGAAGGTGAGCTAGGCCAAGACATTGTCACAACTTCCAATTATCCAAGTTCCAATTATTAGATGAGCGTAGCGAAGCTTTCCATTTCACACCCTGAAAAAAAATGGGCTTTGTTTTTATGTTTTTTTTTTAGGAATCGGTCGGAATGTTTTTCCGGAAAATGATCGGAAAGTTTGGAAAATCCTCATAAGAATAACCCGGAGGAAAAATACTTGAAAAACAAGAATTTTTCAAAAGCTCTCAAATTTTCACCGAATATGAAAAATACTATCATACATCTTTTCAGAGATTTTTGCAACAATAGAATGAGAAATAACAAAGAAAACGCAATAAAAGAGTACATTTTATTGAATATTTAGATCAATCGGATTTGCAAAGTGTATATGCGACAGGTTGCAGCACTATAAATATCAACAAGTTGCAGGTAAGGTTTCTGAACGTTTGAAGTAATCCAAGGTCCGTAGATGTGAATTGAGCTGACAAGTTATTTTTCATTCTAGATTTCCATACTTCTAAGCTCATCTCACAACGCGCATCCCGCGTTTTACTAGTTATTGTTGATCGCTTTCAAGTTTATAGTTAACTATGCCACTTGGATTGGTCAATGTGAATACAGCCTGGATTTTGTTCTTGTCCTTGTTAATTAAGCAAATATAGGTATTTTCACTTTCATTTTGGTTTTCATTTCTCTATGCAATATATATATATATTTTTTTAATAACATCGAAACTTGATACAAAATCATTCTTTCCCAATTAAGGCTATGGATGAAAGATAGGATCGTTTGGACGGGGCACCACAAGGGCGATCTTACTACCCCATTTTGATCATTCAGAACTAATGATCTTCAACACCAGGACTGCGCTGTTGAATGATACTTTTGAATGATTATATTATTAATTTATTATATAATATTAATATATTATATTATATATATATTATATTATATATATTTTATCATTATATAATATTATCATTATATTATATTATATATATTATATTATATATATATATATATATATATATATTATATTATACATTAATAATAATATATAATATATTATATTATATATATATATATATATATATATATATATATATATATATATATATATATATATATATATATATATATATATATATATATATCATAATAATGATTATATTGAATGATATAACGGCAACTATAACTATATTCTATTCTATATGAATGATACTATACATCTTATCGTATTGGTATATCATGTTGAATGTAAAATGTGAACATTGATCATTATTACAATAATCCACATACCACAAGCATTATTAAGTTAAAAATGTTTCATGTCATATTTTGTGAGGCATTATATTAGGCCTATGTAATTTGCATTCATGTTCAGATTATTCGTTGTCCATTTTTAAATTCCTCATGTAAATGGTGATATCAGAAATGTAAATAGTATCAGAAAAATGTATGTTTTTTCTTATTTGTAACATTTTTTGCATTTCCCCAATTCCATTTCCTTTCAAAGTATTAATGAATAATTATATTTTATGAATGAAGTGTTCAATTTCAAGTAGAGAAAATATATCAGAGGTAACAGTTGGGCTTGAAATGGATCGTATAAATCACAGTTCAGATAAGACCAACAGAGGCAATAAAAGATAACAATAAATTGACTTGGTAAATTCGTGAGATTGGTAATGTTATAGAGAGAGATAAGTATGTTTTCAAGACCTACATCCTGATCCTGACGCTAGCCGTGTAATTGTGGTTAGATTCCTCTTACACTTGGAGCTGCCTTCAAGGGGTCTCGGCTTGAGAGGCCGCAGGCGCTCTACACGGGCTCGTTGTTCGCTCGCTTCAGACTCGAGTTTAACATGCATCGTGTGCTAGGCGCAGCCCATAGACTAGCCCGCCAAACTCATATTCTCGTAAACGTCGGTAATTCCCTTACTCACACTTTTGATATATTTCACAGTCCATATTTTTTTTCTGTATTCAAAAATATATATCTAGGTTTCCGTAAACTAGAAATTTTTTCATTTTGCATTTGAAGAATTTGAAAAATTACAAATTTGTGGTTCAAAATTCTGTAAATGCGATAACCTCCCTCTTTCAATTATCAACAGAATGCGAAAACAATCATATTGATATCTCAAAAATTACGGCCGTGAGAGTTTGCGGGGTGAAATACGAGCGCCTGCGGCCTCGTAACCTACTACTACATTCTATAATTTTGAATAATTTTTATAATTTTGATTAGTCTTGCTCGAGCAGTGAAGTCTTTCACTTTTGCGTTACCAATTGACCTTTCTGCCTCGTGTCATGATTATGTATATCAGAATTTAAGTTAAGCAGGTGTACGGTTGCATTTACTTGTTGCGACTTGCGAGTGAAAGCGTCACAGAGTGTGCCCTGACGTCATCAAGTGTTCTGATTGGTTGAAGGAATTTTAAATTTACCCGTCGTCAAGACTCATTCATTTATTTGATTTTGTTCAAATACAGTGTCCGAGTTTTTCTCTATAATTTTGAAGCTGTCTAAATTACAACTTGACATGAAATGAAAATGGATAAAATAATGAATGATAGAATTGAGTTGACCATAAAACTGAAAATAGCATATCTCTGCTAATGAACTAATTTTTCAGTTACCCTATAAACACAAAACATTCCCTATGCGTGCCCTAGACATGCCCAAAGGAAATGTTGGGGCGCCCTGGGCGTGCCCAACCCCATTTAATTTAACATAGGGTGGGACTCCTAGGGCACGCCCTACACATGCCCTGTGGGCGTGTCCTGGACATGACTCACACGCGCCCTAGACACGCTCTTTCGGGTGAGGTTGGCAGTGGGCATGTCCAGGGCGGGTTCTGGGCATATTCATGAGGTCTCATTTCATCAGCTTCCCACAGGGCATTTCAGGGGCATGCCAGAGCTCAAAATATGGCAACACCTAGGACATGCTCATTTGGTAACCTTTTCGGCATGCCTTTAGCATGCTCATGGTTGTAGGGTAGTTTTTAGTTGTTACACTTATGTTTTGGAAATTAATCATTATATAAATATGGATAACAAAATGTAGTCCAATCAAAAAATTAGTTTCAAGTTACTAAAGTGATCTCCTCACTAAAAAGAGTAGTTGATGTCCGAAGTGAAATACAAATTCAGAGATAATGAAGTCGGGGTTCATCAGCCACCGAGGCAGCTGTCTCAATAGCTCAAACCAAGCCAGAGAGGCATGTTTCAGGCGAGCCTATGAGGCACATTTCAGGCATGCCTGGGAGGCAAGTTACAAGCATGTCTGATCGTGAGGAAGACGAGATTACTGTATGATCACCCTGGGCATGTTTTAGGCAGGTTCTAGGCAGGCACGATCATAGAACACGTCTTAAAGCACGCCTAAAGCTTACTTCAAACGTGCCTAGTATAGGCACGCCTAATCCTTGCCTCATTGGCAGGTTTCATGTATATGTCTCAGGCATGCCAGTGTTTGTGGGAAAGGGATTTCAAGGTTAATTATTGCAAATGAACCATAGGCTTCTGCCACGTAACAAATGACAAGCAATCGTTACTGTAGCAATATAGCAAACTGGTGGACTAGCAAATATTATAATTGGTCAATTCCAACTGGTGGACATTGTTGTATGTCAATTTCAACAATGAGTGACGTCACTTGACAGAGGCCTATACAGCGAACTGGTGGACTACCAAATATTCTGATTGGTTAATTCCAACTGGCGGACATTGTTATCTGTCTCTTTCAACAATGAGTGACGTCACTTGACAGAAGCATATACAGCGAACTGGTGGACTATCAAATATTTTAATTGGTCAATTCCCACTGGTGAACATTGTTATCTCTCTCTTTCAACAATGAGTGACGTCACTTGACAGAAGCCTATACAGCGAACTGGTGGACTACCAAATATTTTAATTGGTCAATTCCAACTGGTGAACATTGTTGTCTGTCTCTTTCAACAATGAGTGACGTCACTTGACAGAAGCCTATACAGCGAACTGGTGGACTACCAAATATTCTGATTGGTCAATTCCCACTGGTGAACATTGTTATCTGTCTCTTGCAACAATGAGTGACGTCACTTGACAGAAGCCTATACAGCGAACTGGTGGACTACCAAATATTCTGATTGGTCAATTCCCACTGGTGAACATTGTTGTCTGTCTCTTGCAACAATGAGTGACGTCACTTGACAGAAGCCTATACAGCGAACTGGTGGACTACCAAATATCCTGATTGGTCAATTCCAACTGGTGGACATCTTTGTCTGTCTCTTTCAACAATGAGTGACGTCACTTGACAGAAGCCTATACAGCGAACTGGTGGACTACCAAATATTCTGATTGGTCAATTCCCACTGGTGAACATTGTTATCTGTCTCTTTCAACAATGAGTGACGTCACTTGACAGAAGCCTATACAGCGAACTGGTGGACTACCAAATATTCTGATTGGTCAATTCCCACTGGTGAACATTGTTGTCTGTCTCTTTCAACAATGAGTGACGTCACTTGACAGAAGCCTATACAGCGAACTGGTGGACTACCAAATATTCTGATTGGTCAATTCCCACTGGTGAACATTGTTGTCTGTCTCTTTCAACAATGAGTGACGTCACTTGACAGAAGCCTATACAGCGAACTGGTGGACTAGCAAATATTTTAATTGGTCAATTCCCACTGGTGGACATTGTTGTCTGTCTCTTTCAACAATGAGTGACGTCACTTGACAGAAGCCTATACAGCGAACTGGTGGACTACCAAATATTCTGATTGGTCAATTCCAACTGGTGGACATTGTTGTCTGTCTCTTTCAACAATGAGTGACGTCACTTGACAGAAGCCTATAGATTCAACAAAAGGTTCAACAAAAGATTATGGATTAAATTACGAGAAAATATAAATATGAATTGAATAGTGAAGGATAGAGAATGGCATTATATGTTCACTGAAATGTGACGCATGTGCGGACCACCGGTTGAGAAACACTGCACCAGACTAGAGTGTACCGGAAGCCGCGGTCCTGATTGCGGTCGGTCCGTCAACGCGCGGAAACCAGGAGCTAGATGGTGACTGTCTGACTGACGGCCTGTGATTCACCAGGCCAGTCTGAGAATGTGTCTCGAGACGAGTGTGCGTGTGTGGCAGCAGCTGTGATACACAACATGGGTGTGGCAGCAGTCAGGTAGGATTATAGCCACCAACAATCAATCTCTAATCAGTCTTAAGATGTCTTAGGTTGTCTTAAGATGTCTTAGGATGTCTTAGGATGTCTTAGGATGTCTTAGGATGTCTTAAGATGTCTTAGGATGTCTTAGGATGTCTTAAGATGTCTTAAGATGTCTTAAGCGGGGACAACACTGAGAATATGTCCACTTGTTGGAATTTATCTTTTTTTTTTATGATGATCAATTTATTTCATATCTCAATTTTGGGCTACTGAAGAAATAATGTGAATTGATCCACTAGTATATATTAAATTTGACTTTTAATCATATAGTGTCGAATCAAATTAGCTTCAGAACGGAATACAGTCAATTTTTTGATGGCTGTTTTCTGGCCATTTTTTTTCCAACGTATTTTGAAGGGAGAAGTAAATGAAATCCATTCTACTGGATGGAATTGCACATTTTTTTTGTATACTTCATGAACTAGATGATGAACAAAGTTATGCATTATCAACAGTATATCTTGAGAATATCATGCACAAAATAATTGTTGAAAAAGAAAAAAATTGAAAAACTTGAAACAAAGTGTGAAATGGATAAATTTGTCATTCTCTGTAATCAATTTGTCTCACTTTTAATATAATTCCTGTTTCAATTTTGTTCAATTTTTTTCATATTTTTGTTTTCCATGAGTATTACTGAAAATCAGTGTTATTTTTTCTCATCATAATTGATATATAATAATTTTTCCATCCCGATTTGCGTGAAATATTGACGCAAATCATACATACTCACCACAAGCGGATGTGCATCAGGAGACAGATTAGATATGAGTCTGATCGTTGCAAGAGTGAAGCTGAATAGGTCAATGCACTGAGTATGCACATTACAAGGTCAGGGGTCATATTAGTGCGCAGTTGACCATGCGCAGTTCTAACTTGAAAAATGCAGCTCTTAATTTCAATTTGCGCAGTTGTGAAATTTAGTCCATGTTTAATAATGCACTAATATACTGCTCCAATAATAATATATACACTATAATATATAATATATATATATATATATATATATATATATATATATAATATATAAATATATATATATATATATATATATATATATATATATATATATATATATATATATATATGATATAATATCTTATATATATATAATATATTATCTAATATATATATATATATATATATATATATATATATATATATATATATATATATATATATATATATATAATATATATAATATATAATATATAATATTATATATGAATATATAATATATATAATATATAATATATAACACTAATAATGCATTAGTGATAATGCACTATGGAGCAACAGTCTTAGGTTCTACATATTTCCAAATAGTAACGAGATAATTAGATGAGCGTAGCGAAGTCTCCATCCCACTCTTATAGGGCTTTGTCTGTGTGTTTTTTTTCCTGTTTGTTTGTTTGTGGGCACTGCACAGGTCGCATGGTTCGACTGATCAACATGAAACTTTTTTTGTACGGGCCAACTTTTACAACTTAGAACTGTATAGTTTTGGGAATGAATCGGTCGATTGGATTTTGAGAAATATCACGTCAAAGTTTTTGAAAACCCATAAGGTTTGGCTTGGTGAGAAAATTTGAAAAAATGAAACCTCTCCGAAAAAAATAAAATTTTCTCTGAGTGTTCAAACATAAATGATACACATAACCACCATTTTGTAAGCAATTCAAAGCAGCCGTTTTGAAGAAAAAAATTCAAATAACCGTTTTTTCACATCAAATATATGGAAATGAGCCAAGATTCACTGCTTCCTAGATTCAATATTTGCCCAAGCATTGAATATTCTTTATATCCGTCAAGGTGTGTAGAATACTAGAGAAGATAAAGTAGCAATTAAATGAAGTACAAAGTGTGTAGAATACCAGAGTCGATAAAGTAGCAAATGTAGGACTGTTATTATACCTTATTCAGATATCTCGCTCATCTTACAACGCATATTTCGCGTTTGCCTAGTATACTAATAACACTAATAATGCATTAGTGATAATGCACGATGGAGCAACAGTCTTAGGTTCTATATATTCCCAAATAGTAACGAGATAATTTAAAAAACAAAGTTTTTCAAAAAATTACTTGCGGGGTTGTAGTTCCTCCCCCCCAAGTATCCGCGCGGAACCTCCTTCTTTATATGATTGATTTTCCATTTGCGCAGTTCTAACTTTTCACCAATAGGTCTGTAACCACTGAACAAGGCCAGTATCTAGAGATGCATAAGCATGAGCTGTATGAGAGCAATTAATTGTGAGTTTGTTTCTTAAGTTATGTTGGTATGTGTGTTTCTTATGTTATGTTGGTATGTTTGTTTCTCATGTTATGTTGGTATGTTTGTTTCTTATGTTGTGTTGGTATGTTTGTTCCTCATGTTATGTTGGTATGTTTGTTTCTTAAGTTATGTTGGTATGTTTGTTTCTTATGTTATGTTGGTATGTGTGTTTCTTATGTTATGTTGGTATGTTTTTTTCTCATGTTATGTTGGTATGTTTCAATTCAATTCAATTTGAACACATTTTTATTCTCTCTCATAACTATACATCCTGAACACACAGACAAAATATAGAAAATATTGATAAATAGAGAGAAGCCCGCATAAGAGTAATTGGCTCTTGTGTGCGGGCTACCTCGTAAAAACAAGCGTTTGGCGGTGTTTTTCCGCACTATACAAATAACACAAATAAACAAAAACACACACGAACAAAATATTAATAAGTGTTATAATGTACAGTTAATGTTAATAATATATTGATCAATTCAAATTCAGAATATGAATAAAGTATAAACCCAAAGAGAGAAATCAAAGCAATATTGATGTATACAAAACAAAACTATCATATCGGAATCTACAATTGAATACATATTATAATGAATACCAACACGACTTTTAAATAATTGCAAAACCATGATACTCATGCTTGTTCATATACATAAACACATGACAAAGATGACAAAGACCCAATGAAACTAGCAGAGATGAATAGAATTAAAAGTAGAGATAGCTCTTGCAAACGTCACGGCCTTGTTCAGAAATCCATTCTTTAATTATGAATTTGAAAATATTTATATTCGGTGGTGGAATCGATTTTATTTGTGAGGGCAAAGAATTGTATACCCTTGGGCCTATGAAATCTAAATGTTGTTGACCTCTCTGCTTTTTCCTACGGATTGTTAATAGATTATTGGAGCTAACTTGTTTAGATCTAGTGTTCTGTATTCCAGAAATAGAGAGAGGTGGTTTGAATCTATGTGAATATTTATGTAAAAATAATAAAATGGTTTTTATATACAGCTGTCGTACATCCATTACTTTAGTACTATGGTATGTAAGAAAGGTGGAATGCTGATGACTTTTGTTTAGTATTACCTTAAGTATGGTTCTTTGCATTAACAAAATAGAAGAAATATTTTGCTTACTTGCACCCCCCCATCCAATAATTCCATTCTGGATAATACTTTGAGCAATCGCAGAATAGACCATGAGTAGTAGTTTTTTTGATAAAATATTTCTTAGTCTATAAAATATATATAGCACTGTTCTCAATTTAGTGACCGTGTCTGTGATGTGTGCATGCCATTTCATGTGTCCATCAATAATGACACCTAGATATTTTACAGTATCAGCTGGCTTCATCTCGTAGCAATTACAGATCTGATTATTTATGATACAATCAGAATAATGTAGTTTCAATGTATAGTTAGGGCCTGGATGAGTTTTTGAATTTATTGTGAAAGGTATAAATACGGTTTTAGTTTTGTTAAGGGTCAGCATGTTATCGTTTAGCCATGCGTACACGGATTTCATTGATTCGTTAGCTGTTTGGAAGACTTTCTCCCAACTAACGTCTTGAAAAAAGATCACAGAATCATCGGCATATGTTATTATATCTCCGATGAAATTCAGATTACATAAATTATTGATATAAATTATAAATAAAATTGGCCCCAGGACAGTACCTTGTGGTACACCATAGGTAATCATTCGTTTTCCACTTTTTGAGTTCCCGATCTTAGTAATTTGTTCTCTATCGCTAAGGTAACTTTTTAGTAATCTCAGTGGTAATCCACGCACTCCAATATCATTAAGTATATAGTCCTATATAGGCCTACTTAATGCCAATATGTTCGAGTTTATTCAAAAGTAACTGATGTTCAACAGTATCGAAGGCTTTAGCTAGATCAATGAATACTGCAAGGGATTTGAGATTATCATCTAGTGATTTATAAATTTTACTTTATTTTTTTTTACTTTTTTATTTTTATTTACTTTATAAATTTGTTTCTTATGTTATGTTGGTATGTTTGTTTCTCATGTTATGTTGGTATGCTTGTTTCTTATGTTATGTTGGTATGTGTGTTTCTTATGTTATGTTGGTATGTTTGTTTCTTATGTTATTTCGGTATGTTTGTTTCTTATGTTATGTTGGTATGTTTGTTCCCTATGTTATGTTGGTATGTTTGTTCCTTATGTTATGTTGGTATGTGTGTTTCTTATGTTATGTTGGTATGTTTGTTCCTTATGTTATGTTGGTATGTGTGTTTCTTATGTTATGTTGGTATGTTTGTTTCTTATGTTATTTCGGTATGTTTGTTTCTTAAGTTATGTTGGTATGTTTGTTTCTTATGTTATGTTGGTATGTTTGTTTATCATTAATTTTCTTTGTTTTGTTACTAATTTGAAATAAGCACTCAATGTTTTTGTATCACTTCTCTAATTTGGTTTTCAATATTTGAATTCTCATATCACTATTCTTATTAAAACCTACACATTTCGAGGTCATTATTTGTTTGATTCATACTTTATTTTATCATAGAGCATCATGATTACCTTTCAATATTGACACACTGCCGACAAGTGAGGTTTTAAATGCATATCAACTCTAGAATAACACTGTGGACATGATGCCTATGTTATTTTGCCCTAGATACTTGGGCGAAATGTTTTTTTCAAGGGTTTTGTAATTTAATCATTTGAATTGAATGGTGCTTACAAATATACTGCTTGTATTTTTTAATGGATCAATAATTGAATGAAATGTACGCACATAGTATCAGTTTGTAATTCATATATGTGAACTTGTTTCCCTATGTAATTAAGTGCTCGGATATGTCATTGATGAGCGTGGCGAAGTCTCCATCCCACTCTCATAGGGCTTTGTCTGTGTGTTTTTTTTTTTTTTTTTTTTTTTTTGTAAGCACTCCACAGGTCGCAAGGGTTGACTGATCAACATGAAACTTTTTTTCTACACGCAAACTCATCCATCTTAGAACTGTACAGTTTTTGGAATGAATCGGTCGAACCGATTTTGAGAAAAATTATCTCAAAGTTTCTAAAAACCCCATAAGATTTGGCTGGGCGGAAAATGTTGGAAAATAAAATCTCTCTAAATGTGATAACATTCTCTTTAAATGTGTATACATGGATTTCACACATTTTCACGATTTTGTAGGCAATTTTGATCAGTCGTTTTGAAAAAAAAAAAAAAAATGACTGATAATATTCATAAAATATATCATAAAAATTGTGACAGAATCAAGTTGTCGAGATTCACTGCTTTCTAGATTCAAGAGTTGACCAACAATGAAGTATTTTTTATATGCGTCAAGGTGTGTAGAATACCAGAGTCAATGAAGTGGCAAGAGTAGAACTACTTTAACGACTTTTTTTAGCTTATTCAGATATCAAGGTGTGTAGAATACCAGAGTCGATAAAGTAGCAAGGGTAAAACCACTTCAAGAACTTTTATACATTATTCAGATATCTCGCTCATCTTACAACGCATATTTCGCGTTTGACTAGTTTTAGGCCATTCTTCCCTACAGTGGACTGCAGCTGCTGATGACTCATGCGCATGTTTGGCTTCTGTTGCAGGGTTTGTCTGGCATTGGGTATTCTGGCGTTCTCATCAGCAACAGGTATACCTGCTCTCTCAATAGCCCGCATCTTAGCTGAGCATGTTTCTCTTCAAAATGCTCGACCCAAGTTAGATGTGCCTTCAAAAGTTTGATTGTGGGTTGAAAAATTAAAAAAGGATAATATTGGAAGAGTTCCAGTAACCACCGCTAGATAGAGGAGTTTTTCATTTCATAATTTGAACAAAATCTAGTAACATTACACATTTTGGCCAAGAAAGTTGGGAAAACTGTAGAATAAACCCAAATCAGAATTTCAAATATAGATAAGCAAAGTTGAACTTAAGGATGTGCGTTTGTAATTTATTTCTACTATAATTCGGTAACCGGGAATTAAGCAATGAAAACCATCAAATTGGGCACATTTTGATTCAATTATTGCTCCATAATAAAATCAATCTTCAATTTTCGATTAGGCATATCTGATTGTGAGAGTATTATCTATTGCATTTCACCGCAAGTCCGTAGTGTTTGTAGTTCTTGAGATATACGTGGCGGAAGTGCACCCTGTAAATCTGTCCAAGATGCGGGCTATTAATAGGACCCGGACTTGAGATTTGGACAGTTTTTTACATTTTCATATTTTCACTGTCATTCCCTCTGAAGAGTGTTTAAAACGTCAATATCATTGGAATCAAGGTATTTCAGATAGTTTTTATATAAACATGAGTTTGGACTTTTTTTAGATGAGCGTAGCGAAGATTCCATCCCACTCTTATGGAGCTTTGTGTGTGTTTTTTTTTTTTTTTTTTTTTTTTTCAAGCACTGCACAGGTCACATGGGTAGACTGATCAAAATGAAACTTTTTTTTTGTACGGGCCAACTTTTACAACTTAGAATTGTATAGTTTTTAGAATGAATCGGTTCGATAGATTTTGAGAAATATCATGTCAAAGTTTTCAAAAACCCCATAAGATTAGGCTGGGTGAGAAAATTCGAAAAAATGAAACTTCTCCGAAAAAAATAAAATTTTCTCCGAATGTTCAAGCATGGACGATTCACATAACCATTATTTAAACTCTCACGGCCGTAATTTTTGAGATATCAATATGATTGTTTTTGCATTCTGTTGATAATTGAAAGAGGGAGGTAATCGCATTCACAGAATTTTGAACAACAAATTTGTAATTTTTCAAATTCTTCAAATGGAAAATGAAAAAATTTCTAGTTTACGGAAACCTAGATATATATTTTTGAAAACCGAAAAAAAATATGGACTGTGAAATATATCAAAAGTGTGAGTAAGGGAATTAACGGCGTTCACGAGAATATGAGTTCGGCGGGCTAGTCTATGGGCTGCGCCTAGCACACGATGCATGTTAAACTCGAGTCTGAAGCGAGCGAACAACGAGCGCGTGTAGTGCGCCTGCGCCCTCTTAAGTTTGTCGACGTGCTGATTTGTTGTTGTTCTTCCAGCTTCCGATGATGTGTCTCTGTTTATACGCCCCTCCGAGAACTCTCTCCAGTGTGTGTCGACCGGGGACTCTCCTATGTACCTGCTCGGTCCAGGATCCCCTGCCAATAAGACGTTGCTAGAAGCCAAATCAAGTGAGTAGAATCATGTTGAATGTACTAGGAAAACGCGTTATGTATTCCCGCGTTGATGGATGAGCGAATTAAAAAAAATGAGGTAATTAAATAAATAAAAATCGCATTTTTTAATTTTTTACTCTGAAACGTCACATCCGATTATTGTAAAAGTTCGTAATAATGTGTATTATTATGTTGTTCGAGTTCTGTGGAAATTTGAAGAATTTCGGAGAACATTCACTTTGTCATTTTTTCCGCCTGGCTTATTCATATGGGTTTTTTGAAAACTTCAAAATGATTTATCTCAAGAATTGTTGAACCGATTTTGCCTCAAAACTCTACAGCATCAAGTCAGATAGGGGTTCATGTGTGTGCCAAGTTTCATCATGATCTGAATCTCTGTTTGACCTGTAGAGCGTGAACAAAAAAAAAAAAAAAAAAACACATTCGATTTTTCAAGTACAATGAAATTTGGTATTTGCTACGCTCATCCAATTACCTCATGTTCAATATACTGATTCATTTTGTACTGATGTACCTTCTCAGAACTAATGGACAGAAACTATTGAAAAGAATCAGTTTTCTTTCTGTTATTGTTCTGTTATGGTTTGTTCTGTTATTGTTGTATTGTTTTTGTTATCAATAATAATAATAATAATAATAATAATAATAATTTTTTAATAATACTGTTTGATCAAGTACATGATATTGTCATCGTCAAAATAAAACTAAATACAGATAAAATAAAATATGTACAATGGTCAATAATATTTTAAAAACTTACAATACTGGTATATATAGAACTGACTGGTGTCGATGATTTCCTTTTTCCTATGAACGTTGAATACAAAAAAAAATATATATATATATTGGTGGTAAATTTGATGAGAATATTTTGTTATACTTATAATTGACCACTAGTGATAGGCGTGGCTAATCGCCAGGCCACCTGGATCTATACTTCATGTGGGAGCTTAGAGATACTCTGATAGGTGAATGTGAAATTTCCCACATAACCAACAGCCCATTTGATTGGATGTTTTGTGACGTTTAAGGGCGGGTCAATCACTAGTTGTCAATTATGTTGTTACATTGATTTTGTGTGAGTTTACATACTGTTTAGATATCTCTGTGTGTACAACTGTATGTATTCATGTATCATTCTGTATGTTTTTGTATTTTCTATGTGTTCAATTTTGTTCTGAAATGTATGTGAATTATGTTTCAAACTGGTTGAATGGAAGAACGGCTCTGCCGAATTTCGCCAGCAATAAAGTTCCTTTAATAATAATAATAATAATAATTCATTGAGCTACATGAAATCAGAAAATGTGCCATACCAGCAAAGGAAGCCAATCTTGAGTCAAGGTCTTTCAATGAAGTTACAATAACCCTACAAACATGGGCATGCTATAAGAGCATGCCGAAAAGGTTACCAAATGAGCATGCCCTAGGCGTTGCCATATTTTGTGCCCTGACATGCCCCTGGCATGCCCTGTGGGAAGCTGATGAAATGAGACCTCATGAACATGCCCAGGACCCGCCCACTGCCAACCTCACCCGAATGAGCGTGTCTAGGGCGCGTGTGAGCCATGTCCAGGACACGCCCACAGGGCATGTGTAGGGTGTGTCCTGGAAGTCCCGCCCTATGTTAAATCAAATGGGGTTGGGCACGCCTGGGGCGCCCCCTTTTGGGCATGTCTAGGGCGCGTGTGAGCCATGTCCAGTACACGCCCACAGGGCATGTGTAGGGCGTGCCCTGGGAGTCCCGCCCTATGTTAAATTAAATGGGGTTGGGCACGCCTGGGGCGCTCCCCTTTGGGCATGTCTGGGACGCGTGTGAGCCATGTCCAGTACACGCCCACAGGGCATGTGTAGGGCGTGCCCTGGGAGTCCCGCCCTATGTTAAATTAAATGGGGTTGGGCACGCCTGGCGCGCCCCTCTTTGGGCATGTCTAGGGCGTGCATAGGGAATGTTTTGTGTTCGTAGGGATGCGTGTTTCCAGCGCCATGAAGGAACACGTCCCATGATGCTATTGACATTATTGATATCATTGATTTCACATCACGTGTTCCTTCATCTCCATTCTTCATCATTCAGCCTCTGGTACTCGTGTGTTCGACTCTCCAAACAGCCTCGTCAGGGTCTGAAACACGCCGTACACGATCAACATGTTGACTAAACATGTTGATAGTTAGTAGATAACCCGTATTTCTGATCTTGCCCATACACGACGGATACATGTTGATGGCTGCCGTCAACATGTTGACTCGACATGTTGACAGCAAGTAGTTGACCCGTATTTCTGATCTTGTCCATACACGATGGCAACATGTTGATAGCTGCCGTCAACGTTCTGTCCCCAGCTTACTCCGGCCCGCAACCAGCGAGTACCCTGTGCCCGTATTACGCCAATCAGCCTCTGGTACTTGTGTGTATGACTCTATCAACAGCCTCATCAGGGTTTTGGAGATATAACCTGTTGATCGGATGGAGTAGAGTGTTTGTCTCACTTCAACGTTCTGTCCCCAGCTTACTCCGGACCGCAACCAGCGAGTACCCTGTGCCCGTATTACGCCAATCAGCCTCTGGTACTTGTGTGTATGACTCTATCAACAGCCTCACCAGGGTCTTGATGATATAACCTGTTGATCGGATGGAGTAGAGTGTTTGTCTCACTTCAACGTTCTGTCCCCAGCTTACTCCGGCCCGCAACCAGCGAGTGCCCTGTGCCCGTATCACGCCAATCAGCCTCTGGTACTTGTGTGTATGACTCTCTCAACAGCCTCACCAGGGTCTTGATGATATAACCTGTTGATCGGATGGAGTAGAGTGTTTGTCTCACTTCAACGTTTTGTCCCCAGCTTACTCCGGACCGCAACCAGCGAGTACCCTGTGCCCGTATTACGCCAATCAGCCTCTGGTACTTGTGTGTATGACTCTATCAACAGCCTCACCAGGGTGTTGATGATATAACCTGTTGATCGGATGGAGTAGAGTGTTTGTCTCACTTCAACGTTTTGTCCCCAGCTTACTCCGGCCCGCAACCAGCGAGTGCCCTGTGCCCGTATTACGCCAATCAGCCTCTGGTACTTGTGTGTATGACTCTATCAACAGCCTCACCAGGGTGTTGATGATATAACCTGTTGATCGGATGGAGTAGAGTGTTTGTCTCACTTCAACGTTTTGTCCCCAGCTTACTCCGGCCCGCAACCAGCGAGTGCCCTGTGCCCGTATTACGCCAATCAGCCTCTGGTACTTGTGTGTATGACTCTATCAACAGCCTCACCAGGGTGTTGATGATATAACCTGTTGATCGGATGGAGTAGAGTGTTTGTCTCACTTCAACGTTTTGTCCCCAGCTTACTCCGGCCCGCAACCAGCGAGTACCCTGTGCCCGTATCACGTCAATCAGCCTCTGGTACTTGTGTGTATGACTCTATCAACAGCCTCACCAGGGTCTTGATGATATAACCTGTTGATCGGATGGAGTAGAGTGTTTGTCTCACTTCAACGTTCTGTCCCCAGCTTACTCCGGACCGCAACCAGCGAGTGTCCTGTGCCCGTATTACGCCAATCAGCCTCTGGTACTTGTGTGTATGACTCTATCAACAGCCTCACCAGGGTGTTGATGATATAACCTGTTGATCGGATGGAGTAGAGTGTTTGTCTCACTTCAACGTTCTGTCCCCAGCTTACTCCGGCCCGCAACCAGCGAGTGTCCTGTGCCCGTATTACGCCAATCAGCCTCTGGTACTTGTGTGTATGACTCTATCAACAGCCTCACCAGGGTCTTGATGATATAACCTGTTGATCGGATGGAGTAGAGTGTTTGTCTCACTTCAACGTTCTGTCCCCAGCTTACTCCAGCCCGCAACCAGCGAGTACCCTGTGCCCGTATTACGCCAATCAGCCTCTGGTACTTGTGTGTATGACTCTATCAACAGCCTCACCAGGGTGTTGATGATATAACCTGTTGATCGGATGGAGTAGAGTGTTTGTCTCACTTCAACGTTCTGTCCCCAGCTTACTCCGGCCCGCAACCAGCGAGTGCCCTGTGCCCGTATCACGTCAATCAGCCTCTGGTACTTGTGTGTATGACTCTCTCAACAGCCTCATCAGGGTTTTGGAGATATAACCTGTTGATCGGATGGAGTAGAGTGTTTGTCTCACTTCAACGTTTTGTCCCCAGCTTACTCCGGACCGCAACCAGCGAGTACCCTGTGCCCGTATTACGCCAATCAGCCTCTGGTACTTGTGTGTATGACTCTCTCAACAGCCTCACCAGGGTGTTGATGATATAACCTGTTGATCGGATGGAGTAGAGTGTTTGTCTCACTTCAACGTTTTGTCCCCAGCTTACTCCGGCCCGCAACCAGCGAGTGTCCTGTGCCCGTATCACGTGATTCAGCCGTGCAGCCCCGCATGGGATGCCAAGAAATGGATAGCCAAATCTTCCCTTGAGATGCCGTTATTGCCGCTTGATGACACACGCTGGGAAGGTCAGTCACTCATTTTCAAATTCAAATTCAAAATTCATTTCATTCTGTTCCAAGAATTACATTGTCCAAGAATTACATTGTACATGGATTGGTGTACAAAACAAAAACGAAACAAAAATAATATAGAACAGAAGCCCGCTTGAGAATCTAATATTCTTGTGTGCGGGCTGACAGTAAGTTATAATACAATAATAGACTTTTAGTAGCTGAAAATGTAGGAAACGAAGACATGAAATGAACAAATAGGTGTTAATTATATAATTATCAGGCTTGTTGCAGTTCCTAGCCCCTTGAATATCTTTGACGAGTGTCGCCCGTGAGACGCGACTTAGCATTCATGACCGACGACCTGTGAGGCCCGCTAATTACCGCGCGTCGTGTTTAAATCCATATCTCCCAAAGTTACCGTCAGAATGTGCCATGGTATGGCTACAAAGATAGCTCTTGTAGTGAACTGTTGAACTAATCACAGACTATGTCGATAAAGGTAGTAACTCTTTGAGTTTACTGACGCATCAAACTGACCTTGCAGCTGTCATTATTAGCAACAATGGCTATCAGAAACCAGCAAACAACAGTGAAACTGTTCTAAATGCAGTATTTGACAGCGATTGTGTTGATGAAAATGATGATTCTAGTTCACAGTTAGAATATGATGATGATAACAGTCTTTCAAGCGATTCAAGTAGGCCTAGATCCTGTGTCAAATGTCAGGCTTGTTCATGCTTTTTAATTACTATTAGAATGGTATAAGTAGGTTTAGTGAATTCGGTAAGCAAGGGGCTAGCGACATTATTATTATTATTTTTATTCTTTTTTGAAACCATTTTATTCACACTCAATGCTCACATATCAAGTACTACAACAATAACATACAGGTGGTAGACAGAAAGGTACAAATGAACAAAATGGACAGATAATAAAATCAAAAGTTACCAATTATAAACATATTGAAGCAATAGTGATAAATAATTTGATATAAAGTTTTGATATAAAATTTAGAAATTTGGGAATTATATTTTGTAAGTGCGAAGCCCACATAAGTTGAATCTTGTACGCGGGCTGTCTTGCTTTAACAAAATAAAATTAGTGTAAATCCGACTTTCAAACTTATTAATTTCTGGCTATGATTCAACATTTCATTTTGTGAATTATTTTGTGAGCCACAGATAAGCCAGATGAGCTTTGTGAGATCCTGTGTAGGAAACATGTTGGTTCTACTAGGAAAACGCTATATATGCGTTGTTAGACGAGCGAAAAGTAATAGTATGTCGACTTCTTTGCCAAACTTTTGCCTAAATTCGCCAATTGGGTGACATTCAAGTTATAAATGAGAAAAAACGGCTCCGAGTGGTACCAATTTAGCACATTTTATTTTTCTTATTCAGAATGGCTCTCCCGATCAAGCTGATAATTCCCAGAAATGTGTATCAAGATATAGTTCAACTCCACACAGAATTCATTGTTTTTGAAAATGAAGATATTTTCTTTTTTTTTCCGCCGTGTTATTCTAATGAGTATTTTTGAAATTTCTAAAATTCATAAAAATAAAAGTTTTCACCCGATAATGCCACAAAACTATATAAATCCAAGTTAGATGAAGAACCATGATGAAATTTTTTTTAACCATGTCAAATTGAATCCTCCCTAAAGCTCGTCTAACAAGAAATGTCAATCAAAAAATACAAATCAAAACATATAAAAAACGCTATATACGCGGCTAACAACGCGTATATAGCGTTTTCCTTTTTTTTTTTTTTTTAATAACATCGAAACTTGATACAAAATCATTGTTTCCCAATTAAGGCTATGGATGAAAGATAGGATCGTTTGGACGGGGCACCACAAGGGCGATCTTACCACCCCATTTTGATTATTTAAAACTAATGGTCTTCAACACCAGGACTGCGCTGTCTGTGACCATAATTTTTCGCAGTAGATAAAAGTCTTTCAGTATAAACACACGAATGTTGATATCTTCCATTTTGAACTAAGTTTCTTGGGCAATGATTAATTACTTCTTTCCCTTGACAGCAGATGTAAAATTGATCATTATACAAAAAGCACAAATTAAATTATTTATTTTCCTACTATAAACAACATCATCTTGATCAGACATAAAAATAACATCGAATCCTTACACCCATACAGATCTTCCCCTGTTGTTTACTGATGGTTCCTATCGGAACGTGCACATCTTCAAGTTACCGGCAGCACCGATCCTGCACATCGGAGTGTCCGTCTTGCGGTCCTACGACAGCTTTGTTCTACTGTGCGACGGGCCAGACCAGTCCACCAGCAACTGCTACTGGGTCATCATCAACGGATGGAGAGGCGTGAAATCAGCGCTGAGGCATTGCGAGAGTGGCTTACCATCTGCGGGTCACGCGACAGGAGATTGTGCAACACTCAGAACAGAACATCTGGTGAAGGAATACTTTTTTTTTTCATTGGGTTTTTAACGACGCACTGTAATGATTACTAAGATCTATTGGCGTCGGATGAATGATTAATGAGATGATGGGATGATGAATTTTTTTTTTTATGGGTAGTGGGAAGGATAGTGGGAAGGAAGCGGTCGTGGCCTATATTGCGGGAACCATCTCGGCATTAGCCTAGACTACAGAGGGAAACCACGAAAAACCCCTGTAAAGATGGACGGTAGTGGGGATCGAACCGGGTCCGATATGTCCCTTTACCTCCCAGATCACACGAAGTAAGTGAGCTAACCACTCAGCTACTGTGCCGGTATGAAGAGAAACTATATATATACATGATCATATATAGCATTAACCACAATTCTATTTTTAGACACATTCGGACAAGAAAATGTCCGAAAACGGTCTTCTTGATTAAAATATGTCATTAAAATTCACATTGAAGAGTGTTAAAATTCAATGTGGCTCTGATATTGACGTCACCAAGTGGGTAATTGTGATTGATGCTATTGAAACTGCTTCATCGCATGCAATAGAGTAGCTCATGGAATAAGTATAAACTATAACTAGGCAAACGCGAAATATGCGTTGTAAGATGAGCGAGATATCTGAATAAGGTATAATAACAGTCCTACATTTGCTTCTTTATCGACATTTGTATTCTACACACCTTGATATCTGAATAAGCCATAAAAGTTGTTAAAGTAGTTCTACTCTTGCCACTTCATTGACTCTGGTATTCTACACACCTTGATATCTGAATAAACTATTAAAGTCGTTAAAGTAGTTCTACTCTTGCCACTTCATTGACTCTGGTATTCTACACACCTTGACGCATATATAAAATACTTCATTGTTGGTCAACTCTTGAATCTAGAAAGCAGTGAATCTCGACAACTCAATTCTGTCACAATTTTTATGATATATTTTATGAATATTATCAGTCATTTTATTTGTTTTCTTCAAAACGACTGATCAGAATTGCTCACAAAATCGTAATAATGTGTATAATCCATGTATACACATTTAGAGAGAATTTCATTCCATTTGGAGAGATTTTATTTTTCAACATTTTCCACCTAGCCAAATCTTATGGGGTTTTTGGAAACTTTGAGATGATTTTTCTCAAAATTGATCCGACCGATTCATTCCAAAAACTATACAGTTTTAAGTTGGATGAGTTTGCGTGTACAAAAAAAGTTTCATGTTCATCAGTCAACCCTTGCGACCTGTGGAGTGCTTACAAACAAACAAAAAACACACAGACAAAGCCCTATAAGAGTGGGATGGAGACTTCGCTACGCTCATCATTCAGACGAGCCTTAGCGAGGATTCAATTTGACATACTGAAGAAAATTGGTGTTCGTTTTTATGTTTTTTTTTTTTTTTAAATTATGTTTTTTTGTCGGTTCTCCACAGGTCGAACGGCTGCAGCTATCAACTTCAAACTATTTTTCATCGTGGTTCCTCATCCAACTTGGATCCGTAAAGTTTTGTGGCAATATCGGATCCAACTTTATTTTATGAATTTTAGAAATTTCAAAAATACCCACTAGAATAACACGGCGGAAAAAAATGAAAATATTTTTATTTTCTCAAAAAGATGAAATTTTGCGTGAAGTTGAGTTACATTCTGATACACATTTCTGAGAACTTTCAGCTTAATCGAGTGAGCAATTTCGAAGATAAACTATAAAATGTGCTGAATTGGTACCACTCGAAGCAGTTTTTACCCATTTCTAAATTAAATGTCACCCAATTGGCGATTGTAGGCAAAAGTTTGGCCATAAAAGTCGACATACCATCACTATCCGCTCGTCCAACAACGCGTATATAGCGTTTTCCTAGTATCATCATCAGATTCTGTCGAATAATGATTTTGTGACGTCACACCTGCTCACACTTGTTACCCACTCTGTCCATAGGGTCGTGTCGGCGCTGTCGATGATTGGCTGCATGTGAGCATTGCCTGGAACCAACAGGAGAGCAGTTTGAAGGTATCTTATCGCAATAACCAGTCATCCTATGAGACGTTCCTGGAGTTCAACCACATGAGTGACGTCACTGAGAGTCCCACCAAACCCGCGGTGAACGTGACGCATGTGATATTACGGAGCTACTATAAGAACATATACTGGCGGCTCCACAAATGTGAGTACTAGGAAAACGCCATATATGCGTTGTTAGACGAGAGATTTGTGATAGTATGTCGATTTTTTTGCTAAACTTTTGCCTACATCTGCCAATTGGGTGACATTTATGTTATAAATGGTTAAAAACTGCTTCGAGTGGCACCAATTCAGCACATTTTATGTTTTTTCTTCGAAATGGCTGACCCGATCAAGCTGAGAATTCTCAGAAATGTGAATCAGAATATAATTTAACTTCACGCAGAATTTCATTTTTTTTTAAAATGAATTTATCGTTTTTTTCCGCCGTGTTATACCAATTGGTATTTTTGAAATTTCTAAAATTCATAAAAATAAAAGTTTTCACCCGATAATGCCACAAAACCATACAGATCTGAGTTGGATGAGGAATCATAACAGAAAAAAGGTTGATTTTGATAGCTGTAGCCGTTTGACCTGTGGAGAACCGACAAAAAAACATGAAAAATATTTGAAAAAAAAAATATATATAAAAACGAACATCAAATTTTTTCAGTAGGTACGTC
Organism: Brachyptera risi; assembly: GCA_964007535.1. Taxonomy (NCBI): domain Eukaryota; kingdom Metazoa; phylum Arthropoda; class Insecta; order Plecoptera; family Taeniopterygidae; genus Brachyptera; species Brachyptera risi. The sequence goes on along the minus strand of OZ023339.1, from coordinate 17,488,597 downwards.
AAATTGAATCCTTGCTATAACTCGTCCAATAACTCTGTCAATAGACGTGTGTGTGATCCATCCTCAGAAGAAATCAATGTCGAATTACATTCTCTATGTATTGTGCTGGAATATCATTATGCACCTTGTAAACTCACTTTTATTACCATTCCATCGTTTTTTTTTTTAATACATTTTTTTAAAGAACTCTTGATACTCAATTTTTGTATTACGAAAAAGTTCCTTGAAATAATGTCTCTATTATATTCTTTCCACATTCAATTCTCTTATTTTGAAAATAATGCATTGTTTTTATAAATTTTTCAGACGAGCTATAGCGAGGATTCAATTTTGCATACTGAAAGAAATTGGTGTTCGTTCTTATGTTTTTGTTTTAAAATGTTTTTTGTCGGTTCTCCACAGGTCAAACGGCTACAGCTATCAACTTCAAACTTTTTTCGTATGGTTTCTCATATAGCTTAGATCTGTATAGTTTTGTGGCATTATCAGGTGGTAACTTTTATTCTTATGAATTTTAGAAATTTCAAAAATACCCGTTAGAATAACACGGCGGAAAAAAAATTGAAAAAATTTTCATTTTCAATAAAATTGAAATTTTGTGTGAAGTTGAATAACATCTTTATACACATTTCTGGAAATTCTCAGCTTGATCGGATCAGCCATCTCGAAGAAAAAACATGAAATTTGCTAAATTGGTACCACTCGAAGCCGTTTTTACCCATTTATAACTCAAATGTTACCCAATTGGCAAATTCAGGCAAAGTTTGGCAAAGAAGTCGACATACTATTACTATCCGCTCGTCTAACAACGCGTATATAGCGTTTTCCTAGTTTTTATAAATTTTTTCATACTGTGTCCGTGTGGCAACCGTTTTGGCGGCAGTGTTTTTAACTGGATGAGCGTAGCGAAGACTCAATTACACTGTACTTGAAAAATCGAAGGGTTTTTTTTTTTTTTTTCATTTATTTATTTATTTATTTATTTTTCTTTTTTGTTCGCGCTCTACAGGTCAAACAGAAATTCAGATCATGATGAAACTTGGCACACACATGAACCCCTATCTGAATTGATGCTGTATAGTTTTGAGGCAAAATCGGTTCAACAATTCTTGAGATAAATCATTTTGAAGTTTTCAAAAAACCCATATGAATAAGCCAGGCGGAAAAAATGACAAAGTGAATGTTCTCCGAAATTTCTCAAATTTTCACAGAACTCGAAAAATATAATAATACACATTATTCCGAACTTTTACTCAAATCGGATCAGCCGCTTCGATGTAAAAAAATATATAATGTTATTTGTGTCAATTATTCAAAGCTATTAAGATACCTATTAAATCAAAGCAACAAGTGTCATCACTTGATTGTGAACGAACGATTAAAACAAAGCCTTCTTTATTATCATATAAATTAATAATGGAAAATAAGATGGCAGTGATGTAATGGTTTGGATCTCAAGGTGTATATATATATATATATAATAACCAATCCAAAGATAAGTTGATATGTTCCAGCTCATCCATCAACGCGGCAACACATGACACGTTTGCCTAGTAAACTTCTCTATCAATGCTCTGATTTCAGATGACGTTTTGACGTTCAACGACAGAGAAGAGAAGACAGTTGGCTTGTTCAGTCAGTTGTTCACGCCTCGCGCAGAGTTCTGTCTCTCGTTCCTTCACTACACGTCTCCTGGATCCCAGATCAAAGTGTTTCTCTCCGACTATGGTACATTGTCAGTAGGTGAGACTGAAATATCTTCACAGGTCAGTACTTTAATCCAGCTGTCAGTCTGAAAAACCAGAACATAGAATCTTACCGATAAGGTGAATTATTAGACGAGCTTTAGCAAGGATTCAATTTGACATACTGAAAAAAATTGGTGTTCGTTTTTATGTTTTTTTTTTTTTCGTTTTTGTGTTTTTTTATCGGTTCTCCACATGTCAAACGGCTACAGCTATCAATTTCAAACTTTTTTTTTATCATGGTTCCTTATCTAACTTAGATCTGTATAGTTTTGTGGCATTATCGGGTGATAACTTTTTTTTTATGAATTTTAGAAATTTCAAAAATACCTATTAGAATAACACGACGGAAAAAAAATTGCAAAATTTTTATTTTCAAAAGAATTGAGATTTTTGTGTCAAGTTGAATAACATCTTGATACACATTTCTGGGAATTCTCAGCTTGATCGGGTCAGCCATTTTGAATAAAAAACATGAAATGTGCTAAATTGGTACCACTCGGAGCTGTTTTTACCCATTTATAACTAAAATGTTACCCAATTGGCAAATTGAGGCAAAAGTTTCGCAAAGAAGTCGACATACTATCACTTTCCGCTCGTCTAACAACGCGTATATAGCGTTTTCCTAGTGTATTATTTGTATGTCGATTATTGGAATGAATATTTATCTATCTATCTATCTTTCTCGTGAACTTACAGACCACGGATACTCTAGCGGAAACTAAGAGTTTTGGCTTACGCTCACGTATTTCTCCCTGATTCCAGACTGTTGAAATGTCCTGGACAAGATTCCGGAACACAATGAACATATCGAATGAACATGCGGGGAAACCGACGAGACTGCACATTCTAGGCGTGTTGAATGACACAGACGAGGATGCTCTCATAGCTATCGACGCGATAAGAGAATGCCAGCCAGGAGGTTAGTGCGTAAAGTTTGGTAACATTTTTTACTTATACACTCTTTTTTAGACGAGCTTCAGCGAGGATTCAATTTGACATACTGAAAAAAATTGGTGTTCGTTTTTATGTTTTTTTTATTTTTTTTCATTTTTATTTTTTTTATGTTTTTTTGTCAGTTCTCCACAGGTCAAACGGCTACAACTATTCTCTTCAAACTTTTTTTCATTATGGTTCCTCATCTAGCTTAAACCTGTATAGTTTTGTGGCATTATCGGGTGGTAACTTTTATTTTTATGAATTTGAGAAATTTCAAAAATACCCATTAGAATAACACGGCGGGAAAAAAATTTAAAAAATTTCATTTTCAAAATAATTGAAATTTTGTGTGAATTTAATAACATCTTGATACACATTTCTGGAGATTCTCAGCTTGATCGGATCAGCCATTTTGAAGAAAAAACATGAAATTTACTAAATTGGTACCACTCGAAGCAGTTTTTACCCATTTATAACTAAAACGTTACCCAATTGGCAAATTTAGGCAAAAGTTTGGCAATGAAGTCGACATACTAATACTATCCGCTCGTCTAACAACGCGTATATAGCGTTTTCCTAGTTATGATTTGCAACGACTAATATCCTGTGACCGGCACAGGTAGCTGAGTGGTTAGGTAACGTTCATAAATTATGTCACACTTTTCTGGGCCACTTTGAACCCCCCCCCCCCCCTTTCCCTCCCATGTCACAGTTGGTCACAGAACTTGTTACTCACCCCTCCTTTGAATACGTCACAAATTCTCATACATCCCCCCTCAAACCAAAAAATTGAAATTAACAGGCGGCAAAGGTAAAATAAAGTGATGAAATCAAAATATTTATTTCTGTGTTTTTTCTTTGAGTGGTCAAACTTGATGATTATTTGATATCTGCTGTTTCTAGGGTGGGTATAAATATAGGAATCTATTAGAATGGCGCCAAATTCATAGAACAAAAAAATGGTACGTCACACAGTTAACTCCCCCTCTCCCCCCCTAAGCTGTGACGTAATTTATGGACGTCCCCTACACGCACTTGCTCCATGTGACCCCGGAGGTAGTGGGCATGTCGGACCCGGTTCGATCCCCGCCACCGTCCATCTTTACAGGGTTTATTCGTGGTTTCCCTCTGTAGTCTAGAATAATGCTGGGATGGTTCTCACAATATAGGCCACGACCGCTTCCTTCCCACTATCCTTGCCATTACCCATAAAAACCTTCATCTAATCCCATCATCTCATTAATCATCCGTCCGACGCCAATAGGTCTCAGTCATCATTACAGTGCGTCGTTAAACCCAATATGAAAAAAATATATCCCGTGCACATATTCTGCTTTGTTTGATATTGATGAATGTATCTATTTATGTATCTATGAAGCTCGGATACAATGAGAAATTACAACTCTTCACATTGGGATCATCTCTCTTTGGGTCCAGATTGTCCCATATGTCAACAAATTCAAGACTGACGAGGAGAAAAAAAACGTTCAATTTGATGAGATTTTTTTTTCTTTCAAACACTTGTTGGACGAGCTTTAGCGAGGATTCAATCTGACATACTGAAAACAATTGGTGTTCGTTTTAATGTTTTTTTTTTTTCATTTTTTTTTTTTTTTTAATGTTTTTTGTCGGTTCTCCACAGGTCAAACGGCTACAGCTATCAACTTCGAACCTTTTTTCATAATGGTTCCTCATCTAACTTAGATTTGTAAAGTTTTGTGGCATTATCGGATGGTAACTTTTTGTTTTATGAATTTAAGAAATTTCAAAAATGCCCATTAAAATAACACGGCGGAAAAAAGGAAATATTTTTATTTTCCCAAAAAATGAAATTCCGCGTGAAGTTGATTCACATTTTGATACACACTTCTGAAATTTTTCAGCTTGATCGGGTGAGTCATTTCGAAGATAAACCATAAAATGTGCTAAATTGGTATCACTCGAAGCAGTTTTACCCATTTCTAACTTAAATGTCACCCAATTGGCGAATGTAGGCAAAAATTTGCAAAGTTTGGCAAATAAGTCGACATACTATCACTTTCCAAATAGTATCTAATACTGAACAAGGAAGATTCTTCAATCACATTGACACTCGAATGAAAAGAAAAGAATAATGAGCAGAAATAATGAAAAATAATAAGTTGTAATAATGAGAATAAAATAAATTGTTTATTTGATATTTTCGAAAAATAATGATACTCACATAAGCCAAAGCTTCCGTGTGGGAAAGGAGAAAAAAATAAGTATGAATCAAATAACAATGACCTTGAAATGTGTAGGTTTTGATAAGAATAGTGATGTGAGAATTCAAATATTGAGAACCAAATTAGTGAAGCGATACGAAAACATTGAGTACTTATTTCAAATTAGTGACGAAAAAAAGAAAATTAATTGGATGAGCGAAGCGGAGACTCAATTTCGCCATACCCGGAAAAAAGGGGCCTGTTTTTTTTTGTTTGTTTGTTTTTTCGTTTGCGCTCCACAGGTCAGACGAGAATTCAAAATCAGTTGAAACTTGGCACACACAAGTATCCTTATCCAAGTCGATATTGTATAGTTTTGAGGCGCGATCGGTTGAACCACTTCTGAGAAAACTCATTCCACAGTCTTCAAAAATCCCTTTAGAATAACCCAGAGGAAAAAATTCGTGAACAATATTCCATTTTCATCTGAGAGGATTCAAATTTTCAGGGAATTTCAATCTGATAATGATACACATTATTCCGAACTCTTATTCAAATCAGATCAGCCGTTTCGATTTAAAAAAATATTTAATGTTATTTGTGTTAATTATCCAAAGCTATTAAGATACCTATAAAATCAAAGCAACAAGTGTCACCACTTGATTGTGAACAATTAGAACAAAGCCTTCTTTATTATCATATAAATTAATAATGGAAAATAAGATGACATTGATGTAATGGTTTGGATCTCAAGGTGTATATATATATATATATATATATATATATATATATATATATATATATATATATATATATATATATATATAAATATATATATATATATGTATAAATATATATATATATATATATATATATATATATATATATATATATATATATATATATATATATATATAATAACCAATCCAAAGATAAGCTGATATGTTCCAGCCCATCCATCAACGCGGAAACACATAACGCGTCTGTCTAGTATTCAAAACAAATAAAATACATACATACATACATACATACATACATACATACATACATACATACATACATACATACATACATACATACATACATACATACATACATACATACATACATACATACATACATACATACATACATACATACATACATACATACATACATACATACATACATACATACATATATCCATAAATACATAGAAATGCATCGGCAACGACCTTCTCAACAGCGATGCGTTGTTTTAGAGTTTTAGAGTGTTGATAATATTTCATGATATCAAATACAGTTCTTTGTTCAACCCATCCAACAATTCCAGACCTTCGAGTTTCATTCATCACATATCATTTCATAGCCCACGATGGAATATGCCAGTATAGCCTGGGATCCACACCAGCAATGTTTGAAAGATAGCTTGGAAAAAGTTCAAAGGAAAGCGGCAAGGAAAGTCTTATCAAAGTACGGCAGGCGAAACAGCCCTACCGAAATGATCAGTGAATTAGGATGGGAACCTCTCCAATCAAGAAAAAAATCATCTCAAATTGTGACTGTGTATACAAAATTCTATCAAATTATGAAGCGTGGGGGGAAATAAGGAACTTGGTCAAGTCGACTTCATTTTTAGGAAGAGTTGGACATAAATTCAAATTGGCATTACAAAATTACAATACGAACGTGGGTGAATTCTCTTTTCTCGGGGCCACCATCACAGAATGGAACAAACTGGGAGATAAACTGAATCAGGAGTGGCCTGAATCGGTGAATGATTTTAAGATACTAATGGAAGGAGCTGAGAAGAAATTAAATGGAAAAGAGTTAGCAGCAATTGGATACTATGAAATAAATATATAGTAAACTAGGCAAACGCGTTATGTGTTTCCGCGTTGATGGATTAGCTGGAACGTATCAACTTATCTTTGGATTGGTTATTATATATATATATATATATACACCTTGAGATCCAAACCATTACATCACTGCCATCTTATATTCCATTATTAATTCATATGATAATAAAGAAGGCTTTGTTTTAATCGTTTACAATCAAGTGGTGACACTTGTTGCTTTGATTCAATAGGTATCTTAATAGCTTCGAATAATTAACACAAATAACATTATATATTTTTTTACATTGAAACGGCTGATCCGATTTGAGTGAAAGTTCGTAATAATGCGTGTCATTATTAGGTTGAAATTCCCTGAGAATTTGAATCCTCTCAGATGAAATATTTTTCACGAATGTCTTCCTCTGGGTTATTCTAATGGGATTTTTGAAAACTTTGGAATGAGTTTTCTCAGAAGTGGTTGAACCGATCGCGCCTCAAAACTATACAGCATCAAGTCAGATAGGGGTTCATGTGTGTGCCAAGTTTCATCATGATCTGATTTTTTTTTGTTTGACCTGTAATGCGCGAAAAAAAAAAAAAACACATTCGATTTTTCAAGTACAGTGAAATTGAGTCTTCGCTACGCTCATCCAACAAGTAAAAGAGTAATACTTGAAACAATAAAATTCACATACATACATACATACATACATACATACATACATACATACATACATACATACATACATACATACATACATACATACATACATACATTGCTGACAGCAAACTATAGGGACTCTTTGATGATTTGACCGCATCGCATCCAGGTGACACCAGGTCTCTATCCTGGTCTGGAGCGGATGTCCACACGATATCCTGCCAATCGTCCTACCAGCCGGACGTCCGAGTGAAGTACCGGGAACCTTCGGCTCACACGACGGAGTCAGCCGAGTTGATTGCACGCTGCGCAGAGTTGTACGACAGCTGTAATAACACCATCTTGTGTGGCGGTACAGCATGCATCTGCCTTCGAGAATTCGGGGGAAAGAACTGCGATCAAGGTGAGATTGGGATGATTGAATTACTATGATGATATATTTGACACCTATTTATTTATGTCTTTGTTTTCTAAATTTTCAGCTACTGAAAGTCTATTTTTTTTTTCTTATTGAACAAAATGACATGGACACACATATAAATGATGAACAGTCACGTGATGTCCACAAAGCCCTTGCGAGCTTGACTGTGGATTATATACAGGAAAATAATAGAAAGAAAATTGTGTAATGCAATGGTTAAAAGTAAAAGAAACATTACAAGGTCGAATAATTACAAACTAAATCAAATATGTTAGAGAATGAACAAGAGGGAGTTGAACAGGGAAAGTGAATAATAAATATAATAAACAATGAGTGAAAAATTCGAAATAATGCGAACACTATGAAACACGTTTTATACCACACAATTTACAGCCGAGCTGAGAAACCAATTCAATTCAATTTTCAATTTGAATATCATTTTATTCTTGTTCATACAACACATATTCTTGTACAATCACATTGTATTCTAGTACAAACATACATTTAAACATACAGTTTTAAAACAATATCATAATACTGAATTAACAATACATGGAACCAATATCTCGACTCTATAAATATATACATCAATTTTGAACGTCTCAAGGTAAAATAGATTTGATCCCAAGAATTTGATTTTAATTTTAAGAAAGAGATTTCAATTGTGATGTTTAATCTTAATTTAGAAACAAGAAGCCAGCGTAAGAGAACCACTTCTCAATTTCTAATTCAATTGCCTTATATTTGTCCATATTTCTTAAATTTACTGGCATTCCATTGAATATAACCGGTACAATATATTCAAGTTATCTTCGTCCATATTTATTATTGTAATCGGGAATTTTGAAGTTGTTTAGGAGTCTTAATCTGGTGTTCAAAGGGTGATCATTTATAATTTTGAACCTATCATCAAAATAGAACTTCAAGATGAATTTGTATTCAAATAATTTATCAACAGGTAAAACATAGCAGTATTCATAAATGGAATTTATATTATCTTTATTGATTATCTTGAATTGAGATATAGATTACTGTCATCCCGAACACAAGAATATTATTTTCTTACGAGCCCGCATCTTGGACAGATTTACAGGGTGCACTTCCACCACATATATCTTAAGAACTACAAACATTACGGACTTGCGGTGAAATGCAATAAATAAACAATACCCTCACAATTAGATATGCCTAGTCAAAAATTGAAGAATAATTTCATTATGGAGTGAAAATTGAATCAAAATGTCCCTAATTTGATGATTTTCATTGCTTAATTCCCGGTTACCAAATAATAATATAAATAAATCACTAACGCATATCCTTAAGTTCAAACTTGCTTATCGAAATTTGAAATTTCTTATTTGCCCTTGATTCTACAGTTTTCCCAATTTCCTTGGCCAAAATGTGTAATGTAACTAGATTTTGTCCAAATTATGAAATGAAAAACTCTCCTTTCTCCTTTTCTAGCGGCGGTTACTGAAACTCTTTCAATATTATCCCTTTCTCACTTCTCAAACCACAACCCAACTTCTGAACGCACATCGAACTTGGGTCGAGCATTTTGAAGAGAAACATGCTCAGCTAAGATGCGGGCTCTTAAGCTTGGTTCAATGGAAGAACAGAAGTTATAGTAATTAAGGGGACATTGTAAGCTCTATCCCTTCCATTTTAAAAAAACTAATTTTATGTACCTTTCATGTATCCATCGTGTACCTGTTTCTCGCCAGTAAATGAGCAGTTGCAGGTATATATCGACAAGTTTCTCGAGGTCACTTTCAATCACGTCCCTTTCACTTTGACTTCAACCCTCGTCTTCTCAAGGGAGGTTGGGAGAGGGTGAGTGGAAAAAGATGCAAGCAGTGGTCACGAATGAAATGGATGTGATAATCCAAAATCTTCAAAAACAAACATCTATTCAATATTAATTCCGATGTTCATGAAAATAAAACTAGAATTTGCATCTGCTGTTAATGGAAAGAATAAGTGATCATTGCCCAAGAGACTTGGTTCAAAGTGGAAGATATCAACATTCGTGTGTTTTGTTCACTCTAAATACCAATGCTGATAATGTCCGGATATATATTACAGAAACGGTTTTTTACTTATAATGTGTTCTGGACTTTCGGAAACTGAAGGACTTTTATCTGCGGCGGAAAGTTATGGTCACAGACAGCGCAGTCCTGGTGTTGAAGTTCATTAGTTTTAAATAATCAAAATGGGGTGGTAAGATCGCCCTTGTGGTGCCCCGTCCAAACGATCCTATCTTTCATCCATAGCCTTAATTGGGGAACAATGATTTTGTATCAAGTTTCGATGTTATTAAAAAAAAATGATAATAATGTTATAATTAGGCCTGGAATATGATGTGCTATCAACAAGAGCATATGGATAACATCGTTGTGTGGGGTTTCGTGTTCCCTTCTGTTAATTGATAGCATGTTCCCATGTCCAGCTGGCCTAGTGCTCAATGAACAGCCGATCCTGTTGGCGGCGTTCCTCGACGGAGGACGTTTCAGTGTCGGCGCGCAGAGCCTCATCTGGCCGGACGAACGTCCCCATGTCGTCATCGAAACTCGTGTGAGTATATTTCATTCATTTCATTCATTTCATTCATTTCATTCATTTCATTCGTTTCATTCGTTCCATTCGTTTCATTCGTTTCATTCATTTCATTCATTTCATTCGTTTCATTCGTTCCATTCGTTTCATTCGTTTCATTCGTTTCATTCGTTTCATTCGTTTCATTCGTTTCATTCGTTCCATTCATTTCATTCATTTCATTCATTTCATTCATTTCATTCGTTTCATTCGTTCCATTCGTTTCATTCGTTTCATTCATTTCATTCATTTCATTCGTTTCATTCGTTCCATTCGTTTCATTCGTTTCATTCGTTTCATTCGTTTCATTCGTTTCATTCGTTTCATTCGTTTCATTCATTTGATTCGTTTCATTCGTTTCATTCGTTTCATTCATTTCATTCGTTTCATTCGTTTCATTCATTTCATTCGTTTCATTCGTTTCATTCGTTTCATTCGTTTCATTCGTTTCATTCGTTTCATTCGTTTCATTCATTTGATTCGTTTCATTCGTTTCATTCGTTCCATTCGTTTCATTCGTTTCATTCGTTTCATTCGTTTCATTCGTTCCATTCATTTCATTCGTTTCATTCGTTTCATTCGTTTCATTCGTTCCATTCGTTTCATTCGTTTCATTCGTTTCATTCGTTTCATTCGTTTCATTCGTTTCATTCGTTTCATTCATTTGATTCGTTTCATTCGTTTCATTCGTTCCATTCGTTTCATTCGTTTCATTCGTTTCATTCGTTTCATTCGTTCCATTCATTTCATTCGTTTCATTCGTTTCATTCGTTTCATTCGTTTCATTCGTTTCATTCATTTCATTCGTTTCATTCGTTTCATTCATTTCATTCGTTTCATTCGTTTCATTCGTTTCATTCGTTTCATTCGTTTCATTCGTTTCATTCATTTCATTCGTTTCATTCATTTCATTCGTTTCATTCGTTTCATTCGTTTCATTCGTTTCATTCGTTTCATTCGTTTCATTCGTTTCATTCGTTTCATTCGTTTCATTCGTTCCATTCGTTTCATTCGTTTCATTCGTTTCATTCGTTTCATTCGTTTCATTCGTTTCATTCGTTTCATTCATTTCATTCATTTGATTCGTTTCATTCGTTTCATTCGTTTCATTCGTTTCATTCATTTCATTCGTTTCATTCGTTTCATTCGTTTCATTCGTTTCATTCGTTTCATTCGTTTCATTCGTTTCATTCGTTTCATTCATTTCATTCGTTTCATTCGTTTCATTCGTTTCATTCGTTTCATTCGTTTCATTCGTTTCATTCGTTTCATTCGTTTCATTCGTTTCATTCGTTTCATTCGTTTCATTCATTTCATTCGTTTCATTCGTTCCATTCGTTTCATTCGTTTCATTCGTTTCATTCATTTCATTCGTTTCATTCGTTTCATTCATTTCATTCATTTGATTCGTTTCATTCGTTTCATTCGTTTCATTCGTTTCATTAATTTCATTCGTTTCATTCGTTTCATTCATTTCATTCGTTTCATTCGTTTCATTCATTTCATTCGTTTCATTCGTTTCATTCATTTCATTCGTTTCATTCGTTTCATTAATTTCATTCGTTTCATTCGTTTCATTCGTTTCATTCGTTTCATTCGTTTCATTCGTTTCATTCGTTTCATTCGTTTCATTCGTTTCATTCGTTTCATTCGTTTCATTCGTTTCATTCGTTTCATTCGTTTCATTCGTTTCATTAGTTTCATTCGTTTCATTCGTTTCATTCGTTTCATTCGTTTCATTCGTTTCATTCGTTTCATTCGTTCATTCGTTTCATTCGTTTCATTCATTTCATTCGTTTCATTCATTTGATTCGTTTCATTCATTTGATTCGTTTCATTCGTTTCATTCGTTTCATTCGTTTCATTCGTTTCATTCGTTTCATTCGTTTCATTCGTTTCATTCGTTTCATTCGTTTCATTCGTTTCATTCGTTTCATTCGTTTCATTCGTTTCATTCGTTTCATTCGTTTCATTCGTTTCATTCGTTTCATTCGTTTCATTCGTTTCATTCGTTTCATTCGTTTCATTCGTTTCATTCGTTTCATTCGTTTCATTCGTTTCATTCGTTTCATTCGTTTCATTAGTTTCATTCGTTTCATTCGTTTCATTCGTTTCATTCGTTTCATTCGTTTCATTCGTTTCATTCGTTTCATTCGTTTCATTCGTTTCATTCATTTCATTCGTTTCATTCATTTGATTCGTTTCATTCATTTGATTCGTTTCATTCGTTTCATTCGTTTCATTCGTTTCATTCGTTTCATTCGTTTCATTCGTTTCATTCGTTTCATTCGTTTCATTCGTTTCATTCGTTTCATTCGTTTCATTCGTTTCATTCATTTCATTCGTTTCATTCATTTGATTCGTTTCATTCGTTTCATTCGTTTCATTCATTTCATTCGTTTGATTCGTTTCATTCGTTTCATTCGTTTCATTCGTTTCATTCGTTTCATTCGTTTCATTCGTTTCATTCGTTTCATTCGTTTCATTCATTTCATTCGTTTGATTCGTTTCATTCGTTTCATTCGTTTCATTCGTTTCATTCGTTTCATTCGTTTCATTCGTTTCATTCGTTTCATTCGTTTCATTCATTTCATTCGTTTCATTCATTTGATTCGTTTCATTCATTTGATTCGTTTCATTCGTTTCATTCGTTTCATTCGTTTCATTCGTTTCATTCGTTTCATTCGTTTCATTCGTTTCATTCGTTTCATTCGTTTCATTCGTTTCATTCATTTCATTCGTTTCATTCGTTTCATTCGTTTCATTCGTTTCATTCGTTCATTAATTTCATTAATTTCATTCGTTTCATTCGTTTCATTCGTTTCATTCGTTTCATTCGTTCCATTCGTTTCATTAGTTTCATTCGTTTCATTCGTTTCATTCGTTTCATTCGTTTCATTCATTTCATTCGTTTCATTCATTTCATTCGTTTCATTCGTTTCATTCATTTCATTCGTTTCATTCGTTTCATTCGTTTCATTCGTTTCATTCGTTCATTAATTTCATTAATTTCATTCGTTTCATTCGTTTCATTCGTTTCATTCGTTTCATTCGTTTCATTCGTTTCATTCGTTTCATTCGTTTCATTCGTTTCATTCGTTTCATTCGTTTCATTCGTTTCATTCGTTTCATTCGTTTCATTCGTTTCATTCGTTTCATTCGTTTCATTAATTTCGTTCATTTCGTTCATTTCATTCGTTTCATTCGTTTCATTCGTTTCATTCATTTCATTCGTTTGATTCGTTTCATTCGTTTCATTCGTTTCATTCGTTTCATTCGTTTCATTCGTTTCATTCGTTTCATTCGTTTCATTCGTTTCATTCATTTCATTCGTTTGATTCGTTTCATTCGTTTCATTCGTTTCATTCGTTTCATTCATTTCATTCGTTTGATTCGTTTCATTCGTTTCATTCGTTTCATTCGTTTCATTCATTTCATTCGTTTGATTCGTTTCATTCGTTTCATTCGTTTCATTCGTTTCATTCATTTCATTCGTTTGATTCGTTTCATTCGTTTCATTCGTTTCATTCGTTTCATTCGTTTCATTCGTTTCATTCGTTTCATTCGTTTCATTCATTTCATTCGTTTCATTCATTTCATTCGTTTCATTCATTTCATTCGTTTGATTCGTTTCATTCGTTTCATTCGTTTCATTCATTTCATTCATTTCATTCGTTTCATTAATTTCGTTCATTTCGTTCATTTCATTCATTTCATTCGTTTCATTAATTTCATTCGTTTCATTCGTTTCATTCGTTTCATTCATTTCATTCGTTTCATTCGTTTCATTCATTTCATTCGTTTCATTCGTTTCATTAATTTCGTTCATTTCGTTCATTTCATTCATTTCATTCGTTTCATTCATTTCATTCGTTTCATTCGTTTCATTCGTTCATTAATTTCATTAATTTCATTCGTTTCATTCGTTTCATTCGTTTCATTCGTTTGATTCGTTTCATTCGTTTCATTCGTTTCATTCGTTTCATTCATTTCATTCGTTTGATTCGTTTCATTCGTTTCATTCGTTTCATTCGTTTCATTCGTTTCATTCGTTTCATTCATTTCATTCGTTTCATTCGTTTCATTCATTTCATTCGTTTCATTCATTTCATTCGTTTCATTCATTTCATTCGTTTCATTCATTTCATTCGTTTCATTCGTTTCATTCGTTTCATTCATTTCATTCGTTTGATTCGTTTCATTCGTTTCATTCGTTTCATTCGTTTCATTCGTTTCATTCGTTTCATTCGTTTCATTCGTTTCATTCGTTTCATTCGTTTCATTCGTTTCATTCATTTCATTCGTTTGATTCGTTTCATTCGTTTCATTCGTTTCATTCGTTTCATTCGTTTCATTCGTTTCATTCGTTTCATTCGTTTCATTCGTTTCATTCGTTTCATTCGTTTCATTCATTTCATTCGTTTCATTCATTTCATTCGTTTCATTCATTTCATTCGTTTGATTCGTTTCATTCGTTTCATTCGTTTCATTCGTTTCATTCGTTTCATTCGTTTCATTCGTTTCATTCGTTTCATTCGTTTCATTCGTTTCATTCGTTTCATTCATTTCATTCGTTTCATTCGTTTCATTCGTTTCATTCGTTTCATTCGTTTCATTCGTTTCATTCGTTTCATTAATTTCGTTCATTTCGTTCATTTCATTCATTTCATTCGTTTCATTAATTTCATTCGTTTCATTCGTTTCATTCGTTTCATTCATTTCAGTCGTTTCATTCGTTTCATTCGTTTCATTCATTTCATTCGTTTCATTCATTTCATTCGTTTCATTCGTTTCATTCATTTCATTCGTTTCATTCGTTTCATTCGTTTCATTCGTTTCATTCGTTCATTAATTTCATTAATTTCATTCGTTTCATTCGTTTCATTCGTTTCATTCGTTTCATTCGTTTCATTCGTTTCATTCGTTTCATTCGTTTCATTCGTTTCATTCGTTTCATTCGTTTCATTCGTTTCATTCGTTTGATTCGTTTCATTCGTTTCATTCGTTTCATTCGTTTCATTCGTTTCATTCGTTTCATTCATTTCATTCGTTTCATTAATTTCGTTCATTTCGTTCATTTCATTCATTTCATTCGTTTCATTAATTTCATTCGTTTCATTCGTTTCATTCGTTTCATTCATTTCATTCGTTTCATTCGTTTCATTCATTTCATTCGTTTCATTCGTTTCATTAATTTCGTTCATTTCGTTCATTTCATTCATTTCATTCGTTTCATTCATTTCATTCGTTTCATTCGTTTCATTCGTTCATTAATTTCATTAATTTCATTCGTTTCATTCGTTTCATTCGTTTCATTCGTTTGATTCGTTTCATTCGTTTCATTCGTTTCATTCGTTTCATTCATTTCATTCGTTTGATTCGTTTCATTCGTTTCATTCGTTTCATTCGTTTCATTCGTTTCATTCGTTTCATTCATTTCATTCGTTTCATTCGTTTCATTCATTTCATTCGTTTCATTCATTTCATTCGTTTCATTCATTTCATTCGTTTCATTCATTTCATTCGTTTCATTCGTTTCATTCGTTTCATTCATTTCATTCGTTTGATTCGTTTCATTCGTTTCATTCGTTTCATTCGTTTCATTCGTTTCATTCGTTTCATTCGTTTCATTCGTTTCATTCGTTTCATTCGTTTCATTCGTTTCATTCATTTCATTCGTTTGATTCGTTTCATTCGTTTCATTCGTTTCATTCGTTTCATTCGTTTCATTCGTTTCATTAATTTCATTCGTTTCATTCGTTTCATTAATTTCGTTCATTTCGTTCATTTCATTCATTTCATTCGTTTCATTAATTTCATTCGTTTCATTCGTTTCATTCGTTTCATTCATTTCAGTCGTTTCATTCGTTTCATTCGTTTCATTCATTTCATTCGTTTCATTCATTTCATTCGTTTCATTCGTTTCATTCATTTCATTCGTTTCATTCGTTTCATTCGTTTCATTCGTTTCATTCGTTCATTAATTTCATTAATTTCATTCGTTTCATTCGTTTCATTCGTTTCATTCGTTTGATTCGTTTCATTCGTTTCATTCGTTTCATTCGTTTCATTCATTTCATTCGTTTGATTCGTTTCATTCGTTTCATTCGTTTCATTCGTTTCATTCGTTTCATTCGTTTCATTCATTTCATTCGTTTGATTCGTTTCATTCGTTTCATTCGTTTCATTCGTTTCATTCGTTTCATTCGTTTCATTCGTTTGATTCGTTTCATTCGTTTCATTCGTTTCATTCGTTTCATTCGTTTCATTCGTTTCATTCGTTTCATTCGTTTGATTCGTTTCATTCGTTTCATTCGTTTCATTCGTTTCATTCGTTTCATTCATTTCATTCGTTTGATTCGTTTCATTCGTTTCATTCGTTTCATTCGTTTCATTCGTTTCATTCATTTCATTCGTTTGATTCGTTTCATTCGTTTCATTCGTTTCATTCGTTTCATTCGTTTCATTCGTTTCATTCGTTTCATTCGTTTCATTCGTTTCATTCGTTTCATTCGTTTCATTCATTTCATTCGTTTCATTCGTTTCATTCGTTTCATTCGTTTCATTCGTTTCATTCATTTCATTCGTTTCATTCGTTTCATTCGTTTCATTCGTTTCATTCGTTTCATTCGTTTCATTCGTTTCATTCGTTTCATTCGTTTCATTCGTTTCATTCGTTTCATTCATTTCATTCGTTTCATTCATTTCATTCGTTTCATTCATTTCATTCGTTTGATTCGTTTCATTCGTTTCATTCGTTTCATTCGTTTCATTCGTTTCATTCGTTTCATTCGTTTCATTCGTTTCATTCGTTTCATTCGTTTCATTCGTTTCATTCATTTCATTCGTTTCATTCGTTTCATTCGTTTCATTCGTTTCATTCGTTTCATTCGTTTCATTCGTTTCATTAATTTCGTTCATTTCGTTCATTTCATTCATTTCATTCGTTTCATTAATTTCATTCGTTTCATTCGTTTCATTCGTTTCATTCATTTCAGTCGTTTCATTCGTTTCATTCGTTTCATTCATTTCATTCGTTTCATTCATTTCATTCGTTTCATTCGTTTCATTCATTTCATTCGTTTCATTCGTTTCATTCGTTTCATTCGTTTCATTCGTTCATTAATTTCATTAATTTCATTCGTTTCATTCGTTTCATTCGTTTCATTCGTTTCATTCGTTTCATTCGTTTCATTCGTTTCATTCGTTTCATTCGTTTCATTCGTTTCATTCGTTTCATTCGTTTCATTCGTTTGATTCGTTTCATTCGTTTCATTCGTTTCATTCGTTTCATTCGTTTCATTCGTTTCATTCATTTCATTCGTTTCATTCGTTTCATTCGTTTCATTAATTTCGTTCATTTCGTTCATTTCATTCGTTTCATTCGTTTCATTCGTTTCATTCATTTCATTCGTTTGATTCGTTTCATTCGTTTCATTCGTTTCATTCGTTTCATTCGTTTCATTCGTTTCATTCGTTTCATTCGTTTCATTCGTTTCATTAATTTCGTTCATTTCGTTCATTTCATTCGTTTCATTCGTTTCATTCGTTTCATTCGTTTCATTCGTTTCATTCGTTTCATTCGTTTCATTCGTTTCATTCGTTTCATTCGTTTCATTCGTTTCATTCGTTTCATTCGTTTCATTCGTTTCATTAATTTCGTTCATTTCGTTCATTTCATTCGTTTCATTCGTTTCATTCGTTTCATTCATTTCATTCGTTTGATTCGTTTCATTCGTTTCATTCGTTTCATTCGTTTCATTCGTTTCATTCGTTTCATTCGTTTCATTCGTTTCATTCGTTTCATTCGTTTCATTCGTTTCATTCGTTTCATTCGTTTCATTCGTTTCATTCGTTTCATTCGTTTCATTCGTTTCATTCGTTTCATTCGTTTCATTCGTTTCATTCGTTTCATTCGTTTCATTCGTTTCATTCGTTTCATTCGTTTCATTCGTTTCATTCGTTTCATTCGTTTCATTCGTTTCATTCGTTTCATTCGTTTCATTCGTTTCATTCGTTTCATTCGTTTCATTCGTTTCATTCGTTTCATTCGTTTCATTCGTTTCATTCGTTTCATTCGTTTCATTCGTTTCATTCATTTCATTCGTTTCATTCGTTTCATTCATTTCATTCGTTTCATTCGTTTCATTCGTTTCATTCGTTTCATTCGTTTCATTCGTTTCATTCGTTTCATTCGTTTCATTCGTTTCATTCATTTCATTCGTTTCATTCATTTCATTCGTTTCATTCGTTTCATTCGTTTCATTCGTTTGATTCGTTTCATTCGTTTCATTCGTTTCATTCGTTTCATTCATTTCATTCGTTTCATTCGTTTCATTCGTTTCATTCGTTTCATTCATTTCATTCGTTTCATTCGTTTCATTCGTTTCATTCGTTTCATTCGTTTCATTCGTTTCATTCGTTTCATTCGTTTCATTCGTTTCATTCGTTTCATTCGTTTCATTCGTTTCATTCGTTTCATTCGTTTCATTCGTTTCATTCGTTTCATTCGTTTCATTCGTTTCATTCGTTTCATTCGTTTCATTCATTTCATTCGTTTCATTCGTTTCATTCATTTCATTCGTTTCATTCGTTTCATTCGTTTCATTCGTTTCATTCGTTTCATTCGTTTCATTCATTTCATTCGTTTCATTCGTTTCATTCATTTCATTCGTTTCATTCATTTCATTCATTTCATTCATTTCATTCGTTTGATTCGTTTCATTCGTTTCATTCGTTTCATTCGTTTCATTCGTTTCATTCGTTTCATTCGTTTCATTCGTTTCATTCATTTCATTCGTTTCATTCATTTCATTCGTTTCATTCGTTTCATTCATTTCATTCATTTCATTCATTTCATTCGTTTCATTCGTTTCATTCGTTTCATTCGTTTCATTCGTTTCATTCGTTTCATTCGTTTCATTCGTTTCATTCGTTTCATTCGTTTCATTCGTTTCATTCGTTTCATTCATTTCATTCGTTTCATTCGTTTCATTCGTTTCATTCGTTTCATTCATTTCATTCGTTTCATTCATTTCATTCATTTCATTCATTTCATTCGTTTGATTCGTTTCATTCGTTTCATTCGTTTCATTCGTTTCATTCGTTTCATTCGTTTCATTCGTTTCATTCGTTTCATTCGTTTCATTCGTTTCATTCGTTTCATTCGTTTCATTCATTTCATTCGTTTCATTCGTTTCATTCGTTTCATTCGTTTCATTCGTTTCATTCGTTTCATTCGTTTCATTCGTTTCATTCATTTCATTCGTTTCATTCGTTTCATTCGTTTCATTCATTTCATTCGTTTCATTCGTTTCATTCGTTTCATTCGTTTCATTCGTTTCATTCGTTTCATTCGTTTCATTCGTTTCATTCGTTTCATTCGTTTCATTCATTTCATTCGTTTCATTCGTTTCATTCATTTCATTCGTTTCATTCGTTTCATTCGTTTCATTCGTTTCATTCGTTTCATTCATTTCATTCGTTTCATTCGTTTCATTCGTTTCATTCGTTTCATTCATTTCATTCGTTTCATTCGTTTCATTCGTTTCATTCATTTCATTCGTTTCATTCGTTTCATTCGTTTCATTCGTTTCATTCGTTTCATTCGTTTCATTCGTTTCATTCGTTTCATTCGTTCCATTCATTTCATTCGTTTCATTCGTTTCATTCGTTTCATTCGTTTCATTCATTTCATTCGTTTCATTCGTTTCATTCATTTCATTCGTTTCATTCATTTCATTCGTTTCATTCGTTTCATTCGTTTCATTCGTTTCATTCGTTTCATTCGTTTCATTCGTTTCATTCGTTTCATTCGTTTCATTCGTTTCATTCGTTTCATTCGTTTCATTCGTTTCATTCGTTTCATTCGTTTCATTCATTTCATTCGTTTCATTCGTTTCATTCGTTTCATTCGTTTCATTCGTTTCATTCGTTTCATTCGTTTCATTCGTTTCATTCGTTTCATTCGTTTCATTCGTTTCATTCATTTCATTCATTTCATTCATTTCATTCGTTTGATTCGTTTCATTCGTTTCATTCGTTTCATTCGTTTCATTCGTTTCATTCATTTCATTCGTTTCATTCGTTTCATTCGTTTCATTCGTTTCATTCGTTTCATTCGTTTCATTCATTTCATTCGTTTCATTCGTTTCATTCGTTTCATTCGTTTCATTCATTTCATTCGTTTCATTCATTTCATTCATTTCATTCATTTCATTCGTTTGATTCGTTTCATTCGTTTCATTCGTTTCATTCGTTTCATTCGTTTCATTCATTTCATTCGTTTCATTCATTTCATTCGTTTCATTCGTTTCATTCATTTCATTCATTTCATTCATTTCATTCGTTTGATTCGTTTCATTCGTTTCATTCGTTTCATTCGTTTCATTCGTTTCATTCGTTTCATTCGTTTCATTCGTTTCATTCGTTTCATTCGTTTCATTCGTTTCATTCATTTCATTCATTTCATTCGTTTGATTCGTTTCATTCGTTTCATTCGTTTCATTCGTTTCATTCGTTTCATTCGTTTCATTCGTTTCATTCGTTTCATTCGTTTCATTCGTTTCATTCATTTCATTCGTTTCATTCATTTCATTCGTTTCATTCGTTTCATTCATTTCATTCATTTCATTCATTTCATTCGTTTGATTCGTTTCATTCGTTTCATTCGTTTCATTCGTTTCATTCGTTTCATTCGTTTCATTCGTTTCATTCGTTTCATTCATTTCATTCGTTTCATTCGTTTCATTCGTTTCATTCGTTTCATTCGTTTCATTCGTTTCATTCGTTTCATTCGTTTCATTCGTTTCATTCATTTCATTCGTTTCATTAGTTTCATTCGTTTCATTCGTTTCATTCGTTTCATTCGTTTCATTCGTTTCATTCGTTTCATTCGTTTCATTCGTTTCATTCATTTCATTCATTTCATTCATTTCATTCGTTTCATTCATTTCATTCGTTTCATTCGTTTCATTCATTTCATTCATTTCATTCATTTCATTCGTTTGATTCGTTTCATTCGTTTCATTCGTTTCATTCGTTTCATTCGTTTCATTCGTTTCATTCGTTTCATTCGTTTCATTCGTTTCATTCGTTTCATTCGTTTCATTCGTTTCATTCGTTTCATTCGTTTCATTAATTTCGTTCATTTCGTTCATTTCATTCATTTCATTCGTTTCATTCATTTCATTCGTTTCATTCGTTTCATTCGTTTCATTCGTTTCATTCGTTTCATTCGTTTCATTCGTTTCATTCGTTTCATTCGTTTCATTAATTTCGTTCATTTCGTTCATTTCATTCATTTCATTCGTTTCATTCATTTCATTCGTTTCATTCGTTTCATTCGTTTCATTCGTTTCATTCGTTTCATTCGTTTCATTCGTTTCATTCGTTTCATTCGTTTCATTCGTTTCATTCGTTTCATTCGTTTCATTCGTTTCATTCATTTCATTCGTTTCATTCGTTTCATTCGTTTCATTCGTTTCATTCATTTCATTCGTTTCATTCATTTCATTCATTTCATTCATTTCATTCGTTTGATTCGTTTCATTCGTTTCATTCGTTTCATTCGTTTCATTCGTTTCATTCGTTTCATTCGTTTCATTCGTTTCATTCGTTTCATTCGTTTCATTCATTTCATTCGTTTCATTCATTTCATTCGTTTCATTCGTTTCATTCATTTCATTCATTTCATTCATTTCATTCGTTTGATTCGTTTCATTCGTTTCATTCGTTTCATTCGTTTCATTCGTTTCATTCGTTTCATTCGTTTCATTCGTTTCATTCGTTTCATTCGTTTCATTCGTTTCATTCGTTTCATTCGTTTCATTCGTTTCATTCGTTTCATTCGTTTCATTCGTTTCATTAATTTCGTTCATTTCGTTCATTTCATTCATTTCATTCGTTTCATTCATTTCATTCGTTTCATTCGTTTCATTCGTTTCATTCGTTTCATTCGTTTCATTCGTTTCATTCGTTTCATTCGTTTCATTAGTTTCATTCGTTTCATTCGTTTCATTCATTTCATTAATTTCATTCGTTTCATTCGTTTCATTCGTTTCATTCGTTTCATTCGTTTCATTCATTTCATTCGTTTCATTCGTTTCATTCGTTTCATTCGTTTCATTCGTTTCATTCGTTTCATTCGTTTCATTCGTTTCATTCGTTTCATTCGTTTCATTCGTTTCATTCATTTCATTCGTTTCATTAGTTTCATTCGTTTCATTCGTTTCATTCGTTTCATTCATTTCATTCGTTTCATTCGTTTCATTCGTTTCATTCGTTTCATTCGTTTCATTCATTTCATTCGTTTCATTCGTTTCATTCGTTTCATTCGTTTCATTCGTTTCATTCGTTTCATTCGTTTCATTCGTTTCATTCGTTTCATTCGTTTCATTAGTTTCATTCGTTTCATTCGTTTCATTCGTTTCATTCATTTCATTCGTTTCATTCGTTTCATTCGTTTCATTCGTTTCATTCGTTTCATTCATTTCATTCGTTTCATTCGTTTCATTCATTTCATTCGTTTCATTCATTTCATTCGTTTCATTCGTTTCATTCGTTTCATTCGTTTCATTCGTTTCATTCGTTTCATTCGTTTCATTCATTTCATTCGTTTCATTCATTTCATTCATTTCATTCATTTCATTCGTTTGATTCGTTTCATTCGTTTCATTCGTTTCATTCGTTTCATTCGTTTCATTCGTTTCATTCGTTTCATTCGTTTCATTCGTTTCATTCGTTTCATTCGTTTCATTCGTTTCATTCATTTCATTCGTTTCATTCGTTTCATTCATTTCATTCATTTCATTCATTTCATTCGTTTGATTCGTTTCATTCGTTTCATTCGTTTCATTCGTTTCATTCGTTTCATTCGTTTCATTCGTTTCATTCGTTTCATTCGTTTCATTCGTTTCATTCGTTTCATTCGTTTCATTCGTTTCATTCGTTTCATTCGTTTCATTAGTTTCATTCGTTTCATTAATTTCGTTCATTTCGTTCATTTCATTCATTTCATTCGTTTCATTCATTTCATTCGTTTCATTCGTTTCATTCGTTTCATTCGTTTCATTCGTTTCATTCGTTTCATTCGTTTCATTCGTTTCATTCGTTTCATTAATTTCGTTCATTTCGTTCATTTCATTCATTTCATTCGTTTCATTCATTTCATTCGTTTCATTCGTTTCATTCGTTTCATTCGTTTCATTCGTTTCATTCGTTTCATTCGTTTCATTCGTTTCATTCGTTTCATTCGTTTCATTCGTTTCATTCGTTTCATTCATTTCATTCGTTTCATTCGTTTCATTAATTTCATTCGTTTCATTCGTTTCATTCGTTTCATTCGTTTCATTCGTTTCATTCGTTTCATTCGTTTCATTCGTTTCATTCATTTCATTCGTTTCATTCGTTTCATTCGTTTCATTCGTTTCATTCGTTTCATTCGTTTCATTCGTTTCATTCGTTTCATTCGTTTCATTCGTTTCATTAGTTTCATTCGTTTCATTCGTTTCATTCGTTTCATTCGTTTCATTCGTTTCATTCGTTTCATTCGTTTCATTCGTTTCATTCGTTTCATTCGTTTCATTCGTTTCATTCGTTTCATTCGTTTCATTCGTTTCATTCGTTTCATTCGTTTCATTCGTTTCATTCGTTTCATTCATTTCATTCGTTTCATTCGTTTCATTCATTTCATTCGTTTCATTCGTTTCATTCGTTTCATTCGTTTCATTCGTTTCATTCATTTCATTCGTTTCATTCGTTTCATTCGTTTCATTCGTTTCATTCGTTTCATTCGTTTCATTCGTTTCATTCGTTTCATTCGTTTCATTCGTTTCATTAGTTTCATTCGTTTCATTCGTTTCATTCGTTTCATTCGTTTCATTCGTTTCATTCGTTTCATTCGTTTCATTCGTTTCATTCGTTTCATTCGTTTCATTCGTTTCATTCGTTTCATTCGTTTCATTCGTTTCATTCATTTCATTCGTTTCATTCGTTTCATTCGTTTCATTCGTTTCATTCGTTTCATTCGTTTCATTCGTTTCATTCGTTTCATTCGTTTCATTCGTTTCATTCGTTTCATTCGTTTCATTCGTTTCATTCGTTTCATTCGTTTCATTCGTTTCATTAGTTTCATTCGTTTCATTCGTTTCATTCGTTTCATTCGTTTCATTCGTTTCATTCGTTTCATTCATTTCATTCGTTTCATTCATTTCATTCATTTCATTCATTTCATTCGTTTGATTCGTTTCATTCGTTTCATTCGTTTCATTCGTTTCATTCGTTTCATTCGTTTCATTCGTTTCATTCGTTTCATTCGTTTCATTCGTTTCATTAGTTTCATTCGTTTCATTCGTTTCATTCATTTCATTAATTTCATTCGTTTCATTCGTTTCATTCGTTTCATTCGTTTCATTCGTTTCATTCATTTCATTCGTTTCATTCGTTTCATTCGTTTCATTCGTTTCATTCGTTTCATTCGTTTCATTCGTTTCATTCGTTTCATTCGTTTCATTCGTTTCATTCGTTTCATTCATTTCATTCGTTTCATTAGTTTCATTCGTTTCATTCGTTTCATTCGTTTCATTCATTTCATTCGTTTCATTCGTTTCATTCGTTTCATTCGTTTCATTCGTTTCATTCATTTCATTCGTTTCATTCGTTTCATTCGTTTCATTCGTTTCATTCGTTTCATTCGTTTCATTCGTTTCATTCGTTTCATTCGTTTCATTCGTTTCATTAGTTTCATTCGTTTCATTCGTTTCATTCGTTTCATTCATTTCATTCGTTTCATTCGTTTCATTCGTTTCATTCGTTTCATTCGTTTCATTCATTTCATTCGTTTCATTCGTTTCATTCATTTCATTCGTTTCATTCATTTCATTCGTTTCATTCGTCTCATTCGTTTCATTCGTTTCATTCGTTTCATTCGTTTCATTCGTTTCATTCATTTCATTCGTTTCATTCATTTCATTCATTTCATTCATTTCATTCGTTTGATTCGTTTCATTCGTTTCATTCGTTTCATTCGTTTCATTCGTTTCATTCGTTTCATTCGTTTCATTCGTTTCATTCGTTTCATTCGTTTCATTCGTTTCATTCGTTTCATTCATTTCATTCGTTTCATTCGTTTCATTCATTTCATTCATTTCATTCATTTCATTCGTTTGATTCGTTTCATTCGTTTCATTCGTTTCATTCGTTTCATTCGTTTCATTCGTTTCATTCGTTTCATTCGTTTCATTCGTTTCATTCGTTTCATTCGTTTCATTCGTTTCATTCGTTTCATTCGTTTCATTCGTTTCATTAGTTTCATTCGTTTCATTAATTTCGTTCATTTCGTTCATTTCATTCATTTCATTCGTTTCATTCATTTCATTCGTTTCATTCGTTTCATTCGTTTCATTCGTTTCATTCGTTTCATTCGTTTCATTCGTTTCATTCGTTTCATTCGTTTCATTAATTTCGTTCATTTCGTTCATTTCATTCATTTCATTCGTTTCATTCATTTCATTCGTTTCATTCGTTTCATTCGTTTCATTCGTTTCATTCGTTTCATTCGTTTCATTCGTTTCATTCGTTTCATTCGTTTCATTCGTTTCATTCGTTTCATTCGTTTCATTCATTTCATTCGTTTCATTCGTTTCATTAATTTCATTCGTTTCATTCGTTTCATTCGTTTCATTCGTTTCATTCGTTTCATTCGTTTCATTCGTTTCATTCGTTTCATTCATTTCATTCGTTTCATTCGTTTCATTCGTTTCATTCGTTTCATTCGTTTCATTCGTTTCATTCGTTTCATTCGTTTCATTCGTTTCATTCGTTTCATTAGTTTCATTCGTTTCATTCGTTTCATTCGTTTCATTCGTTTCATTCGTTTCATTCGTTTCATTCGTTTCATTCGTTTCATTCGTTTCATTCGTTTCATTCGTTTCATTCGTTTCATTCGTTTCATTCGTTTCATTCGTTTCATTCGTTTCATTCGTTTCATTCGTTTCATTCATTTCATTCGTTTCATTCGTTTCATTCATTTCATTCGTTTCATTCGTTTCATTCGTTTCATTCGTTCATTAATTTCATTCGTTTCATTCATTTCATTCGTTTCATTCGTTTCATTCGTTTCATTCGTTTCATTCGTTTCATTAGTTTCATTCGTTTCATTCGTTTCATTCGTTTCATTCGTTTCATTCGTTTCATTCGTTTCATTCGTTTCATTCGTTTCATTCGTTTCATTCGTTTCATTCGTTTCATTCGTTTCATTCGTTTCATTCGTTTCATTCATTTCATTCGTTTCATTCGTTTCATTCGTTTCATTCGTTTCATTCGTTTCATTCGTTTCATTCGTTTCATTCGTTTCATTCGTTTCATTCGTTTCATTCGTTTCATTCGTTTCATTCGTTTCATTCGTTTCATTCGTTTCATTCGTTTCATTAGTTTCATTCGTTTCATTCGTTTCATTCGTTTCATTCGTTTCATTCGTTTCATTCGTTTCATTCATTTCATTCGTTTCATTCATTTCATTCATTTCATTCATTTCATTCGTTTGATTCGTTTCATTCGTTTCATTCGTTTCATTCGTTTCATTCGTTTCATTCGTTTCATTCGTTTCATTCGTTTCATTCGTTTCATTCGTTTCATTCGTTTCATTCGTTTCATTCGTTTCATTCGTTTCATTCGTTTCATTCGTTTCATTCGTTTCATTCGTTTCATTCATTTCATTCGTTTCATTCGTTTCATTCGTTTCATTCGTTTCATTCGTTTCATTCGTTTCATTCGTTTCATTCGTTTCATTCGTTTCATTCATTTCATTCGTTTCATTCGTTTCATTCGTTTCATTCGTTTCATTCGTTTCATTCGTTTCATTCGTTTCATTCGTTTCATTCGTTTCATTCGTTTCATTCGTTTCATTCGTTTCATTCATTTCATTCGTTTCATTAGTTTCATTCGTTTCATTCGTTTCATTCGTTTCATTCGTTTCATTCGTTTCATTAGTTTCATTCGTTTCATTCGTTTCATTCATTTCATTAATTTCATTCGTTTCATTCGTTTCATTCGTTTCATTCGTTTCATTCGTTTCATTCATTTCATTCGTTTCATTCGTTTCATTCGTTTCATTCGTTTCATTCGTTTCATTCGTTTCATTCGTTTCATTCGTTTCATTCGTTTCATTCGTTTCATTCGTTTCATTCATTTCATTCGTTTCATTAGTTTCATTCGTTTCATTCGTTTCATTCGTTTCATTCATTTCATTCGTTTCATTCGTTTCATTCGTTTCATTCGTTTCATTCGTTTCATTCATTTCATTCGTTTCATTCGTTTCATTCGTTTCATTCGTTTCATTCGTTTCATTCGTTTCATTCGTTTCATTCGTTTCATTCGTTTCATTCGTTTCATTAGTTTCATTCGTTTCATTCGTTTCATTCGTTTCATTCGTTTCATTCGTTTCATTCGTTTCATTCGTTTCATTCGTTTCATTCGTTTCATTCGTTTCATTCGTTTCATTCGTTTCATTCGTTTCATTCGTTTCATTCGTTTCATTCGTTTCATTCGTTTCATTCGTTTCATTCGTTTCATTCATTTCATTCATTTCATTCGTTTCATTCGTTTCATTCGTTTCATTCGTTTCATTCGTTTCATTCGTTTCATTCGTTTCATTCGTTCCATTCATTTCATTCGTTTCATTCGTTTCATTCGTTTCATTCGTTTCATTCGTTTCATTCGTTTCATTCGTTTCATTCATTTCATTCGTTTCATTCGTTTCATTCGTTTCATTCGTTTCATTCGTTTCATTCGTTTCATTCGTTTCATTCGTTTCATTCGTTTCATTCGTTTCATTCGTTTCATTCGTTTCATTCATTTCATTCGTTTCATTCGTTTCATTCGTTTCATTCGTTTCATTCGTTTCATTCGTTTCATTCGTTTCATTCGTTTCATTCGTTTCATTCGTTTCATTCGTTTCATTCGTTTCATTCGTTTCATTCGTTTCATTCGTTTCATTAATTTCATTCATTTGATTCGTTTCATTCGTTTCATTCATTTCATTCGTTTCATTCGTTTCATTCGTTTCATTCGTTTCATTCGTTTCATTCGTTTCATTCGTTTCATTCGTTTCATTCGTTTCATTCATTTCATTCGTTTCATTCATTTCATTCGTTTCATTCGTTTCATTCATTTCATTCGTTTCATTCGTTTCATTCGTTTCATTCGTTTCATTCGTTTCATTCATTTCATTCGTTTCATTCATTTCATTCGTTTCATTCGTTTCATTCGTTTCATTCGTTTCATTCGTTCATTAACTTCATTAATTTCATTCGTTTCATTCGTTTCATTCGTTTCATTCGTTTCATTCGTTTCATTCATTTCATTCGTTTCATTCGTTTCATTCGTTTCATTCGTTTCATTCGTTTCATTCGTTTCATTCGTTTCATTCGTTCATTAATTTCATTAATTTCATTCGTTTCATTCGTTTCATTCGTTTCATTCGTTTCATTCGTTTCATTCGTTTCATTCGTTTCATTCGTTTCATTCGTTTCATTCGTTTCATTCGTTTCATTCATTTCATTCGTTTCATTCATTTCATTCGTTTCATTCGTTTCATTCGTTTCATTCGTTTCATTCATTTCATTCGTTTCATTCGTTTCATTCGTTTCATTCGTTTCATTCGTTTCATTCGTTTCATTCGTTCATTAATTTCATTAATTTCATTCGTTTCATTCGTTTCATTCGTTTCATTCGTTTCATTCGTTTCATTCGTTTCATTCGTTTCATTCGTTTCATTCGTTTCATTCGTTTCATTCGTTTCATTCATTTCATTCGTTTCATTAATTTCATTCGTTTCATTCGTTTCATTCGTTTCATTCGTTTCATTCGTTTCATTCGTTTCATTCGTTTCATTCGTTTCATTCGTTTCATTCGTTTCATTCGTTTCATTCGTTTCATTCGTTTCATTCGTTTCATTCGTTTCATTCGTTTCATTCGTTTCATTCGTTCATTAACTTCATTAATTTCATTCGTTTCATTCGTTTCATTCGTTTCATTCGTTTCATTCGTTTCATTCATTTCATTCGTTTCATTCGTTTCATTCGTTTCATTCGTTTCATTCATTTCATTCGTTTCATTCGTTTCATTCGTTTCATTCGTTTCATTCGTTTCATTCGTTCATTAATTTCATTAATTTCATTCGTTTCATTCGTTTCATTCGTTTCATTCGTTTCATTCGTTTCATTCGTTTCATTCGTTCATTAATTTCATTAATTTCATTCGTTTCATTCGTTTCATTCGTTTCATTCGTTTCATTCGTTTCATTCGTTTCATTCGTTTCATTCGTTTCATTCGTTTCATTCGTTTCATTCGTTTCATTAATTTCATTCATTTGATTCGTTTCATTCGTTTCATTCATTTCATTCGTTTCATTCGTTTCATTCGTTTCATTCGTTTCATTCGTTTCATTCGTTTCATTCGTTTCATTCGTTTCATTCGTTTCATTCGTTTCATTCGTTTCATTCGTTTCATTCGTTTCATTCGTTTCATTCGTTTCATTCGTTTCATTCGTTTCATTCGTTTCATTCGTTTCATTCGTTTCATTCGTTTCATTCGTTTCATTCGTTTCATTCGTTTCATTCGTTCATTAACTTCATTAATTTCATTCGTTTCATTCGTTTCATTCGTTTCATTCGTTTCATTCGTTTCATTCATTTCATTCGTTTCATTCGTTTCATTCGTTTCATTCGTTTCATTCATTTCATTCGTTTCATTCGTTTCATTCGTTTCATTCGTTTCATTCGTTTCATTCGTTCATTAATTTCATTAATTTCATTCGTTTCATTCGTTTCATTCGTTTCATTCGTTTCATTCGTTTCATTCGTTTCATTCGTTCATTAATTTCATTAATTTCATTCGTTTCATTCGTTTCATTCGTTTCATTCGTTTCATTCGTTTCATTCGTTTCATTCGTTTCATTCGTTTCATTCGTTTCATTCGTTTCATTCGTTTCATTCGTTTCATTCGTTTCATTCGTTTCATTCGTTTCATTCGTTTCATTCGTTTCATTCGTTTCATTCGTTTCATTCGTTTCATTCGTTTCATTCGTTTCATTCGTTTCATTCGTTTCATTCGTTTCATTCGTTTCATTCGTTTCATTCGTTTCATTCGTTTCATTCGTTTCATTCATTTCATTCGTTTCATTCGTTTAATTCGTTTCATTCGTTTCATTCGTTTCATTCGTTTCATTCGTTTCATTCGTTTCATTCGTTTCATTCGTTTCATTCGTTTCATTAATTTCATTCGTTTCATTCGTTTCATTCGTTTCATTCGTTTCATTCGTTTCATTCGTTTCATTCGTTTCATTCGTTCATTAATTTCATTAATTTCATTCGTTTCATTCATTTCATTCGTTTCATTCGTTTCATTCGTTTCATTCGTTTCATTCGTTTCATTCATTTCATTAGTTTCATTCGTTTCATTCGTTTCATTCGTTTCATTCGTTTCATTCGTTTCATTCGTTTCATTCGTTTCATTCGTTTCATTCGTTTCATTCGTTTCATTCGTTTCATTCGTTTCATTCGTTTCATTCGTTTCATTCGTTTCATTCATTTCATTCGTTTCATTCGTTTAATTCGTTTCATTCGTTTCATTCGTTTCATTCGTTTCATTCGTTTCATTCGTTTCATTCGTTTCATTCGTTTCATTCGTTTCATTAATTTCATTCGTTTCATTCGTTTCATTCGTTTCATTCGTTTCATTCGTTTCATTCGTTTCATTCGTTTCATTCGTTCATTAATTTCATTAATTTCATTCGTTTCATTCATTTCATTCGTTTCATTCGTTTCATTCGTTTCATTCGTTTCATTCGTTTCATTCATTTCATTAGTTTCATTCGTTTCATTCGTTTCATTCGTTTCATTCGTTTCATTCGTTTCATTCGTTTCATTCGTTTCATTCGTTTCATTCGTTTCATTCGTTTCATTCGTTTCATTCGTTTCATTCGTTTCATTCGTTTCATTCGTTTCATTCGTTTCATTCGTTTCATTCGTTTCATTCGTTTCATTCGTTTCATTCGTTTCATTCGTTTCATTCGTTCATTAACTTCATTAATTTCATTCGTTTCATTCGTTTCATTCGTTTCATTCGTTTCATTCGTTTCATTCGTTTCATTCGTTTCATTCGTTTCATTCGTTTCATTCATTTCATTCGTTTCATTCGTTTCATTCGTTTCATTCGTTTCATTCATTTCATTCGTTTCATTCGTTTCATTCGTTTCATTCGTTTCATTCGTTTCATTCATTTCATTCGTTTCATTCGTTTCATTCGTTTCATTCGTTTCATTCGTTTCATTCGTTTCATTCGTTTCATTCGTTTCATTCGTTTCATTCATTTCATTCGTTTCATTCGTTTCATTCGTTTCATTCGTTTCATTCGTTTCATTCGTTTCATTCGTTTCATTCGTTCATTAATTTCATTCGTTTCATTCGTTTCATTCGTTTCATTCGTTTCATTCATTTGATTCGTTTCATTCGTTTCATTCATTTCATTCGTTTCATTCGTTTCATTCGTTTCATTCGTTTCATTCGTTTCATTCGTTTCATTCATTTCATTCGTTTCATTCGTTTCATTCGTTTCATTCGTTTCATTCGTTTCATTCATTTCATTCGTTTCATTCGTTTCATTCGTTTCATTCGTTTCATTCGTTTCATTCATTTCATTCGTTTCATTCGTTTCATTCGTTTCATTCGTTTCATTCGTTTCATTCGTTTCATTCGTTTCATTCGTTTCATTCGTTTCATTCGTTTCATTCGTTTCATTCATTTCATTCGTTTCATTCGTTTCATTCGTTTCATTCGTTTCATTCGTTTCATTCGTTTCATTCGTTTCATTCGTTTCATTCGTTTCATTCGTTTCATTCGTTTCATTCGTTCATTAATTTCATTCGTTTCATTCGTTTCATTCGTTTCATTCGTTTCATTCGTTTCATTCGTTTCATTCGTTTCATTCGTTTCATTCGTTTCATTCGTTTCATTCGTTTCATTCGTTTCATTCGTTTCATTCATTTCATTCGTTTCATTCGTTTCATTCGTTTCATTCGTTTCATTCGTTTCATTCGTTTCATTCGTTTCATTCGTTCATTAATTTCATTCGTTTCATTGGTTTCATTCGTTTCATTAATTTCATTCATTTGATTCGTTTCATTCGTTTCATTCATTTCATTCGTTTCATTCGTTTCATTCGTTTCATTCGTTTCATTCGTTTCATTCGTTTCATTCATTTCATTCGTTTCATTCGTTTCATTCGTTTCATTCGTTTCATTCGTTTCATTCATTTCATTCGTTTCATTCGTTTCATTCGTTTCATTCGTTTCATTCGTTTCATTCATTTCATTCGTTTCATTCGTTTCATTCGTTTCATTCGTTTCATTCGTTTCATTCGTTTCATTCGTTTCATTCGTTTCATTCATTTCATTCGTTTCATTCATTTCATTCGTTTCATTCGTTTCATTCGTTTCATTCGTTTCATTCGTTTCATTCGTTTCATTCGTTTCATTCGTTTCATTCGTTTCATTCATTTCATTCGTTTCATTCGTTTCATTCGTTTCATTCGTTTCATTCGTTTCATTCGTTTCATTCATTTCATTCGTTTCATTCGTTTCATTCGTTTCATTCGTTTCATTCGTTTCATTCGTTTCATTCGTTTCATTCATTTCATTCGTTTCATTCGTTTCATTCGTTTCATTCGTTTCATTCGTTTCATTCGTTTCATTCATTTCATTCGTTTCATTCGTTTCATTCGTTTCATTCGTTTCATTCGTTTCATTCATTTCATTCGTTTCATTCGTTTCATTCATTTCATTCGTTTCATTCGTTTCATTCGTTTCATTCGTTTCATTCGTTTCATTCGTTTCATTCGTTTCATTCGTTTCATTCATTTCATTCGTTTCATTCGTTTCATTCGTTTCATTCGTTTCATTCGTTTCATTCGTTTCATTCGTTTCATTCGTTTCATTCGTTTCATTCGTTTCATTCGTTTCATTCGTTCATTAATTTCATTAATTTCATTCGTTTCATTCGTTTCATTCGTTTCATTCGTTTCATTCGTTTCATTCGTTTCATTCGTTTCATTCGTTTCATTCGTTTCATTCGTTTCATTCGTTTCATTCGTTTCATTCGTTTCATTCGTTTCATTCGTTTCATTCGTTTCATTCGTTTCATTCGTTTCATTCGTTTCATTCGTTTCATTCGTTTCATTCGTTTCATTCGTTTCATTCGTTTCATTCATTTCATTAATTTCATTCGTTTCATTCGTTTCATTCGTTTCATTCGTTTCATTCGTTTCATTCGTTTCATTCGTTTCATTCGTTTCATTCGTTTCATTCGTTTCATTCGTTTCATTCGTTTCATTCGTTTCATTCGTTTCATTCGTTTCATTCGTTTCATTCGTTCATTAATTTCATTAATTTCATTCGTTTCATTCGTTTCATTCGTTTCATTCGTTCATTAATTTCATTAATTTCATTCGTTTCATTCATTTCATTCGTTTCATTCGTTTCATTCGTTTCATTCGTTTCATTCGTTTCATTCGTTTCATTCGTTTCATTCGTTTCATTCGTTTCATTCGTTTCATTCGTTTCATTCGTTTCATTCGTTTCATTCGTTTCATTCGTTTCATTCGTTTCATTCGTTTCATTCGTTTCATTCGTTTCATTCGTTTCATTCGTTTCATTCGTTTCATTCGTTTCATTCGTTTCATTCGTTTCATTCGTTTCATTCGTTTCATTCGTTTCATTCGTTTCATTCGTTTCATTCGTTTCATTCGTTTCATTCGTTTCATTCGTTTCATTCGTTTCATTCGTTTCATTCGTTCATTAATTTCATTAATTTCATTCGTTTCATTCGTTTCATTCGTTTCATTCGTTTCATTCGTTTCATTCGTTTCATTCGTTTCATTCATTTCATTCGTTTCATTCATTTCATTCGTTTCATTCGTTTCATTCGTTTCATTCGTTTCATTCGTTTCATTCGTTTCATTCGTTTCATTCGTTTCATTCGTTTCATTCGTTTCATTCGTTTCATTCGTTTCATTCGTTTCATTCGTTTCATTCGTTTCATTCGTTTCATTCGTTCATTAATTTCATTAATTTCATTCGTTTCATTCATTTCATTCGTTTCATTCGTTCATTCATTTCATTCGTTTCATTCGTTTCATTCGTTTCATTCGTTTCATTCATTTCATTCGTTTCATTCGTTTCATTCGTTTCATTCGTTTCATTCATTTCATTCGTTTCATTCGTTTCATTCGTTTCATTCGTTTCATTCGTTTCATTCGTTTCATTCGTTTCATTCGTTTCATTCGTTTCATTCGTTTCATTCATTTCATTCGTTTCATTCGTTTCATTCGTTTCATTCGTTTCATTCGTTTCATTCGTTTCATTCATTTCATTCGTTTCATTCGTTTCATTCGTTTCATTCGTTTCATTCGTTTCATTCGTTTCATTCGTTTCATTCGTTTCATTCATTTCATTCGTTTCATTAATTTCATTCGTTTCATTCGTTTCATTCGTTTCATTCGTTTCATTCGTTTCATTCGTTTCATTCGTTTCATTCGTTTCATTCATTTCATTCGTTTCATTCGTTCATTCGTTTCATTCATTTCATTCGTTTCATTCGTTTCATTCGTTTCATTCGTTTCATTCGTTTCATTCGTTTCATTCGTTTCATTCGTTTCATTCGTTTCATTCATTTCATTCGTTTCATTCGTTTCATTCGTTTCATTCGTTTCATTCGTTTCATTCGTTTCATTCGTTTCATTCGTTTCATTCATTTCATTCATTTCATTCGTTTCATTCGTTTCATTCGTTTCATTCATTTCATTCGTTTCATTAATTTCATTCGTTTCATTCGTTTCATTCGTTTCATTCGTTTCATTCGTTTCATTCGTTTCATTCGTTTCATTCGTTTCATTCGTTTCATTCGTTTCATTCGTTCATTAATTTCATTAATTTCATTCGTTTCATTCATTTCATTCGTTTCATTCGTTCATTCATTTCATTCGTTTCATTCGTTTCATTCGTTTCATTCGTTTCATTCGTTTCATTCGTTTCATTCGTTTCATTCATTTCATTCGTTTCATTCGTTTCATTCGTTTCATTCGTTTCATTCGTTTCATTCGTTTCATTCGTTTCATTCGTTTCATTCGTTTCATTCATTTCATTCGTTTCATTAATTTCATTCGTTTCATTCGTTTCATTCGTTTCATTCGTTTCATTCGTTTCATTCGTTTCATTCGTTTCATTCGTTTCATTCGTTTCATTCGTTCATTAATTTCATTAATTTCATTCGTTTCATTCATTTCATTCGTTTCATTCGTTCATTCATTTCATTCGTTTCATTCGTTTCATTCGTTTCATTCGTTTCATTCGTTTCATTCGTTTCATTCGTTTCATTCGTTTCATTCATTTCATTCGTTTCATTCGTTTCATTCGTTTCATTCGTTTCATTCGTTTCATTCGTTTCATTCGTTTCATTCGTTTCATTCGTTTCATTCATTTCATTCGTTTCATTCGTTTCATTCGTTTCATTCGTTTCATTCGTTTCATTCGTTTCATTCGTTTCATTCGTTTCATTCATTTCATTCATTTCATTCGTTTCATTCGTTTCATTCTTTCATTCATTTCATTCGTTTCATTCGTTTCATTCGTTTCATTCGTTTCATTCATTTCATTCGTTTCATTCGTTTCATTCGTTTCATTCGTTTCATTCGTTTCATTCGTTTCATTCGTTTCATTCGTTTCATTCGTTTCATTCGTTTCATTCGTTTCATTCGTTTCATTCGTTTCATTAATTTCATTCGTTTCATTCGTTTCATTCGTTTCATTCATTTCATTCGTTTCATTCGTTTCATTCGTTTCATTCGTTTCATTCGTTTCATTCTTTCATTCATTTCATTCGTTTCATTCATTTCATTCATTTCATTCGTTTCATTCGTTTCATTCATTTCATTCATTTCATTCGTTTCATTCATTTCATTCGTTTCATTCGTTTCATTCATTTCATTCGTTTCATTCGTTTCATTCATTTCATTCGTTTCATTCGTTTCATTCATTTCATTCGTTTCATTCGTTTCATTCGTTTCATTCGTTTCATTCGTTTCATTCATTTCATTCGTTTCATTCGTTTCATTCGTTTCATTCATTTCATTCGTTTCATTCGTTTCATTCATTTCATTCGTTTCATTCGTTTCATTCGTTTCATTCGTTTCATTCGTTTCATTCGTTTCATTCTTTCATTCATTTCATTCGTTTCATTCATTTCATTCGTTTCATTCGTTTCATTCGTTTCATTCGTTTCATTCGTTTCATTCGTTTCATTCGTTTCATTCTTTCATTCATTTCATTCGTTTCATTCATTTCATTCATTTCATTCGTTTCATTCGTTTCATTCATTTCATTCGTTTCATTCGTTTCATTCATTTCATTCGTTTCATTCGTTTCATTCATTTCATTCGTTTCATTCTTTCATTCATTTCATTCGTTTCATTCGTTTCATTCGTTTCATTCGTTTCATTCGTTTCATTCGTTTCATTCGTTTCATTCGTTTCATTCGTTTCATTCGTTTCATTCGTTTCATTCGTTTCATTAATTTCATTCGTTTCATTCGTTTCATTCGTTTCATTCATTTCATTCGTTTCATTCGTTTCATTCGTTTCATTCGTTTCATTCGTTTCATTCGTTCATTAATTTCATTAATTTCATTCGTTTCATTCATTTCATTCGTTTCATTCGTTTCATTCGTTTCATTCGTTTCATTCGTTTCATTCATTTCATTCGTTTCATTCGTTTCATTCGTTTCATTCGTTTCATTCGTTTCATTCGTTTCATTCGTTTCATTCGTTTCATTCATTTCATTCGTTTCATTCGTTTCATTAATTTCATTCGTTTCATTCGTTTCATTCGTTTCATTCGTTTCATTCGTTTCATTCGTTTCATTCGTTTCATTCGTTTCATTCGTTTCATTCATTTCATTCGTTTCATTCATTTCATTCGTTTCATTCGTTTCATTCTTTTCATTCGTTTCATTCGTTTCATTCGTTTCATTCGTTTCATTCATTTCATTCGTTTCATTAATTTCATTCGTTTCATTCGTTTCATTCGTTTCATTCGTTTCATTCGTTTCATTCATTTCATTCGTTTCATTCGTTTCATTCGTTTCATTCGTTTCATTCGTTTCATTCGTTTCATTCGTTTCATTCGTTTCATTCGTTTCATTAATTTCATTCGTTTCATTCGTTTCATTCGTTTCATTCGTTTCATTCGTTTCATTCGTTTCATTCGTTCATTAATTTCATTAATTTCATTCGTTTCATTCATTTCATTCGTTTCATTAATTTCATTCGTTTCATTCGTTTCATTCGTTTCATTCGTTTCATTCGTTTCATTCATTTCATTCGTTTCATTCGTTTCATTCGTTTCATTCGTTTCATTCGTTTCATTCGTTTCATTCGTTTCATTCGTTTCATTCGTTTCATTCGTTTCATTCGTTTCATTCGTTTCATTCGTTTCATTCGTTCATTAATTTCATTAATTTCATTCGTTTCATTCATTTCATTCGTTTCATTCGTTCATTCATTTCATTCGTTTCATTCGTTTCATTCGTTTCATTCGTTTCATTCGTTTCATTCGTTTCATTCGTTTCATTCGTTTCATTCGTTTCATTCGTTTCATTCGTTTCATTCGTTTCATTCGTTTCATTCGTTTCATTCGTTTCATTCGTTTCATTCGTTTCATTCGTTTCATTCGTTTCATTCGTTTCATTCGTTTCATTCGTTTCATTCGTTCATTAATTTCATTAATTTCATTCGTTTCATTCATTTCATTCGTTTCATTCGTTCATTCATTTCATTCGTTTCATTCGTTTCATTCGTTTCATTCGTTTCATTCGTTTCATTCGTTTCATTCGTTTCATTCGTTTCATTCGTTCATTAATTTCATTAATTTCATTCGTTTCATTCATTTCATTCGTTTCATTCGTTTCATTCGTTTCATTAATTTCATTCGTTTCATTCGTTTCATTCGTTTCATTCGTTTCATTCGTTTCATTCGTTTCATTCGTTTCATTCGTTTCATTCGTTTCATTCGTTTCATTCGTTTCATTCGTTTCATTCGTTTCATTCGTTTCATTCGTTTCATTCGTTCATTAATTTCATTAATTTCATTCGTTTCATTCGTTTCATTCGTTTCATTCGTTTCATTCGTTTCATTCGTTTCATTCGTTTCATTCATTTCATTCGTTTCATTAATTTCATTCGTTTCATTCGTTTCATTCGTTTCATTCGTTTCATTCGTTTCATTCGTTTCATTCGTTTCATTAATTTCATTCGTTTCATTCGTTTCATTCGTTTCATTCGTTTCATTCGTTTCATTCGTTTCATTCATTTCATTCGTTTCATTCGTTTCATTCGTTTCATTCGTTTCATTCGTTTCATTCGTTTCATTCATTTCATTCGTTTCATTAGTTTCATTCGTTTCATTCGTTTCATTCGTTTCATTCGTTTCATTCGTTTCATTCATTTCATTCGTTTCATTCGTTTCATTCGTTTCATTCGTTTCATTCGTTTCATTCGTTTCATTCGTTTCATTCGTTCATTAATTTCATTCATTTCATTCGTTTCATTCGTTTCATTCGTTTCATTCGTTTCATTCGTTTCATTCGTTTCATTCGTTTCATTCATTTCATTCGTTTCATTCGTTTCATTCGTTTCATTCGTTTCATTCGTTTCATTCGTTTCATTCGTTTCATTCGTTTCATTCGTTTCATTCGTTTCATTCATTTCATTCGTTTCATTCGTTTCATTCGTTTCATTCGTTTCATTCGTTTCATTCGTTTCATTCGTTCATTAATTTCATTAATTTCATTCGTTTCATTCGTTTCATTCGTTTCATTCGTTTCATTCGTTTCATTCGTTTCATTCGTTTCATTCATTTCATTCGTTTCATTCATTTCATTCGTTTCATTCGTTTCATTCGTTTCATTCGTTTCATTCGTTTCATTCGTTTCATTCGTTTCATTCATTTCATTCGTTTCATTAATTTCATTCGTTTCATTCGTTTCATTCGTTTCATTCGTTTCATTCGTTTCATTCGTTTCATTCGTTTCATTCGTTTCATTCGTTTCATTCGTTCATTAATTTCATTAATTTCATTCGTTTCATTCATTTCATTCGTTTCATTCGTTCATTCATTTCATTCGTTTCATTCGTTTCATTCGTTTCATTCGTTTCATTCGTTTCATTCGTTTCATTCGTTTCATTCGTTTCATTAATTTCATTCATTTGATTCGTTTCATTCGTTTCATTCATTTCATTCGTTTCATTCGTTTCATTCGTTTCATTCGTTTCATTCGTTTCATTCGTTTCATTCGTTTCATTCGTTTCATTCGTTTCATTCGTTTCATTCGTTTCATTCGTTTCATTCGTTTCATTCGTTTCATTCGTTTCATTCGTTTCATTCGTTTCATTCGTTTCATTCGTTTCATTCGTTTCATTCGTTTCATTCGTTTCATTCATTTCATTCGTTTCATTCGTTTCATTCGTTTCATTCGTTTCATTCGTTTCATTCGTTTCATTCGTTTCATTCATTTCATTCGTTTCATTCGTTTCATTCGTTTCATTCGTTTCATTCGTTTCATTCATTTCATTCGTTTCATTCGTTTCATTCGTTTCATTCGTTTCATTCGTTTCATTCGTTTCATTCGTTCCATTCATTTCATTCGTTTCATTCGTTCCATTCGTTTCATTCGTTTCATTCGTTTCATTCGTTTCATTCGTTTCATTCGTTTCATTCGTTTCATTCGTTTCATTCATTTCATTCGTTTCATTCGTTTCATTCGTTTCATTCGTTTCATTCGTTTCATTCATTTCATTCGTTTCATTCGTTTCATTCGTTTCATTCGTTTCATTCGTTTCATTCGTTTCATTCGTTTCATTCGTTTCATTCGTTTCATTCGTTTCATTCGTTTCATTCGTTTCATTCGTTTCATTCGTTTCATTCGTTTCATTCGTTTCATTCGTTTCATTCGTTTCATTCGTTTCATTCGTTTCATTCGTTTCATTCGTTTCATTCGTTTCATTCGTTTCATTCGTTTCATTCGTTTCATTCGTTTCATTCGTTCATTAATTTCATTAATTTCATTCGTTTCATTCGTTTCATTCGTTTCATTCGTTTCATTCGTTTCATTCGTTTCATTCGTTTCATTCGTTTCATTCGTTTCATTCATTTCATTCGTTTCATTCGTTTCATTCGTTTCATTCGTTTCATTCGTTTCATTCGTTTCATTCGTTTCATTCGTTTCATTCGTTTCATTCGTTTCATTCGTTTCATTCGTTTCATTCGTTTCATTCGTTTCATTCGTTTCATTCGTTTCATTCGTTTCATTCGTTTCATTCGTTTCATTCGTTTCATTCGTTCATTAATTTCATTAATTTCATTCGTTTCATTCGTTTCATTCGTTTCATTCGTTTCATTCGTTTCATTCGTTTCATTCGTTTCATTCGTTTCATTCGTTTCATTCGTTTCATTCGTTTCATTCGTTTCATTCGTTTCATTCGTTTCATTCGTTTCATTCGTTTCATTCGTTTCATTCGTTTCATTCGTTTCATTCGTTTCATTCGTTTCATTCGTTTCATTCGTTTCATTCATTTCATTCGTTTCATTCGTTTCATTCGTTTCATTCGTTTCATTCGTTTCATTCATTTCATTCGTTTCATTCGTTTCATTCGTTTCATTCGTTTCATTCGTTTCATTCGTTTCATTCGTTTCATTCGTTTCATTCGTTTCATTCGTTTCATTCGTTTCATTCGTTTCATTCGTTTCATTCGTTTCATTCGTTTCATTCGTTTCATTCGTTCATTAATTTCATTAATTTCATTCGTTTCATTCGTTTCATTCGTTTCATTCGTTTCATTCGTTTCATTCGTTTCATTCGTTTCATTCGTTTCATTCGTTTCATTCGTTTCATTCGTTTCATTCGTTTCATTCGTTTCATTCGTTTCATTCGTTTCATTCATTTCATTCGTTTCATTCGTTTCATTCGTTTCATTCGTTTCATTCGTTTCATTCGTTTCATTCGTTTCATTCGTTTCATTCGTTTCATTCGTTTCATTCGTTTCATTCGTTTCATTCATTTCATTCGTTTCATTCGTTTCATTCGTTTCATTCATTTCATTCGTTTCATTCGTTTCATTCGTTTCATTCGTTTCATTCGTTTCATTCGTTTCATTCGTTTCATTCGTTTCATTCGTTTCATTCGTTTCATTCGTTTCATTCGTTTCATTCGTTTCATTCGTTTCATTCGTTTCATTCGTTTCATTCGTTTCATTCGTTCATTAATTTCATTAATTTCATTCGTTTCATTCGTTTCATTCGTTTCATTCGTTTCATTCATTTCATTCGTTTCATTCGTTTCATTCGTTTCATTCGTTTCATTCGTTTCATTCGTTTCATTCGTTTCATTCGTTTCATTCGTTTCATTCGTTTCATTCGTTTCATTCGTTTCATTCGTTTCATTCGTTTCATTCGTTTCATTCGTTTCATTCGTTTCATTCGTTTCATTCGTTTCATTAATTTCATTAATTTCATTCGTTTCATTCGTTTCATTCGTTTCATTCGTTTCATTCGTTTCATTCGTTTCATTCGTTTCATTCGTTTCATTCGTTTCATTCGTTTCATTCGTTTCATTCGTTTCATTCGTTTCATTCATTTCATTCGTTTCATTCGTTTCATTCGTTTCATTCGT
The DNA here is from genome assembly GCA_964007535.1 of Brachyptera risi. Lineage (NCBI taxonomy): Eukaryota > Metazoa > Arthropoda > Insecta > Plecoptera > Taeniopterygidae > Brachyptera > Brachyptera risi. The sequence goes on along the minus strand of OZ023339.1, from coordinate 17,446,458 downwards.
TTCATTCGTTTCATTCGTTTCATTCGTTTCATTCGTTTCATTCGTTTCATTCATTTCATTCGTTTCATTCGTTTCATTCGTTTCATTCGTTTCATTCGTTTCATTCGTTTCATTCATTTCATTCGTTTCATTCGTTTCATTCGTTTCATTCGTTTCATTCGTTTCATTCATTTCATTCGTTTCATTCGTTTCATTCGTTTCATTCGTTTCATTCGTTTCATTCGTTTCATTCGTTTCATTCGTTTCATTCGTTTCATTCGTTTCATTCGTTTCATTCGTTTCATTCGTTTCATTCGTTTCATTCGTTTCATTCGTTTCATTCGTTTCATTCATTTCATTCGTTTCATTCGTTTCATTCGTTTCATTCGTTTCATCCATTTCATTCGTTTCATTCGTTTCATTCGTTTCATTCGTTTCATTCGTTTCATTCATTTCATTCGTTTCATTCGTTTCATTCGTTTCATTCGTTTCATTCGTTTCATTCGTTTCATTCGTTTCATTCGTTTCATTCGTTTCATTCGTTTCATTCGTTTCATTCGTTTCATTCGTTTCATTCGTTTCATTCGTTTCATTCGTTTCATTCGTTTCATTCGTTTCATTCGTTTCATTAATTTCATTAATTTCATTCGTTTCATTCGTTTCATTCGTTTCATTCGTTTCATTCGTTTCATTCGTTTCATTCGTTTCATTCGTTTCATTCGTTTCATTCGTTTCATTCGTTTCATTCGTTTCATTCGTTTCATTCGTTTCATTCATTTCATTCGTTTCATTCGTTTCATTCGTTTCATTCGTTTCATTCGTTTCATTCGTTTCATTCGTTTCATTCGTTTCATTCGTTTCATTCATTTCATTCGTTTCATTCGTTTCATTCGTTTCATTCGTTTCATTCGTTTCATTCATTTCATTCGTTTCATTCGTTTCATTCGTTTCATTCGTTTCATTCGTTTCATTCATTTCATTCGTTTCATTCGTTTCATTCGTTTCATTCGTTTCATTCGTTTCATTCGTTTCATTCGTTTCATTCGTTTCATTCGTTTCATTCGTTTCATTCGTTTCATTCGTTTCATTCGTTTCATTCGTTTCATTCGTTTCATTCGTTTCATTCGTTTCATTCGTTTCATTCGTTTCATTCGTTTCATTCGTTTCATTCGTTTCATTCGTTTCATTCGTTTCATTCGTTTCATTCGTTTCATTCGTTTCATTCGTTTCATTCGTTTCATTCGTTTCATTCGTTTCATTCGTTTCATTCGTTTCATTCGTTTCATTCGTTTCATTCGTTTCATTCGTTTCATTCGTTTCATTCATTTCATTCGTTTCATTCGTTTCATTCGTTTCATTCGTTTCATTCGTTTCATTCGTTTCATTCGTTTCATTCGTTTCATTCGTTTCATCCATTTCATTCGTTTCATTCATTTCATTCGTTTCATTCGTTTCATTCGTTTCATTCGTTTCATTCGTTTCATTCGTTTCATTCTTTCATTCATTTCATTCGTTTCATCCATTTCATTCGTTTCATTCATTTCATTCGTTTCATTCGTTTCATTCGTTTCATTCGTTTCATTCGTTTCATTCGTTTCATTCGTTTCATTCGTTTCATTCGTTTCATTCGTTTCATTCGTTCATTAATTTCATTAATTTCATTCGTTTCATTCGTTTCATTCGTTTCATTCGTTTCATTCGTTTCATTCGTTTCATTCGTTTCATTCGTTTCATTCGTTTCATTCGTTTCATTCGTTTCATTCGTTTCATTCGTTTCATTCGTTTCATTCGTTTCATTCGTTTCATTCTTTCATTCATTTCATTCGTTTCATTCGTTTCATTCGTTTCATTCGTTTCATTCGTTTCATTCGTTTCATTCGTTTCATTCGTTTCATTCGTTTCATTCGTTTCATTCGTTTCATTCTTTCATTCATTTCATTCGTTTCATTCGTTTCATTCGTTTCATTCGTTTCATTCGTTTCATTCGTTTCATTCGTTTCATTCGTTTCATTCGTTTCATTCGTTTCATTCGTTTCATTCGTTTCATTCGTTTCATTCATTTCATTCGTTTCATTCGTTTCATTAATTTCATTCGTTTCATTCGTTTCATTCGTTTCATTCGTTTCATTCATTTCATTCGTTTCATTCGTTTCATTCGTTTCATTCGTTTCATTCGTTTCATTCGTTTCATTCGTTTCATTCGTTTCATTCGTTTCATTCGTTTCATTCGTTTCATTAATTTCATTCGTTTCATTCGTTTCATTCGTTTCATTCATTTCATTCGTTTCATTCGTTTCATTCGTTCATTCATTTCATTCGTTTCATTCGTTTCATTCGTTTCATTCGTTTCATTCATTTCATTCGTTTCATTCGTTTCATTCATTTCATTCGTTTCATTCGTTTCATTCGTTTCATTCGTTTCATTCGTTTCATTCGTTTCATTCGTTTCATTCGTTTCATTCGTTTCATTCGTTTCATTCGTTTCATTAATTTCATTCGTTTCATTCGTTTCATTCGTTTCATTCATTTCATTCGTTTCATTCGTTTCATTCGTTCATTAATTTCATTAATTTCATTCGTTTCATTCATTTCATTCGTTTCATTCGTTTCATTCGTTTCATTCGTTTCATTCGTTTCATTCGTTTCATTCGTTTCATTCGTTTCATTCGTTTCATTCTTTCATTCCTTTCATTCGTTTCATTCGTTTCATTCGTTTCATTCGTTTCATTCGTTTCATTCGTTTCATTCGTTTCATTCGTTTCATTCGTTTCATTCGTTTCATTCGTTTCATTCGTTTCATTCATTTCATTCGTTTCATTCGTTTCATTCGTTTCATTCGTTTCATTCGTTTCATTCGTTTCATTCGTTTCATTCGTTTCATTCGTTTCATTAATTTCATTCGTTTCATTCGTTTCATTCGTTTCATTCATTTCATTCGTTTCATTCGTTTCATTCGTTCATTAATTTCATTAATTTCATTCGTTTCATTCATTTCATTCGTTTCATTCGTTTCATTCGTTTCATTCGTTTCATTCGTTTCATTCGTTTCATTCGTTTCATTCGTTTCATTCGTTTCATTCTTTCATTCCTTTCATTCGTTTCATTCGTTTCATTCGTTTCATTCGTTTCATTCGTTTCATTCGTTTCATTCGTTTCATTCGTTTCATTCGTTTCATTCGTTTCATTCGTTTCATTCGTTTCATTAATTTCATTCGTTTCATTCGTTTCATTCGTTTCATTCATTTCATTCGTTTCATTCGTTTCATTCGTTCATTAATTTCATTAATTTCATTCGTTTCATTCATTTCATTCGTTTCATTCGTTTCATTCGTTTCATTCGTTTCATTCGTTTCATTCATTTCATTCGTTTCATTCGTTTCATTCGTTCATTAATTTCATTAATTTCATTCGTTTCATTAATTTCATTCGTTTCATTCATTTCATTCGTTTCATTCGTTTCATTCGTTTCATTCGTTTCATTCGTTTCATTCGTTTCATTCGTTTCATTCTTTCATTCATTTCATTCGTTTCATTCGTTTCATTCGTTTCATTCGTTTCATTCGTTTCATTCGTTTCATTCGTTTCATTCGTTTCATTCGTTTCATTCATTTCATTCGTTTCATTCGTTTCATTCGTTTCATTCATTTCATTCGTTTCATTCGTTTCATTCGTTCATTAATTTCATTAATTTCATTCGTTTCATTCATTTCATTCGTTTCATTCGTTTCATTCGTTTCATTCGTTTCATTCGTTTCATTCATTTCATTCGTTTCATTCGTTTCATTCGTTTCATTCGTTTCATTCGTTTCATTCGTTTCATTCGTTTCATTCGTTTCATTCATTTCATTCGTTTCATTCGTTTCATTAATTTCATTCGTTTCATTCGTTTCATTCGTTTCATTCGTTTCATTCGTTTCATTCGTTTCATTCGTTCATTAATTTCATTAATTTCATTCGTTTCATTCATTTCATTCGTTTCATTAATTTCATTCGTTTCATTCGTTTCATTCGTTTCATTCGTTTCATTCGTTTCATTCATTTCATTCGTTTCATTAATTTCATTCGTTTCATTCGTTTCATTCGTTTCATTCGTTTCATTCGTTTCATTCATTTCATTCGTTTCATTCGTTTCATTCGTTTCATTCGTTTCATTCATTTCATTCGTTTCATTCGTTTCATTCATTTCATTCGTTTCATTCATTTCATTCGTTTCATTCGTTTCATTCGTTTCATTCGTTTCATTCGTTTCATTCGTTTCATTCGTTTCATTCGTTTCATTCGTTTCATTCGTTTCATTCGTTTCATTCGTTCATTAATTTCATTAATTTCATTCGTTTCATTCGTTTCATTCGTTTCATTCGTTTCATTCGTTTCATTCGTTTCATTCGTTTCATTCGTTTCATTCGTTTCATTCATTTCATTCGTTTCATTCATTTCATTCGTTTCATTCGTTTCATTCGTTTCATTCGTTTCATTCGTTTCATTCGTTTCATTCGTTTCATTCATTTCATTCGTTTCATTAATTTCATTCGTTTCATTCGTTTCATTCGTTTCATTCGTTTCATTCGTTTCATTCATTTCATTCGTTTCATTCGTTTCATTCGTTTCATTCGTTTCATTCGTTTCATTCGTTTCATTCGTTTCATTCGTTTCATTCGTTTCATTAATTTCATTCGTTTCATTCGTTTCATTCGTTTCATTCGTTTCATTCGTTTCATTCGTTTCATTCGTTCATTAATTTCATTAATTTCATTCGTTTCATTCATTTCATTCGTTTCATTAATTTCATTCGTTTCATTCGTTTCATTCGTTTCATTCGTTTCATTCGTTTCATTCATTTCATTCGTTTCATTCGTTTCATTCGTTTCATTCGTTTCATTCGTTTCATTCGTTTCATTCGTTTCATTCGTTTCATTCGTTTCATTCGTTTCATTCGTTTCATTCGTTTCATTCGTTTCATTCGTTCATTAATTTCATTAATTTCATTCGTTTCATTCATTTCATTCGTTTCATTCGTTTCATTCGTTTCATTCGTTTCATTCGTTTCATTCGTTTCATTCGTTTCATTCGTTTCATTCGTTTCATTCGTTTCATTCGTTTCATTCGTTTCATTCGTTTCATTCGTTTCATTCGTTTCATTCGTTTCATTCGTTTCATTCGTTTCATTCGTTTCATTCGTTTCATTCGTTTCATTCGTTTCATTCGTTTCATTCGTTTCATTCGTTTCATTCGTTTCATTCGTTCATTAATTTCATTAATTTCATTCGTTTCATTCATTTCATTCGTTTCATTCGTTCATTCATTTCATTCGTTTCATTCGTTTCATCCATTTCATTCATTTCATTCGTTTCATTCGTTTCATTCGTTTCATTCGTTTCATTCGTTTCATTCGTTTCATTCGTTTCATTCGTTTCATTCGTTTCATTCGTTTCATTCGTTTCATTCGTTCATTAATTTCATTAATTTCATTCGTTTCATTCATTTCATTCGTTTCATTCGTTTCATTCGTTTCATTAATTTCATTCGTTTCATTCGTTTCATTCGTTTCATTCGTTTCATTCGTTTCATTCGTTTCATTCGTTTCATTCGTTTCATTCGTTTCATTCGTTTCATTCGTTTCATTCGTTTCATTCGTTTCATTCGTTTCATTCGTTTCATTCGTTCATTAATTTCATTAATTTCATTCGTTTCATTCGTTTCATTCGTTTCATTCGTTTCATTCGTTTCATTCGTTTCATTCGTTTCATTCATTTCATTCGTTTCATTAATTTCATTCGTTTCATTCGTTTCATTCGTTTCATTCGTTTCATTCGTTTCATTCGTTTCATTCGTTTCATTCGTTTCATTCGTTTCATTCGTTTCATTCGTTTCATTCGTTTCATTCGTTTCATTCGTTTCATTCGTTTCATTCGTTTCATTCGTTTCATTCGTTTCATTCGTTTCATTCGTTTCATTCGTTTCATTCGTTTCATTCGTTTCATTCGTTTCATTCGTTTCATTCGTTTCATTCGTTTCATTCGTTTCATTCGTTTCATTCATTTCATTCGTTTCATTAATTTCATTCGTTTCATTCGTTTCATTCGTTTCATTCGTTTCATTCGTTTCATTCGTTTCATTCGTTTCATTCGTTTCATTCGTTTCATTCGTTTCATTCATTTCATTCGTTTCATTCGTTTCATTCGTTTCATTCGTTTCATTCGTTTCATTCGTTTCATTCGTTTCATTCGTTTCATTCGTTTCATTCGTTTCATTCGTTTCATTCGTTTCATTCGTTTCATTCGTTTCATTCGTTTCATTCGTTTCATTCGTTTCATTCGTTTCATTCGTTTCATTCGTTTCATTCGTTTCATTCATTTCATTCGTTTCATTCGTTTCATTCGTTTCATTCGTTTCATTCGTTTCATTCGTTTCATTCGTTTCATTCGTTTCATTCGTTTCATTCGTTTCATTCGTTTCATTCGTTTCATTCCTTTCATTCGTTTCATTCGTTTCATTCGTTTCATTCGTTTCATTCGTTTCATTCGTTTCATTCGTTTCATTCGTTTCATTCGTTTCATTCGTTTCATTCGTTTCATTCGTTTCATTCGTTTCATTCGTTTCATTCGTTTCATTCGTTTCATTCGTTTCATTCGTTTCATTCGTTTCATTCGTTCATTAATTTCATTAATGCAAATATTAGCATAGTAAATCACAGTGTATTTTAGTGTTTTGTTTTTCATCGCTTGAACCACAGATAAGCCATTTATGGCTTAGTGGACGAGAGTTCAAACTGTATTACTTTATTGTATAATTTAATTTGTGACAATAAAAAAAAAAAAAAAAAAAAAAAAATTCATTTCATTAATTTCATTCGTTTCATTCATTTCATTCGTTTCATTCGTTTCATTCGTTTCATTAATTTCATTCGTTTCATTCGTTTCATTCGTTTCATTCGTTTCATTCGTTTCATTCGTTTCATTAATTTCATTCGTTTCATTCGTTTCATTCGTTTCATTCGTTTCATTCGTTTCATTCGTTTCATTCGTTTCATTCGTTTCATTCGTTTCATTCGTTTCATTCGTTTCATTCGTTTCATTCGTTTCATTCGTTTCATTCGTTTCATTCGTTTCATTCATTTCATTCGTTTCATTCCTTTCATTCGTTTCATTCGTTTCATTCGTTTCATTCGTTTCATTCGTTTCATTAATTTCATTCGTTTCATTCGTTTCATTCGTTTCATTCGTTTCATTCGTTTCATTCGTTTCATTCGTTCATTAATTTCATTAATTTCATTCGTTTCATTCGTTTCATTCGTTTCATTCGTTTCATTCATTTCATTCGTTTCATTAATTTCATTCGTTTCATTCGTTTCATTCGTTTCATTCATTTCATTCGTTTCATTCGTTTCATTCGTTTCATTCGTTTCATTCGTTTCATTAATTTCATTCGTTTCATTCGTTTCATTCGTTTCATTCGTTTCATTCGTTTCATTCGTTTCATTCGTTCATTAATTTCATTAATTTCATTCGTTTCATTCATTTCATTCGTTTCATTCGTTTCATTCGTTTCATTAATTTCATTCGTTTCATTCGTTTCATTCGTTTCATTCGTTTCATTCGTTTCATTCGTTTCATTCGTTTCATTAATTTCATTCGTTTCATTCGTTTCATTCGTTTCATTCGTTTCATTCGTTTCATTCGTTTCATTCGTTTCATTCGTTTCATTCGTTTCATTCATTTCATTCGTTTCATTCGTTTCATTCGTTTCATTCGTTTCATTCGTTTCATTCGTTTCATTCGTTTCATTCGTTTCATTCGTTTCATTCGTTTCATTCATTTCATTCGTTTCATTCGTTTCATTCGTTTCATTCGTTTCATTCGTTTCATTCGTTTCATTCGTTTCATTCGTTTCATTCGTTTCATTCGTTTCATTCGTTTCATTCGTTTCATTCGTTTCATTCGTTTCATTCGTTCATTAATTTCATTCATTTCATTCGTTTCATTCATTTCATTCGTTTCATTCGTTTCATTCGTTTCATTAATTTCATTCGTTTCATTCGTTTCATTCGTTTCATTCGTTTCATTCGTTTCATTCGTTTCATTCGTTTCATTCGTTTCATTCGTTTCATTCGTTTCATTAATTTCATTCGTTTCATTCGTTTCATTCGTTTCATTCGTTTCATTCGTTTCATTCGTTTCATTCGTTTCATTCGTTTCATTCGTTTCATTCATTTCATTCGTTTCATTCGTTTCATTCGTTTCATTCGTTTCATTCGTTTCATTCGTTTCATTCGTTTCATTCGTTTCATTCGTTTCATTCGTTTCATTCGTTTCATTCGTTTCATTCGTTTCATTCGTTTCATTCGTTCATTAATTTCATTCATTTCATTCGTTTCATTCATTTCATTCGTTTCATTCGTTTCATTCGTTTCATTAATTTCATTCGTTTCATTCGTTTCATTCGTTTCATTCGTTTCATTCGTTTCATTCGTTTCATTCGTTTCATTCGTTTCATTCGTTTCATTCGTTTCATTCGTTTCATTCGTTCATTAATTTCATTAATTTCATTCGTTTCATTCGTTTCATTCGTTTCATTCGTTTCATTCGTTTCATTCGTTTCATTCGTTTCATTCGTTTCATTCGTTTCATTCGTTCATTAATTTCATTAATTTCATTCGTTTCATTCGTTTCATTCGTTTCATTCGTTTCATTCGTTTCATTCGTTTCATTCGTTTCATTCGTTTCATTCATTTCATTCGTTTCATTCGTTTCATTCGTTTCATTAATTTCATTCGTTTCATTCGTTTCATTCGTTTCATTCGTTTCATTCGTTTCATTCGTTTCATTAATTTCATTCGTTTCATTCGTTTCATTCGTTTCATTCGTTTCATTCATTTCATTCGTTTCATTCGTTTCATTCGTTTCATTAATTTCATTCGTTTCATTCGTTTCATTCGTTTCATTCGTTTCATTCGTTTCATTCGTTTCATTCGTTTCATTCGTTTCATTCGTTTCATTCGTTTCATTCGTTTCATTCATTTCATTCATTTCATTCGTTTCATTCGTTTCATTCGTTTCATTCGATTCATTCGTTTCATTCGTTTCATTCGTTTCATTCGTTTCATTCGTTTCATTCGTTTCATTCGTTTCATTCGTTTCATTCGTTTCATTCGTTTCATTCGTTTCATTCGTTTCATTCGTTTCATTCGTTTCATTCGTTTCATTCGTTTCATTCGTTTCATTCGTTCATTAATTTCATTCGTTTCATTCGTTTCATTCGTTTCATTCATTTCATTCGTTTCATTCGTTTCATTCGTTTCATTCGTTTCATTCGTTTCATTCGTTTCATTCGTTTCATTCGTTTCATTCGTTTCATTAATTTCATTCGTTTCATTCGTTTCATTCGTTTCATTCGTTTCATTCGTTTCATTAATTTCATTCGTTTCATTCGTTTCATTCGTTTCATTCGTTTCATTCGTTTCATTCGTTTCATTCGTTTCATTCATTTCATTCGTTTCATTCGTTTCATTCGTTTCATTCGTTTCATTCGTTTCATTCGTTTCATTCGTTTCATTCGTTTCATTCGTTTCATTCGTTTCATTCGTTTCATTCGTTTCATTCGTTTCATTCGTTTCATTCGTTTCATTCGTTTCATTCGTTTCATTAATTTCATTCGTTTCATTCGTTTCATTCGTTTCATTCGTTTCATTCGTTTCATTAATTTCATTCGTTTCATTCGTTTCATTCGTTTCATTCGTTTCATTCGTTTCATTCGTTTCATTCGTTTCATTAATTTCATTCGTTTCATTCGTTTCATTCGTTTCATTCGTTTCATTCGTTTCATTCGTTTCATTCGTTTCATTCATTTCATTCGTTTCATTCGTTTCATTAATTTCATTCGTTTCATTCGTTTCATTAATTTCATTCGTTTCATTCGTTTCATTAATTTCATTCGTTTCATTCGTTTCATTAATTTCATTCGTTTCATTCGTTTCATTCGTTTCATTCGTTTCATTCGTTTCATTCGTTTCATTCGTTTCATTCGTTTCATTCGTTTCATTCATTTCATTCGTTTCATTCGTTTCATTCGTTTCATTCGTTTCATTCGTTTCATTCGTTTCATTCGTTTCATTCGTTTCATTCGTTTCATTCGTTTCATTCGTTTCATTCGTTTCATTCGTTTCATTCATTTCATTCGTTTCATTCGTTTCATTCGTTTCATTCATTTCATTCGTTTCATTCGTTTCATTCGTTTCATTCGTTTCATTCGTTTCATTCGTTTCATTCGTTTCATTCGTTTCATTCGTTTCATTCGTTTCATTCGTTTCATTCGTTTCATTCGTTTCATTCATTTCATTCGTTTCATTCGTTTCATTCGTTTCATTCGTTTCATTCGTTTCATTCGTTCATTAATTTCATTAATTTCATTCGTTTCATTCATTTCATTCGTTTCATTCGTTTCATTCGTTTCATTAATTTCATTCGTTTCATTCGTTTCATTCGTTTCATTCGTTTCATTCGTTTCATTCGTTTCATTAATTTCATTCGTTTCATTCGTTTCATTCGTTTCATTCGTTTCATTCGTTTCATTCGTTTCATTCGTTTCATTCGTTTCATTCGTTTCATTCATTTCATTCGTTTCATTCGTTTCATTCGTTTCATTCGTTTCATTCGTTTCATTCGTTTCATTCGTTTCATTCGTTTCATTCGTTTCATTCATTTCATTCGTTTCATTCGTTTCATTCGTTTCATTCGTTTCATTCGTTTCATTCGTTTCATTAATTTCATTCGTTTCATTCGTTTCATTCGTTTCATTCGTTTCATTCGTTTCATTCGTTTCATTCGTTTCATTCGTTTCATTCGTTTCATTCGTTTCATTCGTTTCATTCGTTTCATTCATTTCATTCGTTTCATTCGTTTCATTCGTTTCATTAATTTCATTCGTTTCATTCGTTTCATTCGTTTCATTCGTTTCATTCGTTTCATTCGTTTCATTCGTTTCATTCGTTTCATTCGTTTCATTCGTTTCATTCGTTTCATTCGTTCATTAATTTCATTAATTTCATTCGTTTCATTCATTTCATTCGTTTCATTCGTTTCATTCGTTTCATTCGTTTCATTCGTTTCATTCATTTCATTCGTTTCATTCGTTTCATTCGTTTCATTCGTTTCATTCGTTTCATTCGTTTCATTCGTTTCATTCGTTTCATTCGTTTCATTCGTTTCATTCGTTTCATTCGTTTCATTCGTTTCATTAATTTCATTCGTTTCATTCGTTTCATTCGTTTCATTCGTTTCATTAATTTCATTCGTTTCATTCGTTTCATTCGTTTCATTCGTTTCATTCGTTTCATTCGTTTCATTCGTTTCATTCGTTTCATTCGTTTCATTCGTTTCATTCGTTTCATTCGTTTCATTCGTTCATTAATTTCATTAATTTCATTCGTTTCATTCATTTCATTCGTTTCATTCGTTCATTCATTTCATTCGTTTCATTCGTTCATTAATTTCATTCATTTCATTCGTTTCATTCGTTTCATTCGTTTCATTCGTTTCATTCGTTTCATTCGTTTCATTCGTTTCATTCGTTTCATTCGTTTCATTCGTTTCATTCGTTTCATTCGTTTCATTCGTTTCATTCGTTTCATTCGTTTCATTCGTTTCATTCGTTTCATTCGTTTCATTCGTTCATTAATTTCATTAATTTCATTCGTTTCATTCATTTCATTCGTTTCATTCGTTCATTCATTTCATTCGTTTCATTCGTTTCATTCGTTTCATTCGTTTCATTCGTTTCATTCGTTTCATTCGTTTCATTCGTTTCATTCGTTTCATTCGTTTCATTCGTTTCATTCGTTTCATTCGTTTCATTCGTTTCATTAATTTCATTCGTTTCATTCGTTTCATTCGTTTCATTCGTTTCATTCGTTTCATTCGTTTCATTCGTTTCATTCGTTTCATTCGTTTCATTCGTTTCATTCGTTTCATTCGTTTCATTCGTTTCATTCGTTTCATTCGTTTCATTCGTTTCATTCATTTCATTCGTTTCATTCGTTTCATTCGTTTCATTCGTTTCATTCGTTTCATTCGTTCATTAATTTCATTAATTTCATTCGTTTCATTCGTTTCATTCGTTTCATTCGTTTCATTCGTTTCATTCGTTTCATTCGTTTCATTCGTTTCATTCGTTTCATTCGTTTCATTCGTTTCATTCGTTCATTAATTTCATTAATTTCATTCGTTTCATTCATTTCATTCGTTTCATTCGTTCATTCATTTCATTCGTTTCATTCGTTTCATTCGTTTCATTCGTTTCATTCGTTTCATTCGTTTCATTCGTTTCATTCGTTTCATTCGTTTCATTCGTTTCATTAATTTCATTCGTTTCATTCGTTTCATTCGTTTCATTCGTTTCATTAATTTCATTCGTTTCATTCGTTTCATTCGTTTCATTCGTTTCATTCGTTTCATTCGTTTCATTCGTTTCATTCGTTTCATTCGTTTCATTCGTTTCATTCGTTTCATTCGTTTCATTCGTTTCATTCGTTTCATTCGTTTCATTCGTTTCATTCGTTTCATTCGTTCATTAATTTCATTAATTTCATTCGTTTCATTCATTTCATTCGTTTCATTCGTTCATTCATTTCATTCGTTTCATTCGTTCATTAATTTCATTCATTTCATTCGTTTCATTCGTTTCATTCGTTTCATTCGTTTCATTCGTTTCATTCGTTTCATTCGTTTCATTCGTTTCATTCGTTTCATTCGTTTCATTCGTTTCATTCGTTTCATTCGTTTCATTCGTTTCATTCGTTTCATTCGTTTCATTCGTTTCATTCGTTTCATTCGTTCATTAATTTCATTAATTTCATTCGTTTCATTCATTTCATTCGTTTCATTCGTTCATTCATTTCATTCGTTTCATTCGTTTCATTCGTTTCATTCGTTTCATTCGTTTCATTCGTTTCATTCGTTTCATTCGTTTCATTCGTTTCATTCGTTTCATTCGTTTCATTCGTTTCATTCGTTTCATTCGTTTCATTAATTTCATTCGTTTCATTCGTTTCATTCGTTTCATTCGTTTCATTCGTTTCATTCGTTTCATTCGTTTCATTCGTTTCATTCGTTTCATTCGTTTCATTCGTTTCATTCGTTTCATTCGTTTCATTCGTTTCATTCGTTTCATTCGTTTCATTCGTTTCATTCGTTTCATTCGTTTCATTCGTTTCATTCGTTTCATTCATTTCATTCGTTTCATTCGTTTCATTCGTTTCATTCGTTTCATTCGTTTCATTCGTTCATTAATTTCATTAATTTCATTCGTTTCATTCGTTTCATTCGTTTCATTCGTTTCATTCGTTTCATTCGTTTCATTCATTTCATTCGTTTCATTCGTTCATTAATTTCATTAATTTCATTCGTTTCATTCGTTTCATTCGTTTCATTCGTTTCATTCGTTTCATTCGTTTCATTCGTTTCATTCGTTTCATTCGTTTCATTCATTTCATTCGTTTCATTCGTTTCATTCATTTCATTCGTTTCATTCGTTTCATTCGTTTCATTAATTTCATTCGTTTCATTCGTTTCATTCGTTTCATTCGTTTCATTCGTTTCATTCGTTTCATTCGTTTCATTCATTTCATTCGTTTCATTCGTTTCATTCGTTTCATTCGTTTCATTAATTTCATTCGTTTCATTCGTTTCATTCGTTTCATTCGTTTCATTCGTTTCATTCGTTTCATTCGTTTCATTCGTTTCATTCGTTTCATTCGTTTCATTCGTTTCATTCGTTTCATTCGTTTCATTCGTTTCATTCGTTTCATTCGTTTCATTCGTTTCATTCATTTCATTCGTTTCATTCGTTTCATTCGTTTCATTCGTTTCATTCGTTTCATTCGTTCATTAATTTCATTAATTTCATTCGTTTCATTCGTTTCATTCGTTTCATTCGTTTCATTCGTTTCATTCGTTTCATTCGTTTCATTCGTTTCATTCGTTTCATTCGTTTCATTCGTTTCATTCGTTCATTAATTTCATTAATTTCATTCGTTTCATTCATTTCATTCGTTTCATTCGTTTCATTCGTTTCATTCGTTTCATTCGTTTCATTCGTTTCATTCGTTTCATTCGTTTCATTCGTTTCATTCGTTTCATTCGTTTCATTCGTTTCATTCGTTTCATTAATTTCATTCGTTTCATTCGTTTCATTCGTTTCATTCGTTTCATTAATTTCATTCGTTTCATTCGTTTCATTCGTTTCATTCGTTTCATTCGTTTCATTCGTTTCATTCGTTTCATTCGTTTCATTCGTTTCATTCGTTTCATTCGTTTCATTCGTTTCATTCGTTCATTAATTTCATTAATTTCATTCGTTTCATTCATTTCATTCGTTTCATTCGTTCATTCATTTCATTCGTTTCATTCGTTCATTAATTTCATTCATTTCATTCGTTTCATTCGTTTCATTCGTTTCATTCGTTTCATTCGTTTCATTCGTTTCATTCGTTTCATTCGTTTCATTCGTTTCATTCGTTTCATTCGTTTCATTCGTTTCATTCGTTTCATTCGTTTCATTCGTTTCATTCGTTTCATTCGTTTCATTCGTTTCATTCGTTCATTAATTTCATTAATTTCATTCGTTTCATTCATTTCATTCGTTTCATTCGTTCATTCATTTCATTCGTTTCATTCGTTTCATTCGTTTCATTCGTTTCATTCGTTTCATTCGTTTCATTCGTTTCATTCGTTTCATTCGTTTCATTCGTTTCATTCGTTTCATTCGTTTCATTCGTTTCATTCGTTTCATTAATTTCATTCGTTTCATTCGTTTCATTCGTTTCATTCGTTTCATTCGTTTCATTCGTTTCATTCGTTTCATTCGTTTCATTCGTTTCATTCGTTTCATTCGTTTCATTCGTTTCATTCGTTTCATTCGTTTCATTCGTTTCATTCGTTTCATTCGTTTCATTCGTTTCATTCATTTCATTCGTTTCATTCGTTTCATTCGTTTCATTCGTTTCATTCGTTTCATTCGTTTCATTCGTTTCATTCGTTTCATTCATTTCATTCGTTTCATTCGTTCATTAATTTCATTAATTTCATTCGTTTCATTCGTTTCATTCGTTTCATTCGTTTCATTCGTTTCATTCGTTTCATTCGTTTCATTCGTTTCATTCGTTTCATTCATTTCATTCGTTTCATTCGTTTCATTCATTTCATTCGTTTCATTCGTTTCATTCGTTTCATTAATTTCATTCGTTTCATTCGTTTCATTCGTTTCATTCGTTTCATTCGTTTCATTCGTTTCATTCGTTTCATTCATTTCATTCGTTTCATTCGTTCATTAATTTCATTAATTTCATTCGTTTCATTCGTTTCATTCGTTTCATTCGTTTCATTCGTTTCATTCGTTCATTAATTTCATTAATTTCATTCGTTTCATTCGTTTCATTCGTTTCATTCGTTTCATTCATTTCATTCGTTTCATTCGTTTCATTCGTTTCATTCGTTTCATTCGTTTCATTCGTTTCATTCGTTCATTAATTTCATTAATTTCATTCGTTTCATTCGTTTCATTCGTTTCATTCGTTTCATTCATTTCATTCGTTTCATTCGTTTCATTCGTTTCATTCGTTTCATTCGTTTCATTCGTTTCATTCGTTTCATTCGTTTCATTCGTTTCATTCGTTTCATTCGTTTCATTCGTTTCATTCGTTTCATTCGTTTCATTCGTTCATTAATTTCATTAATTTCATTCGTTTCATTCGTTTCATTCGTTTCATTCGTTTCATTCATTTCATTCGTTTCATTCGTTTCATTCATTTCATTCGTTTCATTCGTTTCATTCGTTTCATTAATTTCATTCGTTTCATTCGTTTCATTCGTTTCATTCGTTTCATTCGTTTCATTCGTTTCATTCGTTTCATTCATTTCATTCGTTTCATTCGTTTCATTCATTTCATTCGTTTCATTCGTTTCATTCATTTCATTCATTTGATTCGTTTCATTCGTTTCATTCGTTTCATTCGTTTCATTCATTTCATTCGTTTCATTCGTTTCATTCGTTTCATTCGTTTCATTCGTTTCATTCGTTTCATTCGTTTCATTCGTTCATTAATTTCATTAATTTCATTCGTTTCATTCGTTTCATTCGTTTCATTCGTTTCATTCGTTTCATTCGTTTCATTCGTTTCATTCGTTTCATTCGTTTCATTCGTTCATTAATTTCATTAATTTCATTCGTTTCATTCGTTTCATTCGTTTCATTCGTTTCATTCATTTCATTCGTTTCATTCGTTTCATTCATTTCATTCATTTCATTCGTTTCATTCGTTTCATTCGTTTCATTCGTTTCATTCGTTTCATTCGTTTCATTCGTTTCATTCGTTTCATTCGTTTCATTCGTTTCATTCGTTTCATTCGTTTCATTCGTTTCATTCGTTTCATTCGTTTCATTCGTTTCATTCATTTCATTCATTTGATTCGTTTCATTCGTTTCATTCGTTTCATTCGTTTCATTCGTTTCATTCATTTCATTCGTTTCATTCGTTTCATTCGTTTCATTCGTTTCATTCGTTTCATTCGTTTCATTCGTTTCATTCGTTTCATTCGTTTCATTCGTTTCATTCGTTTCATTCGTTTCATTCGTTTCATTCGTTTCATTCGTTCATTAATTTCATTAATTTCATTCGTTTCATTCGTTTCATTCGTTTCATTCGTTTCATTCGTTTCATTCGTTTCATTCGTTTCATTCGTTCATTAATTTCATTAATTTCATTAATTTCATTCGTTTCATTCGTTTCATTCGTTTCATTCGTTTCATTCATTTCATTCGTTTCATTCGTTTCATTCATTTCATTCATTTCATTCGTTTCATTCATTTCATTCGTTTCATTCGTTTCATTCGTTTCATTCGTTTCATTCGTTTCATTCGTTTCATTCGTTTCATTCATTTCATTCGTTTCATTCGTTTCATTCGTTTCATTCCTTTCATTCATTTCATTCATTTGATTCGTTTCATTCGTTTCATTCGTTTCATTCGTTTCATTCGTTTCATTCATTTCATTCGTTTCATTCGTTTCATTCGTTTCATTCATTTCATTCATTTCATTCGTTTCATTCGTTTCATTCGTTTCATTCGTTTCATTCGTTTCATTCGTTTCATTCGTTTCATTCGTTTCATTCGTTTCATTCGTTTCATTCATTTCATTCATTTGATTCGTTTCATTCGTTTCATTCGTTTCATTCGTTTCATTCGTTTCATTCATTTCATTCGTTTCATTCGTTTCATTCGTTTCATTCGTTTCATTCGTTTCATTCGTTTCATTCGTTTCATTCGTTTCATTCGTTTCATTCGTTTCATTCGTTTCATTCGTTTCATTCGTTTCATTCGTTTCATTCGTTTCATTCGTTTCATTCGTTTCATTCGTTTCATTCGTTTCATTCGTTCATTAATTTCATTAATTTCATTCGTTTCATTCATTTCATTCGTTTCATTCGTTCATTCATTTCATTCGTTTCATTCGTTCATTAATTTCATTCATTTCATTCGTTTCATTCGTTTCATTCGTTTCATTCGTTTCATTCGTTTCATTCGTTTCATTCGTTTCATTCGTTTCATTCGTTTCATTCGTTTCATTCGTTTCATTCGTTTCATTCGTTTCATTCGTTTCATTCGTTTCATTCGTTTCATTCGTTTCATTCGTTCATTAATTTCATTAATTTCATTCGTTTCATTCATTTCATTCGTTTCATTCGTTCATTCATTTCATTCGTTTCATTCGTTTCATTCGTTTCATTCGTTTCAATCGTTTCATTCGTTTCATTCGTTTCATTCGTTTCATTCGTTTCATTCGTTTCATTCGTTTCATTCGTTTCATTCGTTTCATTCGTTTCATTAATTTCATTCGTTTCATTCGTTTCATTCGTTTCATTCGTTTCATTCGTTTCATTCGTTTCATTCGTTTCATTCGTTTCATTCGTTTCATTCGTTTCATTCGTTTCATTCGTTTCATTCGTTTCATTCGTTTCATTCGTTTCATTCGTTTCATTCGTTTCATTCATTTCATTCGTTTCATTCGTTTCATTCGTTTCATTCGTTTCATTCGTTTCATTCGTTCATTAATTTCATTAATTTCATTCGTTTCATTCGTTTCATTCGTTTCATTCGTTTCATTCGTTTCATTCGTTTCATTCATTTCATTCGTTTCATTCGTTCATTAATTTCATTAATTTCATTCGTTTCATTCGTTTCATTCGTTTCATTCGTTTCATTCGTTTCATTCGTTTCATTCGTTTCATTCGTTTCATTCGTTTCATTCGTTTCATTCATTTCATTCGTTTCATTCGTTTCATTCATTTCATTCGTTTCATTCGTTTCATTCGTTTCATTAATTTCATTCGTTTCATTCGTTTCATTCGTTTCATTCGTTTCATTCGTTTCATTCGTTTCATTCGTTTCATTCATTTCATTCGTTTCATTCGTTCATTAATTTCATTAATTTCATTCGTTTCATTCGTTTCATTCGTTTCATTCGTTTCATTCGTTTCATTCGTTCATTAATTTCATTAATTTCATTCGTTTCATTCGTTTCATTCGTTTCATTCGTTTCATTCATTTCATTCGTTTCATTCGTTTCATTCGTTTCATTCGTTTCATTCGTTTCATTCGTTTCATTCGTTCATTAATTTCATTAATTTCATTCGTTTCATTCGTTTCATTCGTTTCATTCGTTTCATTCATTTCATTCGTTTCATTCGTTTCATTCGTTTCATTCGTTTCATTCGTTTCATTCGTTTCATTCGTTTCATTCGTTTCATTCGTTTCATTCGTTTCATTCGTTTCATTCGTTTCATTCGTTTCATTCGTTTCATTCGTTCATTAATTTCATTAATTTCATTCGTTTCATTCGTTTCATTCGTTTCATTCGTTTCATTCATTTCATTCGTTTCATTCGTTTCATTCATTTCATTCGTTTCATTCGTTTCATTCGTTTCATTAATTTCATTCGTTTCATTCGTTTCATTCGTTTCATTCGTTTCATTCGTTTCATTCGTTTCATTCGTTTCATTCATTTCATTCGTTTCATCCGTTTCATTCATTTCATTCGTTTCATTCGTTTCATTCATTTCATTCATTTGATTCGTTTCATTCGTTTCATTCGTTTCATTCGTTTCATTCATTTCATTCGTTTCATTCGTTTCATTCGTTTCATTCGTTTCATTCGTTTCATTCGTTTCATTCGTTTCATTCGTTTCATTCGTTTCATTCGTTCATTAATTTCATTAATTTCATTCGTTTCATTCGTTTCATTCGTTTCATTCGTTTCATTCATTTCATTCGTTTCATTCGTTTCATTCATTTCATTCATTTCATTCGTTTCATTCGTTTCATTCGTTTCATTCGTTTCATTCGTTTCATTCGTTTCATTCGTTTCATTCGTTTCATTCGTTTCATTCGTTTCATTCGTTTCATTCGTTTCATTCGTTTCATTCGTTTCATTCGTTTCATTCGTTTCATTCATTTCATTCATTTGATTCGTTTCATTCGTTTCATTCGTTTCATTCGTTTCATTCGTTTCATTCATTTCATTCGTTTCATTCGTTTCATTCGTTTCATTCGTTTCATTCGTTTCATTCGTTTCATTCGTTTCATTCGTTTCATTCGTTTCATTCGTTTCATTCGTTTCATTCGTTTCATTCGTTTCATTCGTTTCATTCGTTCATTAATTTCATTAATTTCATTCGTTTCATTCGTTTCATTCGTTTCATTCGTTTCATTCGTTTCATTCGTTTCATTCGTTTCATTCGTTCATTAATTTCATTAATTTCATTAATTTCATTCGTTTCATTCGTTTCATTCGTTTCATTCGTTTCATTCATTTCATTCGTTTCATTCGTTTCATTCATTTCATTCATTTCATTCGTTTCATTCATTTCATTCGTTTCATTCGTTTCATTCGTTTCATTCGTTTCATTCGTTTCATTCGTTTCATTCGTTTCATTCATTTCATTCGTTTCATTCGTTTCATTCGTTTCATTCGTTTCATTCATTTCATTCATTTGATTCGTTTCATTCGTTTCATTCGTTTCATTCGTTTCATTCGTTTCATTCATTTCATTCGTTTCATTCGTTTCATTCGTTTCATTCGTTTCATTCGTTTCATTCGTTTCATTCGTTTCATTCGTTTCATTCGTTTCATTCGTTTCATTCGTTTCATTCGTTTCATTCGTTTCATTCGTTTCATTCGTTTCATTCGTTTCATTCGTTTCATTCATTTCATTCGTTTCATTAATTTCATTCGTTTCATTCGTTTCATTCGTTTCATTCGTTTCATTCGTTTCATTCGTTTCATTCGTTTCATTCGTTTCATTCGTTTCATTAATTTCATTCGTTTCATTCGTTTCATTCGTTTCATTCGTTTCATTCGTTTCATTAATTTCATTCGTTTCATTCGTTTCATTAATTTCATTCGTTTCATTCGTTTCATTCGTTTCATTCATTTCATTCGTTTCATTCGTTTCATTCGTTTCATTCGTTTCATTCGTTTCATTCATTTCATTCGTTTCATTCGTTTCATTCATTTCATTCGTTTCATTCGTTTCATTCGTTTCATTCGTTTCATTCGTTTCATTCGTTTCATTCGTTTCATTCGTTTCATTCGTTTCATTCATTTCATTCGTTTCATTCGTTTCATTCGTTTCATTCGTTTCATTCGTTTCATTCGTTTCATTCGTTTCATTCGTTTCATTCGTTTCATTCGTTTCATTCATTTCATTCGTTTCATTAATTTCATTCGTTTCATTCGTTTCATTCGTTTCATTCGTTTCATTCGTTTCATTAATTTCATTCGTTTCATTCGTTTCATTAATTTCATTCGTTTCATTCATTTCATTCGTTTCATTCGTTTCATTCGTTTCATTCGTTTCATTCGTTTCATTCGTTTCTTTCGTTTCATTCGTTTCATTCATTTCATTCGTTTCATTCGTTTCATTCGTTTCATTAATTTCATTCGTTTCATTCGTTTCATTCGTTTCATTCGTTTCATTCGTTTCATTCGTTTCATTCGTTTCATTCGTTCATTAATTTCATTAATTTCATTCGTTTCATTCATTTCATTCGTTTCATTCGTTTCATTCGTTTCATTCGTTTCATTCGTTTCATTCGTTTCATTCGTTTCATTCGTTTCATTCGTTTCATTCGTTTCATTCGTTTCATTCGTTTCATTCGTTTCATTCGTTTCATTCGTTTCATTAATTTCATTCGTTTCATTCGTTTCATTCGTTTCATTCGTTTCATTCGTTTCATTCGTTTCATTCATTTCATTCGTTTCATTCGTTTCATTCGTTTCATTCGTTTCATTCGTTTCATTCGTTTCATTCGTTTCATTCGTTTCATTCGTTTCATTCGTTTCATTCGTTTCATTCGTTTCATTCGTTTCATTCGTTTCATTCGTTTCATTCGTTTCATTCGTTTCATTCGTTTCATTCGTTTCATTCGTTTCATTCGTTTCATTCGTTTCATTCGTTTCATTCGTTTCATTCGTTTCATTCGTTTCATTCGTTTCATTCGTTTCATTCGTTTCATTCGTTTCATTCGTTTCATTCGTTTCATTCGTTTCATTCGTTTCATTCGTTTCATTCGTTTCATTCGTTTCATTAATTTCATTCATTTCATTCGTTTCATTCGTTTCATTCGTTTCATTCGTTTCATTCGTTTCATTCGTTTCATTAATTTCATTCGTTTCATTCGTTTCATTCGTTTCATTCGTTTCATTCGTTTCATTCGTTTCATTCGTTTCATTCGTTTCATTCGTTTCATTCGTTTCATTCGTTTCATTCGTTTCATTCGTTTCATTCGTTTCATTCGTTTCATTCGTTTCATTCGTTTCATTCGTTTCATTCGTTTCATTCGTTTCATTCGTTTCATTCGTTTCATTCGTTTCATTCGTTTCATTCGTTTCATTCGTTTCATTCGTTCATTAATTTCATTAATTTCATTCGTTTCATTCATTTCATTCGTTTCATTCGTTTCATTCGTTTCATTCGTTTCATTCGTTTCATTCGTTTCATTCGTTTCATTCGTTTCATTCGTTTCATTCGTTTCATTCGTTTCATTAATTTCATTCGTTTCATTCGTTTCATTCGTTTCATTCGTTTCATTCGTTTCATTCGTTTCATTCGTTTCATTCGTTTCATTCGTTTCATTCGTTTCATTCGTTTCATTCGTTTCATTCGTTTCATTCATTTCATTCGTTTCATTAATTTCATTCGTTTCATTCGTTTCATTCGTTTCATTCGTTTCATTCGTTTCATTCGTTTCATTCGTTTCATTCGTTTCATTCGTTCATTAATTTCATTAATTTCATTCGTTTCATTCATTTCATTCGTTTCATTCGTTTCATTCGTTTCATTCGTTTCATTCGTTTCATTCGTTTCATTCGTTTCATTCGTTTCATTCGTTTCATTCGTTTCATTCGTTTCATTAATTTCATTCGTTTCATTCGTTTCATTCGTTTCATTCGTTTCATTCGTTTCATTCGTTTCATTCGTTCATTAATTTCATTAATTTCATTCGTTTCATTCGTTTCATTCGTTTCATTCGTTTCATTCGTTTCATTCGTTTCATTCGTTTCATTCGTTTCATTCATTTCATTCGTTTCATTCGTTTCATTCGTTTCATTAATTTCATTCGTTTCATTCGTTTCATTCGTTTCATTCGTTTCATTCGTTTCATTCGTTTCATTCGTTTCATTCGTTTCATTCGTTTCATTCGTTTCATTCGTTTCATTCGTTTCATTCGTTTCATTCGTTTCATTCGTTTCATTCGTTTCATTCGTTTCATTCGTTTCATTCGTTTCATTCGTTTCATTCGTTTCATTCGTTTCATTCGTTTCATTCGTTTCATTCGTTTCATTCGTTTCATTCGTTTCATTCGTTTCATTCGTTTCATTCGTTTCATTCGTTTCATTCGTTTCATTCGTTTCATTCATTTCATTCGTTTCATTCGTTTCATTCGTTTCATTCGTTTCATTCGTTTCATTCGTTTCATTCGTTTCATTCGTTTCATTCGTTTCATTCGTTTCATTCGTTTCATTCGTTTCATTCGTTTCATTCATTTCATTCGTTTCATTCGTTTCATTCGTTTCATTCGTTTCATTCGTTTCATTCGTTTCATTCGTTTCATTCATTTCATTCGTTTCATTCGTTTCATTCGTTTCATTCGTTTCATTCGTTTCATTCGTTTCATTCGTTTCATTCGTTTCATTCATTTCATTCGTTTCATTCGTTTCATTCGTTTCATTCGTTTCATTCGTTTCATTCGTTTCATTCGTTCATTAATTTCATTAATTTCATTCGTTTCATTCATTTCATTCGTTTCATTCGTTTCATTCGTTTCATTCGTTCATTAATTTCATTAATTTCATTCGATTCATTCGTTTCATTCGTTTCATTCGTTTCATTCATTTCATTCGTTTCATTCGTTTCATTCGTTTCATTAATTTCATTCGTTTCATTCGTTTCATTCGTTTCATTCGTTTCATTCGTTTCATTCGTTTCATTCGTTTCATTCGTTTCATTCGTTTCATTCGTTTCATTCGTTTCATTCGTTTCATTCGTTTCATTCGTTTCATTCGTTTCATTAATTTCATTCGTTTCATTCGTTTCATTAATTTCATTCGTTTCATTCGTTTCATTCGTTTCATTCGTTTCATTCGTTTCATTCGTTTCATTCGTTTCATTCGTTTCATTCGTTTCATTCGTTTCATTCGTTTCATTCGTTTCATTCGTTTCATTAATTTCATTCGTTTCATTCGTTTCATTAATTTCATTCGTTTCATTCGTTTCATTCGTTTCATTCGTTTCATTCATTTCATTCGTTTCATTCGTTTCATTCGTTTCATTAATTTCATTCATTTCATTCGTTTCATTAATTTCATTCGTTTCATTCGTTTCATTCGTTTCATTCGTTTCATTCGTTTCATTCGTTTCATTCGTTTCATTCGTTTCATTCGTTTCATTCGTTTCATTCGTTTCATTCGATTCATTCGTTTCATTCGTTTCATTCGTTTCATTCGTTTCATTCATTTCATTCGTTTCATTCATTTCATTCGTTTCATTCGTTTCATTCGTTTCATTCGTTTCATTCGTTTCATTCGTTTCATTCATTTCATTCGTTTCATTCGTTTCATTCGTTTCATTCGTTTCATTCGTTTCATTCGTTTCATTCATTTCATTCGTTTCATTCGTTTCATTCGTTTCATTCGTTTCATTCGTTTCATTCATTTCATTCGTTTCATTCGTTTCATTCGTTTCATTCGTTTCATTCGTTTCATTCGTTTCATTCGTTTCATTCGTTTCATTCGTTTCATTAATTTCATTCGTTTCATTCATTTCATTCGTTTCATTCATTTCATTCGTTTCATTAATTTCATTCGTTTCATTCGTTTCATTCATTTCATTCGTTTCATTCGTTTCATTCGTTTCATTCGTTTCATTCGTTTCATTCGTTTCATTCGTTTCATTCGTTTCATTCGTTTCATTCGTTTCATTCGTTTCATTCGTTCATTAATTTCATTCGTTTCATTCGTTTCATTCGTTTCATTCGTTTCATTCGTTTCATTCGTTTCATTCGTTTCATTCGTTCATTAATTTCATCAATTTCATTCGTTTCATTCATTTCATTCGTTTCATTCGTTTCATTCGTTTCATTCGTTTCATTCGTTTCATTCGTTTCATTCGTTTCATTCGTTTCATTCATTTCATTCGTTTCATTCGTTTCATTCGTTTCATTCGTTTCATTCGTTTCATTCGTTTCATTAATTTCATTCGTTTCATTCATTTCATTCGTTTCATTAATTTCATTCGTTTCATTCGTTTCATTCGTTTCATTCGTTTCATTCGTTCATTCATTTCATTCGTTTCATTCGTTTCATTCGTTTCATTCATTTCATTCGTTTCATTCGTTTCATTCGTTTCATTCGTTTCATTCGTTCATTCATTTCATTCGTTTCATTCGTTTCATTCGTTTCATTCGTTTCATTCGTTTCATTCGTTTCATTCGTTTCATTCATTTCATTCATTTCATTCATTTCATTCGTTTCATTCGTTTCATTCGTTTCATTCATTTCATTCGTTTCATTCATTTCATTCGTTTCATTCGTTTCATTCGTTTCATTCGTTTCATTCGTTTCATTCGTTTCATTCGTTTCATTCGTTTCATTCGTTCATTAATTTCATTCGTTTCATTCGTTTCATTCGTTTCATTCGTTTCATTCGTTTCATTCGTTTCATTCGTTTCATTCGTTCATTAATTTCATTCGTTTCATTCGTTTCATTCGTTTCATTCGTTTCATTCATTTCATTCGTTTCATTCGTTTCATTCGTTTCATTCGTTTCATTCGTTTCATTCGTTTCATTCGTTTCATTCGTTTCATTCGTTCATTAATTTCATTCGTTTCATTCGTTTCATTCGTTTCATTCGTTTCATTCGTTTCATTCGTTTCATTCGTTCATTAATTTCATCAATTTCATTCGTTTCATTCATTTCATTCGTTTCATTCGTTTCATTCGTTTCATTCGTTTCATTCGTTTCATTCGTTTCATTCGTTTCATTCGTTTCATTCGTTTCATTCGTTTCATTCGTTTCATTCGTTTCATTCGTTCATTAATTTCATCAATTTCATTCGTTTCATTCATTTCATTCGTTTCATTCATTTCATTCGTTTCATTAATTTCATTCGTTTCATTCGTTTCATTCATTTCATTCGTTTCATTCGTTTCATTCGTTTCATTCGTTTCATTCGTTTCATTCATTTCATTCGTTTCATTCGTTTCATTCGTTTCATTCGTTTCATTCGTTTCATTCGTTTCATTCGTTTCATTCGTTCATTAATTTCATCAATTTCATTCGTTTCATTCATTTCATTCGTTTCATTCGTTTCATTCGTTTCATTCGTTTCATTCGTTTCATTCGTTTCATTCGTTTCATTCGTTTCATTCGTTTCATTCGTTTCATTCGTTTCATTCGTTTCATTCGTTTCATTCGTTCATTAATTTCATCAATTTCATTCGTTTCATTCATTTCATTCGTTTCATTCGTTTCATTCGTTTCATTCGTTTCATTCGTTTCATTCGTTTCATTCGTTTCATTCGTTTCATTCATTTCATTCGTTTCATTCGTTTCATTCGTTTCATTCGTTTCATTCGTTTCATTCGTTTCATTCGTTTCATTCGTTTCATTCGTTTCATTCGTTTCATTCGTTCATTAATTTCATCAATTTCATTCGTTTCATTCATTTCATTAATTTCATTCGTTTCATTCGTTTCATTCGTTTCATTCGTTTCATTCGTTTCATTCGTTTCATTCGTTTCATTCGTTTCATTCGTTTCATTCGTTCATTAATTTCATCAATTTCATTCGTTTCATTCATTTCATTCGTTTCATTCGTTTCATTCGTTTCATTCGTTTCATTCGTTTCATTCATTTCATTCGTTTCATTCGTTTCATTCGTTTCATTCGTTTCATTCGTTTCATTCGTTTCATTCGTTTCATTCGTTTCATTCGTTTCATTCGTTTCATTCGTTTCATTCGTTTCATTCGTTTCATTCGTTTCATTCGTTTCATTCGTTCATTAATTTCATCAATTTCATTCGTTTCATTCATTTCATTCGTTTCATTCGTTTCATTCGTTTCATTCGTTTCATTCGTTTCATTCGTTTCATTCGTTCATTAATTTCATCAATTTCATTCGTTTCATTCATTTCATTCGTTTCATTCGTTTCATTCGTTTCATTCGTTTCATTCGTTTCATTCATTTCATTCGTTTCATTCGTTTCATTCGTTTCATTCGTTTCATTCGTTTCATTCGTTTCATTCGTTTCATTCGTTTCATTCGTTTCATTCGTTCATTAATTTCATCAATTTCATTCGTTTCATTCATTTCATTCGTTTCATTCGTTTCATTCGTTTCATTCGTTTCATTCGTTTCATTCGTTTCATTCGTTTCATTCGTTTCATTCATTTCATTCGTTTCATTCGTTTCATTCGTTTCATTCGTTTCATTCGTTTCATTCGTTTCATTCGTTTCATTCGTTTCATTCGTTTCATTCGTTTCATTCGTTCATTAATTTCATCAATTTCATTCGTTTCATTCATTTCATTAATTTCATTCGTTTCATTCGTTTCATTCATTTCATTCGTTTCATTCGTTTCATTCGTTTCATTCGTTTCATTCGTTTCATTCATTTCATTCGTTTCATTCGTTTCATTCGTTTCATTCGTTTCATTCGTTTCATTCGTTTCATTCGTTTCATTCGTTCATTAATTTCATCAATTTCATTCGTTTCATTCATTTCATTCGTTTCATTCGTTTCATTCGTTTCATTCGTTTCATTCGTTTCATTCGTTTCATTCGTTTCATTCATTTCATTCGTTTCATTCGTTTCATTCGTTTCATTCGTTTCATTCGTTTCATTCGTTTCATTCGTTTCATTCGTTTCATTCATTTCATTCGTTTCATTCGTTTCATTCGTTTCATTCGTTTCATTCGTTTCATTCGTTTCATTCGTTTCATTCGTTTCATTCGTTTCATTCGTTTCATTCGTTTCATTCGTTTCATTAATTTCATTCGTTTCATTCGTTTCATTCGTTTCATTCGTTTCATTCGTTTCATTCGTTTCATTCGTTCATTAATTTCATTAATTTCATTCGTTTCATTCGTTTCATTCGTTTCATTCGTTTCATTCGTTTCATTCGTTTCATTCGTTTCATTCGTTTCATTCGTTTCATTCGTTTCATTCGTTTCATTCGTTTCATTCGTTCATTAATTTCATTAATTTCATTCGTTTCATTCGTTTCATTCGTTTCATTCGTTTCATTCATTTCATTCATTTCATTCGTTTCATTCGTTTCATTCGTTTCATTCGTTTCATTCGTTTCATTCGTTTCATTCATTTCATTCGTTTCATTCGTTTCATTCGTTTCATTCGTTTCATTCATTTCATTCGTTTCATTCGTTTCATTCGTTTCATTCGTTCATTAATTTCATTAATTTCATTCGTTTCATTCGTTTCATTCGTTTCATTCGTTTCATTCGTTTCATTCGTTTCATTCGTTTCATTCGTTTCATTCATTTCATTCGTTTCATTCGTTTCATTCGTTTCATTAATTTCATTCGTTTCATTCGTTTCATTCGTTTCATTCGTTTCATTCGTTTCATTCGTTTCATTCGTTTCATTCGTTTCATTCATTTCATTCATTTCATTCATTTCATTCATTTCATTCGTTTCATTCGTTTCATTCATTTCATTCGTTTCATTCGTTTCATTCGTTTCATTCGTTCATTAATTTCATTAATTTCATTCGTTTCATTCGTTTCATTCGTTTCATTCGTTTCATTCGTTTCATTCGTTTCATTCGTTTCATTCGTTTCATTCGTTTCATTCGTTTCATTCGTTTCATTCGTTTCATTAATTTCATTCGTTTCATTCGTTTCATTCGTTTCATTAATTTCATTCGTTTCATTCGTTTCATTCGTTTCATTCGTTTCATTCGTTCATTAATTTCATTAATTTCATTCGTTTCATTCGTTTCATTCGTTTCATTCGTTTCATTCGTTTCATTCGTTTCATTCGTTTCATTCGTTTCATTCATTTCATTCGTTTCATTCGTTTCATTCGTTTCATTCGTTCATTAATTTCATTAATTTCATTCGTTTCATTCGTTTCATTCGTTTCATTCGTTTCATTCGTTTCATTCGTTTCATTCATTTCATTCGTTTCATTCGTTTCATTCGTTTCATTCGTTTCATTCGTTTCATTCGTTTCATTCGTTTCATTCATTTCATTCGTTTCATTCGTTTCATTCGTTTCATTAATTTCATTCGTTTCATTCGTTTCATTCGTTTCATTCGTTTCATTCGTTTCATTCGTTTCATTCGTTTCATTCGTTTCATTCGTTTCATTCGTTCATTAATTTCATTAATTTCATTCGTTTCATTCGTTTCATTCGTTTCATTCGTTTCATTCGTTTCATTCGTTTCATTCGTTTCATTCGTTTCATTCGTTTCATTCGTTCATTAATTTCATTCATTTCATTCATTTCATTCATTTCATTCGTTTCATTCGTTTCATTCATTTCATTCGTTTCATTCGTTTCATTCGTTTCATTCGTTCATTAATTTCATTAATTTCATTCGTTTCATTCGTTTCATTCGTTTCATTCGTTTCATTCGTTTCATTCGTTTCATTCGTTTCATTCGTTTCATTCATTTCATTCGTTTCATTCGTTTCATTCGTTTCATTAATTTCATTCGTTTCATTCGTTTCATTCGTTTCATTCGTTTCATTCGTTTCATTCGTTTCATTCGTTTCATTCGTTTCATTCGTTTCATTCGTTTCATTCGTTTCATTCGTTTCATTCGTTTCATTCGTTTCATTAATTTCATTCGTTTCATTCGTTTCATTCGTTTCATTCGTTTCATTCGTTTCATTCGTTTCATTCGTTCATTAATTTCATTAATTTCATTCGTTTCATTCGTTTCATTCGTTTCATTCGTTTCATTCGTTTCATTCGTTTCATTCGTTTCATTCGTTTCATTCATTTCATTCGTTTCATTCGTTTCATTCGTTTCATTCGTTCATTAATTTCATTAATTTCATTCGTTTCATTCGTTTCATTCGTTTCATTCGTTTCATTCGTTTCATTCGTTTCATTCGTTTCATTCGTTTCATTCATTTCATTCGTTTCATTCGTTTCATTCGTTTCATTAATTTCATTCGTTTCATTCGTTTCATTCGTTTCATTCGTTTCATTCGTTTCATTCGTTTCATTCGTTTCATTCGTTTCATTCGTTTCATTCGTTCATTAATTTCATTAATTTCATTCGTTTCATTCGTTTCATTCGTTTCATTCGTTTCATTCGTTTCATTCGTTTCATTCGTTTCATTCGTTTCATTCGTTTCATTCGTTCATTAATTTCATTAATTTCATTCGTTTCATTCGTTTCATTCGTTTCATTCGTTTCATTCGTTTCATTCGTTTCATTCGTTTCATTCGTTTCATTCATTTCATTCGTTTCATTCGTTTCATTCGTTTAAATAATTTCATTCGTTTCATTCGTTTCATTCGTTTCATTCGTTTCATTCGTTTCATTCGTTTCATTCGTTTCATTCGTTTCATTCGTTTCATTCGTTCATTAATTTCATTAATTTCATTCGTTTCATTCGTTTCATTCGTTTCATTCGTTTCATTCGTTTCATTCGTTTCATTCGTTTCATTCGTTTCATTCGTTTCATTCGTTTCATTCGTTTCATTCGTTTCATTCGTTTCATTCGTTTCATTCGTTTCATTCGTTTCATTCGTGTCATTCGTTTCATTCGTTTCATTAATTTCATTCGTTTCATTCGTTTCATTCGTTTCATTCGTTTCATTCGTTTCATTCGTTTCATTCGTTTCATTCGTTTCATTCGTTTCATTCGTTTCATTCGTTTCATTCGTTCATTAATTTCATTAATTTCATTCGTTTCATTCGTTTCATTCGTTTCATTCGTTTCATTCGTTTCATTCGTTTCATTCGTTTCATTCGTTTCATTCGTTTCATTCGTTTCATTCGTTTCATTCGTTTCATTCGTTTCATTCGTTTCATTCGTTTCATTCGTTTCATTCGTTTCATTCGTTTCATTCGTTTCATTCGTTTCATTCGTTTCATTAATTTCATTCGTTTCATTCGTTTCATTCGTTTCATTCGTTTCATTCGTTTCATTCGTTTCATTCGTTTCATTCGTTTCATTCGTTTCATTCGTTTCATTCGTTTCATTCGTTTCATTCGTTTCATTCGTTTCATTAATTTCATTCGTTTCATTCGTTTCATTCCTTTCATTCATTTCATTCGTTTCAGTCGTTTCATTCGTTTCATTCGTTTCATTCGTTTCATTCGTTTCATTCGTTTCATTCGTTTCATTCGTTTCATTCGTTTCATTAATTTCATTCGTTTCATTCGTTTCATTCGTTTCATTCGTTTCATTCGTTTCATTCGTTTCATTCGTTTCATTCGTTTCATTCGTTTCATTCGTTTCATTCGTTTCATTCGTTTCATTAATTTCATTCGTTTCATTCGTTTCATTCGTTTCATTCGTTTCATTCGTTTCATTCGTTTCATTCCTTTCATTCATTTCATTCGTTTCATTCGTTCATTCGTTTCATTCGTTTCATTCGTTTCATTCGTTTCATTCGTTTCATTCGTTTCATTAATTTCATTCATTTCATTCATTTCATTCGTTTCATTCGTTTCATTCGTTTCATTCGTTTCATTCGTTTCATTCGTTTCATTCGTTTCATTAATTTCATTCGTTTCATTCGTTTCATTCGTTTCATTCGTTTCATTCGTTTCATTCGTTTCATTCCTTTCATTCATTTCATTCGTTTCATTCGTTTCATTCGTTTCATTCGTTTCATTCGTTTCATTCGTTTCATTCGTTTCATTCGTTTCATTCGTTTCATTCATTTCATTCGTTTCATTCGTTTCATTCGTTTCATTCGTTTCATTCGTTTCATTCGTTTCATTCGTTTCATTCGTTTCATTCGTTCATTAATTTCATTCGTTTCATTCGTTTCATTCGTTTCATTCGTTTCATTCGTTTCATTAATTTCATTCGTTTCATTCGTTTCATTCGTTTCATTCGTTTCATTCGTTTCATTCGTTTCATTCCTTTCATTCATTTCATTCGTTTCATTCGTTTCATTCGTTTCATTCGTTTCATTCGTTTCATTCGTTTCATTCGTTTCATTCGTTTCATTCGTTTCATTCATTTCATTCGTTTCATTCGTTTCATTCGTTTCATTCGTTTCATTAATTTCATTCGTTTCATTCGTTTCATTCGTTTCATTCGTTTCATTCATTTCATTCGTTTCATTCGTTTCATTCGTTTCATTCGTTTCATTCATTTCATTCGTTTCATTCGTTTCATTCGTTTCATTCGTTTCATTAATTTCATTCGTTTCATTCGTTTCATTCGTTTCATTAATTTCATTCGTTTCATTCGTTTCATTCGTTTCATTCGTTTCATTAATTTCATTCGTTTCATTCGTTTCATTAATTTCATTCGTTTCATTCGTTTCATTCGTTTCATTCGTTTCATTCATTTCATTCGTTTCATTCGTTTCATTCGTTTCATTCGTTTCATTAATTTCATTCGTTTCATTCGTTTCATTCGTTTCATTCGTTTCATTAATTTCATTCGTTTCATTCGTTTCATTCGTTTCATTAATTTCATTCGTTTCATTCGTTTCATTCGTTTCATTCGTTTCATTCGTTTCATTCGTTTCATTCGTTTCATTCGTTTCATTCGTTTCATTCGTTTCATTCGTTTCATTCGTTTCATTCGTTTCATTCGTTTCATTCGTTTCATTCGTTTCATTCGTTTCATTCGTTTCATTAGTTTCATTCGTTTCATTCATTTCATTCGTTTCATTCGTTTCATTCATTTCATTCGTTTCATTCGTTTCATTCGTTTCATTCGTTTCATTAATTTCATTCATTTCATTCGTTTCATTCGTTTCATTCATTTCATTCGTTTCATTCGTTTCATTCGTTCATTAATTTCATTCGTTTCATTCGTTTCATTCGTTTCATTCATTTCATTCGTTTCATTCATTTCATTCGTTTCATTCGTTTCATTCGTTTCATTCGTTTCATTCATTTCATTCGTTTCATTCGTTTCATTCATTTCATTCGTTTCATTCGTTTCATTCGTTTCATTCGTTTCATTAATTTCATTCATTTCATTCGTTTCATTCGTTTCATTCATTTCATTCGTTTCATTCGTTTCATTCGTTCATTAATTTCATTCGTTTCATTCGTTTCATTCGTTTCATTCATTTCATTCGTTTCATTCATTTCATTCGTTTCATTCGTTTCATTCATTTCATTCGTTTCATTCGTTTCATTCGTTTCATTCGTTTCATTCGTTTCATTAATTTCATTCGTTTCATTCGTTTCATTCGTTTCATTCGTTTCATTCGTTTCATTCGTTTCATTAATTTCATTCGTTTCATTCGTTTCATTCGTTTAATTCGTTTCATTCGTTTCATTCGTTTCATTCGTTTCATTCGTTCATTAATTTCATTCGTTTCATTCGTTTCATTCGTTTCATTCATTTCATTCGTTTCATTCGTTTCATTCGTTTCATTCGTTTCATTCGTTTCATTCGTTTCATTCGTTTCATTCGTTTCATTCGTTTCATTCGTTTCATTCGTTTCATTCGTTTCATTCGTTTCATTCGTTTCATTCGTTTCATTCATTTCATTCGTTTCATTCGTTCATTAATTTCATTCGTTTCATTCGTTTCATTCGTTTCATTCGTTTCATTCGTTTCATTCGTTTCATTCGTTTCATTCGTTTCATTCGTTTCATTCGTTTCATTCGTTTCATTCGTTTCATTCGTTTCATTCGTTTCATTCGTTTCATTCGTTTCATTCGTTTCATTCGTTTCATTCGTTTCATTAATTTCATTCGTTTCATTCGTTCATTAATTTCATTCGTTTCATTCGTTTCATTCGTTTCATTCGTTTCATTCGTTTCATTCGTTTCATTCGTTTCATTCGTTTCATTCGTTTCATTCATTTCATTCATTTCATTCGTTTCATTCGTTTCATTCGTTTCATTCGTTTCATTCGTTTCATTCGTTTCATTCGTTTCATTCGTTTCATTCGTTTCATTCGTTCATTAATTTCATTCGTTTCATTCGTTTCATTCGTTTCATTCATTTCATTCGTTTCATTCGTTTCATTCATTTCATTCGTTTCATTCGTTTCATTCGTTTCATTCGTTTCATTCATTTCATTCATTTCATTCGTTTCATTCGTTTCATTCGTTTCATTCGTTTCATTCGTTTCATTCGTTTCATTCGTTTCATTCGTTTCATTCATTTCATTCGTTTCATTCGTTCATTAATTTCATTCGTTTCATTCGTTTCATTCGTTTCATTCGTTTCATTCGTTTCATTCGTTTCATTCGTTTCATTCGTTTCATTCGTTTCATTCGTTTCATTCGTTTCATTCGTTTCATTCGTTTCATTCGTTTCATTCGTTTCATTAATTTCATTCGTTTCATTCGTTCATTAATTTCATTCGTTTCATTCGTTTCATTCGTTTCATTCGTTTCATTCGTTTCATTCGTTTCATTCGTTTCATTCGTTTCATTCGTTTCATTCATTTCATTCATTTCATTCGTTTCATTCGTTTCATTCGTTTCATTCGTTTCATTCGTTTCATTCGTTTCATTCGTTTCATTCGTTTCATTCGTTTCATTCGTTTCATTCGTTTCATTCGTTTCATTCGTTTCATTCGTTTCATTCGTTTCATTCGTTTCATTCGTTTCATTCGTTTCATTAATTTCATTCGTTTCATTCGTTTCATTCGTTTCATTCGTTTCATTCGTTTCATTCGTTTCATTCGTTCATTAATTTCATTCGTTTCATTCGTTTCATTCGTTTCATTCGTTTCATTCGTTTCATTCATTTCATTCGTTTCATTCGTTTCATTCATTTCATTCGTTTCATTCGTTTCATTCGTTTCATTCGTTTCATTCGTTTCATTCGTTTCATTCGTTCATTAATTTCATTCGTTTCATTCGTTTCATTCGTTTCATCCATTTCATTCGTTTCATTCGTTTCATTAATTTCATTCGTTTCATTCGTTTCATTCGTTTCATCCATTTCATTCGTTTCATTCGTTTCATTCATTTCATTCGTTTCATTCGTTTCATTCGTTTCATTCGTTTCATTCGTTTCATTCATTTCATTCGTTTCATCCATTTCATTCGTTTCATTCGTTTCATTCATTTCATTCGTTTCATTCGTTTCATTCGTTTCATTCGTTTCATTCGTTTCATTCGTTTCATTCATTTCATTCGTTTCATTCGTTTCATTCGTTTCATTCGTTTCATTCGTTTCATTAATTTCATTCGTTTCATTCGTTTCATTCATTTCATTCGTTTCATTCGTTTCATTCGTTTCATTCGTTTCATTCGTTTCATTCGTTTCATTCGTTTCATTAATTTCATTCGTTTCATTCGTTTCATTAATTTCATTAATTTCATTCGTTTCATTCGTTTCATTCATTTCATTCGTTTCATTCGTTTCATTCGTTTCATTCGTTTCATTCGTTTCATTCGTTTCATTCGTTTCATTCGTTTCATTCGTTTCATTCATTTCATTCGTTTCATTCGTTCATTCGTTTCATTCGTTTCATTCGTTTCATTCGTTTCATTCGTTTCATTCGTTTCATTCGTTTCATTCGTTTCATCCATTTCATTCGTTTCATTCGTTTCATTCATTTCATTCGTTTCATTCGTTTCATTCGTTTCATTCGTTTCATTCGTTTCATTCGTTTCATTCATTTCATTCGTTTCATTCATTTCATTCGTTTCATTCGTTTCATTCGTTTCATTCGTTTCATTCGTTTCATTCGTTTCATTCGTTTCATTCATTTCATTCGTTTCATTCGTTTCATTCGTTTCATTCGTTTCATTCGTTTCATTCGTTTCATTCGTTTCATTCGTTTCATCCATTTCATTCGTTTCATTCATTTCATTCATTTCATTCGTTTCATTCATTTCATTCGTTTCATTCGTTTCATTCGTTTCATTCGTTTCATTCATTTCATTCGTTTCATTCATTTCATTCGTTTCATTAATTTCATTCGTTTCATTCGTTTCATTCGTTTCATTCGTTTCATTCGTTTCATTCGTTTCATTCGTTTCATTCGTTTCATTCGTTTCATTCGTTTCATTCGTTTCATTCGTTTCATTCGTTTCATTCGTTTCATCCATTTCATTCGTTTCATTCGTTTCATTCGTTTCATTCATTTCATTCGTTTCATTCGTTTCATTCGTTTCATTCGTTTCATTCGTTTCATTCGTTTCATTCGTTTCATTCGTTTCATTCATTTCATTCGTTTCATTCGTTTCATTCGTTTCATTCGTTTCATTCGTTTCATTCATTTCATTCGTTTCATTCGTTTCATTCGTTTCATTCGTTTCATTCATTTCATTCGTTTCATTAATTTCATTCGTTTCATTCGTTTCATTCGTTTCATTCGTTTCATTCGTTTCATTCGTTTCATTCGTTTCATTCGTTTCATTCGTTTCATTCGTTTCATTCGTTTCATTCGTTTCATTCGTTTCATTCATTTCATTCGTTTCATTAATTTCATTCGTTTCATTCGTTTCATTCGTTTCATTCGTTTCATTCGTTTCATTCGTTTCATTCGTTTCATTCGTTTCATTCATTTCATTCGTTTCATTCGTTTCATTCGTTTCATTCGTTTCATTCGTTTCATTCGTTTCATTCGTTTCATTCATTTCATTCGTTTCATTCATTTCATTCGTTTCATTCGTTTCATTCGTTTCATTCGTTTCATTCATTTCATTCGTTTCATTCGTTTCATTCGTTTCATTCGTTTCATTCGTTTCATTCGTTTCATTCGTTTCATTCGTTTCATTCATTTCATTCGTTTCATTCGTTTCATTCGTTTCATTCGTTTCATTCATTTCATTCGTTTCATTAATTTCATTCGTTTCATTCGTTTCATTCGTTTCATTCGTTTCATTCGTTTCATTCGTTTCATTCGTTTCATTCGTTTCATTCATTTCATTCGTTTCATTCATTTCATTCGTTTCATTCGTTCATTCATTTCATTCGTTTCATTCGTTTCATTCGTTTCATTAATTTCATTCGTTTCATTCGTTTCATTAATTTCATTCGTTTCATTCGTTTCATTCGTTTCATTCGTTTCATTCGTTTCATTCGTTTCATTCGTTTCATTCGTTTCATTCGTTTCATTCGTTTCATTCGTTTCATTCGTTTCATTCGTTTCATTCGTTTCATTCGTTTCATTCGTTTCATCCATTTCATTCGTTTCATTCGTTTCATTCATTTCATTCGTTTCATTCATTTCATTCGTTTCATTCGTTTCATTCGTTTCATTCGTTTCATTCGTTTCATTCGTTTCATTCGTTTCATTCATTTCATTCGTTTCATTCGTTTCATTCGTTTCATTCGTTTCATTCGTTTCATTCGTTTCATTCGTTTCATTCGTTTCATCCATTTCATTCGTTTCATTCATTTCATTCATTTCATTCGTTTCATTCATTTCATTCGTTTCATTCGTTTCATTCGTTTCATTCGTTTCATTCATTTCATTCGTTTCATTCATTTCATTCGTTTCATTAATTTCATTCGTTTCATTCGTTTCATTCGTTTCATTCGTTTCATTCGTTTCATTCGTTTCATTCGTTTCATTCGTTTCATTCGTTTCATTCGTTTCATTCGTTTCATTCGTTTCATTCGTTTCATTCGTTTCATCCATTTCATTCGTTTCATTCGTTTCATTCGTTTCATTCATTTCATTCGTTTCATTCGTTTCATTCGTTTCATTCGTTTCATTCGTTTCATTCGTTTCATTCGTTTCATTCGTTTCATTCATTTCATTCGTTTCATTCGTTTCATTCGTTTCATTCGTTTCATTCGTTTCATTCATTTCATTCGTTTCATTCGTTTCATTCGTTTCATTCGTTTCATTCATTTCATTCGTTTCATTAATTTCATTCGTTTCATTCGTTTCATTCGTTTCATTCGTTTCATTCGTTTCATTCGTTTCATTCGTTTCATTCGTTTCATTCGTTTCATTCGTTTCATTCGTTTCATTCGTTTCATTCGTTTCATTCGTTTCATTCATTTCATTCGTTTCATTAATTTCATTCGTTTCATTCGTTTCATTCGTTTCATTCGTTTCATTCGTTTCATTCGTTTCATTCGTTTCATTCGTTTCATTCATTTCATTCGTTTCATTCGTTTCATTCGTTTCATTCGTTTCATTCGTTTCATTCGTTTCATTCGTTTCATTCATTTCATTCGTTTCATTCATTTCATTCGTTTCATTCGTTTCATTCGTTTCATTCGTTTCATTCGTTTCATTCGTTTCATTCGTTTCATTCATTTCATTCGTTTCATTCGTTTCATTCGTTTCATTCGTTTCATTCGTTTCATTCGTTTCATTCGTTTCATTCGTTTCATTCGTTTCATTCGTTTCATTCATTTCATTAATTTCATTCGTTTCATTCGTTTCATTCGTTTCATTCGTTTCATTCGTTTCATTAATTTCATTCGTTTCATTCGTTTCATTCGTTTCATTCGTTTCATTCGTTTCATTCGTTTCATTCGTTTCATTCGTTTCATTCGTTTCATTCGTTTCATTCGTTTCATTCGTTTCATTCGTTTCATTCGTTTCATTCGTTTCATTCGTTTCATCCATTTCATTCGTTTCATTCATTTCATTCGTTTCATTCGTTTCAATCGTTTCATTCGTTTCATTCGTTTCATTCGTTTCATTAATTTCATTCGTTTCATTCGTTTCATTCGTTTCATTCGTTTCATTCGTTTCATTAATTTCATTCGTTTCATTCGTTTCATTCGTTTCATTCGTTTCATTCGTTTCATTCGTTTCATTCGTTTCATTCGTTTCATTCGTTCATTCATTTCATTCGTTTCATTCGTTTCATTCGTTTCATTCGTTTCATCCATTTCATTCGTTTCATTCATTTCATTCATTTCATTCGTTTCATTCATTTCATTCGTTTCATTCGTTTCATTCGTTTCATTCGTTTCATTCGTTTCATTCATTTCATTCGTTTCATTCGTTTCATTCGTTTCATTCGTTTCATTCGTTTCATTCGTTTCATTCGTTTCATTCGTTTCATTCGTTTCATTCGTTTCATTCGTTTCATTCGTTTCATTCGTTTCATTCGTTTCATTCGTTTCATTCGTTTCATTCGTTTCATTCGTTTCATTCGTTTCATTCGTTTCATTCGTTTCATTCGTTTCATTCGTTTCATTCGTTTCATTCGTTTCATTCGTTTCATTCGTTTCATTCGTTTCATTCGTTTCATTCGTTTCATTCGTTTCATTCGTTTCATTCGTTTCATTCGTTTCATTCGTTTCATTCGTTCATTCATTTCATTCGTTTCATTCGTTTCATTCGTTTCATTCGTTTCATTCGTTTCATTCGTTTCATTCGTTTCATTCGTTTCATTCGTTTCATTCGTTTCATTCGTTTCATTCGTTTCATTAATTTCATTCGTTTCATTCGTTTCATTCGTTTCATTCGTTTCATTCGTTTCATTCGTTTCATTCGTTTCATTCGTTTCATTCGTTTCATTCGTTTCATTCGTTTCATTCGTTTCATCCATTTCATTCGTTTCATTCATTTCATTCGTTTCATTCGTTTCATTCGTTTCATTCGTTTCATTCGTTTCATTCGTTTCATTCGTTTCATTCGTTTCATTCGTTTCATTCGTTTCATTCGTTTCATTCGTTTCATTCGTTTCATTCGTTTCATTCGTTTCATTCGTTTCATTCGTTTCATCCATTTCATTCGTTTCATTCGTTTCATTCATTTCATTCGTTTCATTCGTTTCATTAATTTCATTAATTTCATTCGTTTCATTCGTTTCATTCGTTTCATTCGTTTCATTCGTTTCATTCGTTTCATTCGTTTCATTCGTTTCATTCGTTTCATCCATTTCATTCGTTTCATTCGTTTCATTCGTTTCATTCGTTTCATTCGTTTCATTCGTTTCATCCATTTCATTCGTTTCATTCGTTTCATTCGTTTCATTCGTTTCATTCGTTTCATTCGTTCATTCGTTTCATTCGTTTCATTCGTTTCATTCGTTTCATTCGTTTCATTAATTTCATTCATTTCATTAATTTCATTCGTTTCATTCGTTTCATTCGTTTCATTCGTTTCATTCGTTTCATTCGTTTCATTCGTTTCATTCGTTTCATTCGTTTCATTCGTTTCATTCGTTTCATCCATTTCATTCGTTTCATTCATTTCATTCGTTTCATTCGTTTCATTCGTTTCATTCGTTTCATTCGTTTCATTCGTTTCATTCGTTTCATTCGTTTCATTCGTTTCATTCGTTTCATTCGTTTCATTCGTTTCATTCATTTCATTCGTTTCATTCGTTTCATTCGTTTCATTCGTTTCATTCGTTTCATTCGTTTCATTCGTTTCATTCGTTTCATTCGTTTCATCCATTTCATTCGTTTCATTCATTTCATTCGTTTCATTCGTTTCATTCGTTTCATTCGTTTCATTCGTTTCATTCGTTTCATTCGTTTCATTCGTTTCATTCGTTTCATTCGTTTCATTCGTTTCATTCGTTTCATTAATTTCATTAATTTCATTCGTTTCATTCGTTTCATTCGTTTCATTCGTTTCATTCGTTTCATTCGTTTCATTCATTTCATCCATTTCATTCGTTTCATTCGTTTCATTCATTTCATTCGTTTCATTCGTTTCATTAATTTCATTAATTTCATTCGTTTCATTCGTTTCATTCGTTTCATTCGTTTCATTCGTTTCATTCGTTTCATTCGTTTCATTCGTTTCATTCGTTTCATCCATTTCATTCGTTTCATTCGTTTCATTCGTTTCATTCGTTTCATTCGTTTCATTCGTTTCATTCGTTTCATTCGTTTCATTCGTTTCATTCGTTTCATTCGTTTCATTCGTTTCATTCGTTTCATTCGTTTCATTCGTTTCATTC
The DNA here is from genome assembly GCA_964007535.1 of Brachyptera risi. Taxonomy (NCBI): domain Eukaryota; kingdom Metazoa; phylum Arthropoda; class Insecta; order Plecoptera; family Taeniopterygidae; genus Brachyptera; species Brachyptera risi. Next base: position 17,405,888 of record OZ023339.1, on the reverse strand, counting down.
ATTTCATTCGTTTCATTCGTTTCATTCGTTTCATTCGTTTCATTCATTTCATCCATTTCATTCGTTTCATTCGTTTCATTCATTTCATTCGTTTCATTCGTTTCATTCGTTTCATTCGTTTCATTCGTTTCATTCGTTTCATTCGTTTCATTCATTTCATTCGTTTCATTCGTTTCATTCGTTTCATTCGTTTCATTCGTTTCATTAATTTCATTAATTTCATTCGTTTCATTCGTTTCATTCGTTTCATTCGTTTCATTCGTTTCATTCGTTTCATTCGTTTCATTCGTTTCATTCGTTTCATTCGTTTCATTCGTTTCATTCGTTTCATTCGTTTCATTAATTTCATTAATTTCATTCGTTTCATTCGTTTCATTCGTTTCATTCGTTTCATTCGTTTCATTCGTTTCATTCGTTTCATTCGTTTCATTCGTTTCATTCGTTTCATTCGTTTCATTCGTTTCATTCGTTTCATTCGTTTCATTCGTTTCATTCGTTTCATTCATTTCATTCGTTTCATTCGTTTCATTCGTTTCATTCGTTTCATCCATTTCATTCGTTTCATTCGTTTCATTCGTTTCATTCGTTTCATTCGTTTCATTCGTTTCATTCGTTTCATTCGTTTCATCCATTTCATTCGTTTCATTCATTTCATTCGTTTCATTCGTTTCATTCGTTTCATTCGTTTCATTCGTTTCATTCGTTTCATTCGTTTCATTCGTTTCATTCGTTTCATTCGTTTCATTAATTTCATTAATTTCATTCGTTTCATTCGTTTCATTCGTTTCATTCGTTTCATTCGTTTCATTCGTTTCATTCGTTTCATTCGTTTCATTCATTTCATTCATTTCATTCATTTCATTCATTTCATTCATTTCATTCATTTCATTCATTTCATTCGTTTCATTCGTTTCATTCGTTTCATTCGTTTCATTCATTTCATTCGTTTCATTCATTTCATTCGTTTCATTCGTTTCATTCGTTTCATTCGTTTCATTCGTTTCATTAATTTCATTCGTTTCATTCGTTTCATTCGTTTCATTCGTTTCATTCGTTTCATTAATTTCATTCGTTTCATTCGTTTCATTCATTTCATTCGTTTCATTCGTTTCATTCGTTTCATTCGTTTCATTCGTTTCATTCGTTTCATTCGTTTCATTAATTTCATTCGTTTCATTCGTTTCATTCGTTTCATTCGTTTCATTCGTTTCATTCGTTTCATTCGTTTCATTCGTTTCATTCGTTTCATTCATTTCATTCGTTTCATTCATTTCATTCGTTTCATTCATTTCATTCGTTTCATTCGTTTCATTCGTTTCATTCGTTTCATTCGTTTCATTAATTTCATTCGTTTCATTCGTTTCATTCATTTCATTCGTTTCATTCGTTTCATTCGTTTCATTCGTTTCATTCGTTTCATTCGTTTCATTCGTTTCATTCGTTTCATTCGTTTCATTCGTTTCATTCGTTTCATTCGTTTCATTCGTTTCATTCGTTTCATTCGTTTCATTCGTTTCATTCGTTTCATTCGTTTCATTCGTTTCATTCGTTTCATTCGTTTCATTCGTTTCATTCGTTTCATTCGTTTCATTCGTTTCATTCGTTTCATTCGTTTCATTAATTTCATTCGTTTCATTCGTTTCATTCGTTTCATTCGTTTCATTCGTTTCATTCGTTTCATTCGTTTCATTCGTTTCATTCATTTCATTCGTTTCATTCGTTTCATTCGTTTCATTCGTTTCATTCGTTTCATTCGTTTCATTAATTTCATTCGTTTCATTCGTTTCATTCGTTTCATTCGTTTCATTCGTTTCATTCGTTTCATTCGTTTCATTCGTTTCATTCGTTTCATCCATTTCATTCGTTTCATTCATTTCATTCGTTTCATTCGTTTCATTCGTTTCATTCGTTTCATTCGTTTCATTCGTTTCATTCGTTTCATTCGTTTCATTCGTTTCATTCGTTTCATTAATTTCATTAATTTCATTCGTTTCATTCGTTTCATTCGTTTCATTCGTTTCATTCGTTTCATTCGTTTCATTCGTTTCATTCGTTTCATTCATTTCATTCATTTCATTCATTTCATTCATTTCATTCATTTCATTCATTTCATTCATTTCATTCGTTTCATTCGTTTCATTCGTTTCATTCGTTTCATTCGTTTCATTCGTTTCATTCGTTTCATTCGTTTCATTCGTTTCATTCGTTTCATTCGTTTCATTCGTTTCATTCGTTTCATTCGTTTCATTCGTTTCATTCGTTTCATTCGTTTCATTCGTTTCATTCGTTTCATTCGTTTCATTCGTTTCATTCGTTTCATTCGTTTCATTCGTTTCATTCGTTTCATTCGTTTCATTCGTTTCATTCGTTTCATTAATTTCATTCGTTTCATTCGTTTCATTCGTTTCATTCGTTTCATTCATTTCATTCGTTTCATTCGTTTCATTCGTTTCATTCGTTTCATTAATTTCATTCGTTTCATTCGTTTCATTCGTTTCATTCGTTTCATTCGTTTCATTCGTTTCATTCGTTTCATTCGTTTCATTCGTTTCATTCGTTTCATTCGTTTCATTCGTTTCATTCGTTTCATTCGTTTCATTCATTTCATTCGTTTCATTCGTTTCATTAATTTCATTCGTTTCATTCGTTTCATTCGTTTCATTCGTTTCATTCGTTTCATTCGTTCATTAACTTCATTAATTTCATTCGTTTCATTCGTTTCATTCGTTTCATTCGTTTCATTCGTTTCATTCGTTTCATTCGTTTCATTCGTTTCATTCGTTTCATTCGTTTCATTCGTTTCATTCGTTTCATTCGTTTCATTCGTTTCATTCATTTCATTCGTTTCATTCATTTCATTCGTTTCATTCGTTTCATTCGTTTCATTCGTTTCATTCGTTTCATTCGTTTCATTCGTTTCATTCGTTTCATTCGTTTCATTCGTTTCATTCGTTTCATTCGTTTCATTCGTTTCATTCGTTTCATTCGTTTCATTCGTTTCATTCGTTTCATTCGTTTCATTCGTTTCATTCGTTTCATTCGTTTCATTCGTTTCATTCATTTCATTCGTTTCATTCGTTCATTCATTTCATTCGTTTCATTCGTTTCATTCATTTCATTCGTTTCATTCGTTTCATTCGTTTCATTCGTTTCATTCGTTTCATTCGTTTCATTCGTTTCATTCGTTTCATTCATTTCATTCGTTTCATTCGTTTCATTCGTTTCATTCGTTTCATTCGTTTCATTCGTTTCATTCGTTTCATTCGTTTCATTCGTTTCATTCGTTTCATTCGTTTCATTCGTTTCATTCATTTCATTCGTTTCATTCGTTTCATTCGTTTCATTCGTTTCATTCGTTTCATTCGTTTCATTCATTTCATTCGTTTCATTCGTTTCATTCGTTTCATTCGTTTCATTCGTTTCATTCGTTTCATTCGTTTCATTCGTTTCATTCGTTTCATTAATTTCATTCGTTTCATTCGTTTCATTCGTTTCATTCGTTTCATTCGTTTCATTAATTTCATTCGTTTCATTCGTTTCATTCGTTTCATTCGTTTCATTCGTTTCATTCGTTTCATTCGTTTCATTAATTTCATTCGTTTCATTCGTTTCATTCGTTTCATTCGTTTCATTCGTTTCATTAATTTCATTCGTTTCATTCGTTTCATTCATTTCATTCGTTTCATTCGTTTCATTCGTTTCATTCGTTTCATTCGTTTCATTCGTTTCATTCGTTTCATTCGTTTCATTCGTTTCATTCGTTTCATTCGTTTCATTCGTTTCATTCGTTTCATTCGTTTCATTCATTTCATTCGTTTCATTCGTTTCATTCGTTTCATTCGTTTCATTCGTTTCATTCGTTTCATTCGTTTCATTCGTTTCATTCGTTTCATTCGTTTCATTCGTTTCATTCGTTTCATTCGTTTCATTCGTTTCATTCATTTCATTCGTTTCATTCGTTTCATTCGTTTCATTCGTTTCATTCGTTTCATTCGTTTCATTAATTTCATTCGTTTCATTCGTTTCATTCGTTTCATTCGTTTCATTCGTTTCATTAATTTCATTCGTTTCATTCGTTTCATTCATTTCATTCGTTTCATTCGTTTCATTCGTTTCATTCGTTTCATTCGTTTCATTCGTTTCATTCGTTTCATTCGTTTCATTCGTTTCATTCGTTTCATTCGTTTCATTCGTTTCATTCGTTTCATTCGTTTCATTCATTTCATTCGTTTCATTCGTTTCATTCATTTCATTCGTTTCATTCGTTTCATTCGTTTCATTCGTTTCATTCGTTTCATTCGTTTCATTCGTTTCATTCGTTTCATTCGTTTCATTCGTTTCATTAATTTCATTCGTTTCATTCGTTTCATTAATTTCATTAATTTCATTCGTTTCATTCGTTTCATTCATTTCATTCGTTTCATTCGTTTCATTCGTTTCATTCGTTTCATTCGTTTCATTCGTTTCATTCGTTTCATTCGTTTCATTCGTTTCATTCATTTCATTCGTTTCATTCGTTCATTCATTTCATTCGTTTCATTCGTTTCATTCGTTTCATTCGTTTCATTCGTTTCATTCGTTTCATTCGTTTCATTCGTTTCATTCATTTCATTCGTTTCATTCGTTCATTCATTTCATTCGTTTCATTCGTTTCATTCATTTCATTCGTTTCATTCGTTTCATTCGTTTCATTCGTTTCATTCGTTTCATTCGTTTCATTCGTTTCATTCGTTTCATTCGTTTCATTCATTTCATTCGTTTCATTCGTTTCATTCATTTCATTCGTTTCATTCGTTTCATTCGTTTCATTCGTTTCATTCGTTTCATTCGTTTCATTCATTTCATTCGTTTCATTCGTTTCATTCATTTCATTCGTTTCATTCGTTTCATTCGTTTCATTCGTTTCATTCATTTCATTCGTTTCATTCATTTCATTCGTTTCATTCGTTTCATTCGTTTCATTCGTTTCATTCGTTTCATTCGTTTCATTCGTTTCATTCATTTCATTCGTTTCATTCGTTTCATTCGTTTCATTCGTTTCATTCGTTTCATTCGTTTCATTCGTTTCATTCGTTTCATTCATTTCATTCGTTTCATTCGTTTCATTCATTTCATTCGTTTCATTCGTTTCATTCGTTTCATTCGTTTCATTCGTTTCATTCATTTCATTCGTTTCATTCGTTTCATTCATTTCATTCGTTTCATTCGTTTCATTCGTTTCATTCGTTTCATTCGTTTCATTCGTTTCATTCGTTTCATTCGTTTCATTCGTTTCATTCGTTTCATTCGTTTCATTCGTTTCATTCGTTTCATTAATTTCATTCGTTTCATTCGTTTCATTCGTTTCATTCGTTTCATTCGTTTCATTCGTTTCATTCGTTTCATTCGTTTCATTCGTTTCATTCGTTTCATTCGTTTCATTCGTTTCATTCGTTTCATTCGTTTCATTCATTTCATTCGTTTCATTCGTTTCATTCGTTTCATTCGTTTCATTCGTTTCATTCGTTTCATTCGTTTCATTCGTTTCATTCGTTTCATTCGTTTCATTCGTTTCATTCGTTTCATTCGTTTCATTCGTTTCATTCATTTCATTCGTTTCATTCGTTTCATTCGTTTCATTCGTTTCATTCGTTTCATTCGTTTCATTCGTTTCATTCGTTTCATTCGTTTCATTCGTTTCATTCGTTTCATTAATTTCATTCGTTTCATTCGTTTCATTCGTTTCATTCGTTTCATTCGTTTCATTAATTTCATTCGTTTCATTCGTTTCATTCATTTCATTCGTTTCATTCGTTTCATTCGTTTCATTCGTTTCATTCGTTTCATTCGTTTCATTCGTTTCATTCGTTTCATTCGTTTCATTCGTTTCATTCGTTTCATTCGTTTCATTCGTTTCATTCGTTTCATTCATTTCATTCGTTTCATTCGTTTCATTCATTTCATTCGTTTCATTCGTTTCATTCGTTTCATTCGTTTCATTCGTTTCATTCGTTTCATTCGTTTCATTCGTTTCATTCGTTTCATTCGTTTCATTAATTTCATTCGTTTCATTCGTTTCATTAATTTCATTAATTTCATTCGTTTCATTCGTTTCATTCATTTCATTCGTTTCATTCGTTTCATTCGTTTCATTCGTTTCATTCGTTTCATTCGTTTCATTCGTTTCATTCGTTTCATTCGTTTCATTCATTTCATTCGTTTCATTCGTTCATTCATTTCATTCGTTTCATTCGTTTCATTCGTTTCATTCGTTTCATTCGTTTCATTCGTTTCATTCGTTTCATTCGTTTCATTCATTTCATTCGTTTCATTCGTTCATTCATTTCATTCGTTTCATTCGTTTCATTCATTTCATTCGTTTCATTCGTTTCATTCGTTTCATTCGTTTCATTCGTTTCATTCGTTTCATTCGTTTCATTCGTTTCATTCGTTTCATTCATTTCATTCGTTTCATTCGTTTCATTCATTTCATTCGTTTCATTCGTTTCATTCGTTTCATTCGTTTCATTCGTTTCATTCGTTTCATTCATTTCATTCGTTTCATTCGTTTCATTCATTTCATTCGTTTCATTCGTTTCATTCGTTTCATTCGTTTCATTCATTTCATTCGTTTCATTCATTTCATTCGTTTCATTCGTTTCATTCGTTTCATTCGTTTCATTCGTTTCATTCGTTTCATTCGTTTCATTCATTTCATTCGTTTCATTCGTTTCATTCGTTTCATTCGTTTCATTCGTTTCATTCGTTTCATTCGTTTCATTCGTTTCATTCATTTCATTCGTTTCATTCGTTTCATTCATTTCATTCGTTTCATTCGTTTCATTCGTTTCATTCGTTTCATTCGTTTCATTCATTTCATTCGTTTCATTCGTTTCATTCATTTCATTCGTTTCATTCGTTTCATTCGTTTCATTCGTTTCATTCGTTTCATTCGTTTCATTCGTTTCATTCGTTTCATTCGTTTCATTCGTTTCATTCGTTTCATTCGTTTCATTCGTTTCATTCATTTCATTCGTTTCATTCGTTTCATTCATTTCATTCGTTTCATTCGTTTCATTCGTTTCATTCGTTTCATTCGTTTCATTCGTTTCATCCATTTCATTCGTTTCATTCATTTCATTCGTTTCATTCGTTTCATTCGTTTCATTCGTTTCATTCGTTTCATTCGTTTCATTCTTTTCATTCGTTTCATTCGTTTCATTCGTTTCATTCGTTTCATTAATTTCATTCGTTTCATTCGTTTCATTCGTTTCATTCGTTTCATTCGTTTCATTCGTTTCATTCGTTTCATTCGTTTCATTCGTTTCATTCGTTTCATTCGTTTCATTCGTTTCATTCATTTCATTCGTTTCATTCGTTTCATTCGTTTCATTCGTTTCATTCGTTTCATTCGTTTCATTCATTTCATTCGTTTCATTCGTTTCATTCATTTCATTCGTTTCATTCGTTTCATTCGTTTCATTCGTTTCATTCGTTTCATTCGTTTCATCCATTTCATTCGTTTCATTCATTTCATTCGTTTCATTCGTTTCATTCGTTTCATTCGTTTCATTCGTTTCATTCGTTTCATTCGTTTCATTCGTTTCATTCGTTTCATTCGTTTCATTCGTTTCATTCGTTTCATTCGTTTCATTCGTTTCATTAATTTCATTCGTTTCATTCGTTTCATTCGTTTCATTCGTTTCATTCGTTTCATTAATTTCATTCGTTTCATTCGTTTCATTCATTTCATTCGTTTCATTCGTTTCATTCGTTTCATTCGTTTCATTCGTTTCATTCGTTTCATTCGTTTCATTAATTTCATTCGTTTCATTCGTTTCATTAATTTCATTAATTTCATTCGTTTCATTCGTTTCATTCATTTCATTCGTTTCATTCGTTTCATTCGTTTCATTCGTTTCATTCGTTTCATTCGTTTCATTCGTTTCATTCGTTTCATTCGTTTCATTCATTTCATTCGTTTCATTCGTTCATTCATTTCATTCGTTTCATTCGTTTCATTCGTTTCATTCGTTTCATTCGTTTCATTCGTTTCATTCGTTTCATTCGTTTCATTCGTTTCATTCGTTTCATTCGTTCATTCATTTCATTCGTTTCATTCGTTTCATTCGTTTCATTCATTTCATTCGTTTCATTCGTTTCATTCGTTTCATTCGTTTCATTCGTTTCATTCGTTTCATTCGTTTCATTCATTTCATTCGTTTCATTCGTTTCATTCGTTTCATTCGTTTCATTCGTTTCATTAATTTCATTCGTTTCATTCGTTTCATTCGTTTCATTAATTTCATTCGTTTCATTCGTTTCATTCGTTTCATTCGTTTCATTCGTTTCATTCGTTTCATTCGTTTCATTCGTTTCATTCGTTTCATTAATTTCATTCGTTTCATTCGTTTCATTCGTTTCATTCGTTTCATTCGTTTCATTAATTTCATTCGTTTCATTCGTTTCATTCGTTTCATTCGTTTCATTCGTTTCATTCGTTTCATTCGTTTCATTCGTTTCATTCGTTTCATTCGTTTCATTAATTTCATTCGTTTCATTCGTTTCATTCGTTTCATTCGTTTCATTCGTTTCATTCGTTTCATTCGTTTCATTCGTTTCATTCGTTTCATTCGTTTCATTCGTTTCATTCGTTTCATTCGTTTCATTCGTTTCATTCGTTTCATTCGTTTCATTCGTTTCATTCATTTCATTCGTTTCATTCGTTTCATTCGTTTCATTCATTTCATTCGTTTCATTCGTTTCATTCGTTTCATTCGTTTCATTCGTTTCATTCGTTTCATTCGTTTCATTCGTTTCATTCGTTTCATTCGTTTCATTCGTTTCATTCGTTTCATTCGTTTCATTCATTTCATTCGTTTCATTCGTTCATTCATTTCATTCGTTTCATTCGTTTCATTCGTTTCATTCGTTTCATTCGTTTCATTCGTTTCATTCGTTTCATTCGTTTCATTCATTTCATTCGTTTCATTCGTTCATTCATTTCATTCGTTTCATTCGTTTCATTCGTTTCATTCATTTCATTCGTTTCATTCGTTCATTCATTTCATTCGTTTCATTCGTTTCATTCGTTTCATTCGTTTCATTCGTTTCATTCGTTTCATTCGTTTCATTCGTTTCATTCGTTTCATTCGTTTCATTCATTTCATTCGTTTCATTCGTTTCATTCGTTTCATTCGTTTCATTCGTTTCATTCGTTTCATTCGTTTCATTCGTTTCATTCGTTTCATTCGTTTCATTCGTTTCATTCATTTCATTCGTTTCATTCGTTTCATTAATTTCATTCGTTTCATTCGTTTCATTCATTTCATTCGTTTCATTCGTTTCATTCGTTTCATTCGTTTCATTCGTTTCATTCGTTTCATTCGTTTCATTCGTTTCATTCGTTTCATTCATTTCATTCGTTTCATTCGTTCATTCATTTCATTCGTTTCATTCGTTTCATTCGTTTCATTCGTTTCATTCGTTTCATTCGTTTCATTCGTTTCATTCGTTTCATTCGTTTCATTCGTTTCATTCGTTTCATTCATTTCATTCGTTTCATTCGTTCATTCATTTCATTCGTTTCATTCGTTTCATTCGTTTCATTCGTTTCATTCGTTTCATTCGTTTCATTCGTTTCATTCGTTTCATTCGTTTCATTCGTTTCATTCGTTTCATTCGTTTCATTCGTTTCATTCGTTTCATTCGTTTCATTCGTTTCATTCGTTTCATTCGTTTCATTCGTTTCATTCGTTTCATTCATTTCATTCGTTTCATTCGTTTCATTCGTTTCATTAATTTCATTCGTTTCATTCGTTTCATTCGTTTCATTCGTTTCATTCGTTTCATTCGTTTCATTCGTTTCATTCGTTTCATTCGTTTCATTCGTTTCATTCGTTTCATTCGTTTCATTCGTTTCATTCGTTTCATTCGTTTCATTCGTTTCATTCGTTTCATTCGTTTCATTCGTTTCATTAATTTCATTCGTTTCATTCGTTTCATTCATTTCATTCGTTCCATTCGTTTCATTCGTTTCATTCGTTTCATTCGTTTCATTAATTTCATTCGTTTCATTCGTTTCATTCGTTTCATTCGTTTCATTCGTTTCATTCGTTTCATTCATTTCATTCGTTTCATTCGTTCATTCATTTCATTCGTTTCATTCGTTTCATTCGTTTCATTCGTTTCATTCGTTTCATTCGTTTCATTCGTTTCATTCGTTTCATTCGTTTCATTCGTTTCATTCGTTCATTCATTTCATTCGTTTCATTCGTTTCATTCGTTTCATTCATTTCATTCGTTCCATTCGTTTCATTCGTTTCATTCGTTTCATTCGTTTCATTCGTTTCATTCATTTCATTCGTTTCATTCGTTTCATTCGTTTCATTCGTTTCATTCGTTTCATTCATTTCATTCGTTTCATTCGTTTCATTCGTTTCATCCATTTCATTCGTTTCATTCATTTCATTCGTTTCATTCGTTTCATTCGTTTCATTCGTTTCAATCGTTTCATTCGTTTCATTCGTTTCATTCATTTCATTCGTTTCATTCGTTTCATTCGTTTCATTCGTTTCATTCGTTTCATTCATTTCATTCGTTTCATTCGTTTCATTCGTTTCATTCGTTTCATTCGTTTCATTCGTTTCATTCGTTCATTAATTTCATTAATTTCATTCGTTTCATTCGTTTCATTCGTTTCATTCGTTTCATTCGTTTCATTCGTTTCATTCGTTTCATTCGTTTCATTCGTTTCATTCGTTTCATTCGTTTCATTCGTTTCATTCGTTTCATTCGTTTCATTCGTTTCATTCGTTTCATTCGTTTCATTCGTTTCATTCGTTTCATTCGTTTCATTCGTTTCATTCGTTTCATTCGTTTCATTCGTTTCATTCGTTTCATTCATTTCATTCGTTTCATTCGTTTCATTCGTTTCATTCGTTTCATTCGTTTCATTCGTTTCATTCGTTTCATTCGTTTCATTCGTTTCATTCGTTTCATTCGTTTCATTCGTTTCATTCGTTTCATTCGTTTCATTCGTTTCATCCATTTCATTCGTTTCATTCATTTCATTCGTTTCATTCGTTTCATTCGTTTCATTCGTTTCATTCGTTTCATTCGTTTCATTCGTTTCATTCGTTTCATTCGTTTCATTCGTTTCATTCGTTTCATTCGTTTCATTCGTTTCATTCGTTTCATTAATTTCATTCGTTTCATTCGTTTCATTCGTTTCATTCGTTTCATTCGTTTCATTAATTTCATTCGTTTCATTCGTTTCATTCATTTCATTCGTTTCATTCGTTTCATTCGTTTCATTCGTTTCATTCGTTTCATTCGTTTCATTCGTTTCATTAATTTCATTCGTTTCATTCGTTTCATTAATTTCATTAATTTCATTCGTTTCATTCGTTTCATTCATTTCATTCGTTTCATTCGTTTCATTCGTTTCATTAATTTCATTCGTTTCATTCGTTTCATTCGTTTCATTCGTTCATTCATTTCATTCGTTTCATTCGTTTCATTCGTTTCATTCATTTCATTCGTTCCATTCGTTTCATTCGTTTCATTCGTTTCATTCGTTTCATTAATTTCATTCGTTTCATTCGTTTCATTCATTTCATTCGTTCCATTCGTTTCATTCGTTTCATTCGTTTCATTCGTTTCATTAATTTCATTCGTTTCATTCGTTTCATTCGTTTCATTCGTTTCATTCGTTTCATTCGTTTCATTCATTTCATTCGTTTCATTCGTTCATTCATTTCATTCGTTTCATTCGTTTCATTCGTTTCATTCGTTTCATTCGTTTCATTCGTTTCATTCGTTTCATTCGTTTCATTCGTTTCATTCGTTTCATTCGTTCATTCATTTCATTCGTTTCATTCGTTTCATTCGTTTCATTCATTTCATTCGTTCCATTCGTTTCATTCGTTTCATTCGTTTCATTCGTTTCATTAATTTCATTCGTTTCATTCGTTTCATTCATTTCATTCGTTTCATTCGTTTCATTCGTTTCATTCGTTTCATTCGTTTCATTCGTTTCATTCGTTTCATTAATTTCATTCGTTTCATTCGTTTCATTAATTTCATTAATTTCATTCGTTTCATTAGTTTCATTCATTTCATTCGTTTCATTCGTTTCATTCGTTTCATTCGTTTCATTCGTTTCATTCGTTTCATTCGTTTCATTCGTTTCATTCGTTTCATTCATTTCATTCGTTTCATTCGTTCATTCATTTCATTCGTTTCATTCGTTTCATTCGTTTCATTCGTTTCATTCGTTTCATTCGTTTCATTCGTTTCATTCGTTTCATTCATTTCATTCGTTTCATTCGTTCATTCATTTCATTCGTTTCATTCGTTTCATTCGTTTCATTCGTTTCATTCGTTTCATTCATTTCATTCGTTTCATTCGTTTCATTCGTTTCATTCGTTTCATTCGTTTCATTCGTTTCATTCGTTTCATTCGTTTCATTCGTTTCATTCGTTTCATTCGTTTCATTCATTTCATTCGTTTCATTCGTTTCATTCGTTTCATTCGTTTCATTCGTTTCATTCGTTTCATTCATTTCATTCGTTTCATTCGTTTCATTCGTTTCATCCATTTCATTCGTTTCATTCATTTCATTCGTTTCATTCGTTTCATTCGTTTCATTCGTTTCATTCGTTTCATTCGTTTCATTCGTTTCATTCATTTCATTCGTTTCATTCGTTTCATTCGTTTCATTCGTTTCATTCGTTTCATTCATTTCATTCGTTTCATTCGTTTCATTCGTTTCATTCGTTTCATTCGTTTCATTCGTTTCATTCGTTCATTAATTTCATTAATTTCATTCGTTTCATTCGTTTCATTCGTTTCATTCGTTTCATTCGTTTCATTCGTTTCATTCGTTTCATTCGTTTCATTCGTTTCATTCGTTTCATTCGTTTCATTCGTTTCATTCGTTTCATTCGTTTCATTCGTTTCATTCGTTTCATTCGTTTCATTCGTTTCATTCGTTTCATTCGTTTCATTCGTTTCATTCGTTTCATTCGTTTCATTCGTTTCATTCGTTTCATTCATTTCATTCGTTTCATTCGTTTCATTCGTTTCATTCGTTTCATTCGTTTCATTCGTTTCATTCGTTTCATTCGTTCATTAATTTCATTAATTTCATTCGTTTCATTCGTTTCATTCGTTTCATTCGTTTCATTCGTTTCATTCGTTTCATTCGTTTCATTCGTTTCATTCGTTTCATTCGTTTCATTCGTTTCATTCGTTTCATTCGTTTCATTCATTTCATTCGTTTCATTCGTTTCATTCGTTTCATTCGTTTCATTCATTTCATCCATTTCATTCGTTTCATTCGTTTCATTCATTTCATTCATTTCATTCGTTTCATTCATTTCATTCGTTTCATTCGTTTCATTCGTTTCATTCGTTTCATTCGTTTCATTCGTTTCATTCGTTTCATTCGTTTCATTCGTTTCATTCGTTTCATTCGTTTCATTCATTTCATTCGTTTCATTCGTTTCATTCGTTTCATTCGTTTCATTCATTTCATTCGTTTCATTCATTTCATTCGTTTCATTCGTTCATTCATTTCATTCGTTTCATTCGTTTCATTCGTTTCATTCGTTTCATTCGTTTCATTCGTTTCATTCATTTCATTCGTTTCATTCGTTCATTCGTTTCATTCGTTTCATTCGTTTCATTCGTTTCATCCATTTCATTCGTTTCATTCGTTTCATTCGTTTCATTCGTTTCATTCGTTTCATTCGTTTCATTCGTTTCATTCGTTTCATTCATTTCATTCGTTTCATTCGTTTCATTCGTTTCATTCGTTTCATTCGTTTCATTCGTTTCATTCATTTCATTCATTTCATTCGTTTCATTCGTTTCATTCGTTTCATTAATTTCATTCGTTTCATTCGTTTCATTCGTTTCATTCGTTTCATTCGTTTCATTAATTTCATTCGTTTCATTCGTTTCATTCGTTTCATTCGTTTCATTCGTTTCATTAATTTCATTCGTTTCATTCGTTTCATTCGTTTCATTCGTTTCATTCGTTTCATTCGTTTCATCCATTTCATTCGTTTCATTCGTTTCATTCGTTTCATTAATTTCATTAATTTCATTCGTTTCATTCGTTTCATTCGTTTCATTCGTTTCATTCGTTTCATTCGTTTCATTCGTTTCATTCGTTTCATCCATTTCATTCGTTTCATTCGTTTCATTCGTTTCATTAATTTCATTAATTTCATTCGTTTCATTCGTTTCATTCGTTTCATTCGTTTCATTCGTTTCATTCGTTTCATTCGTTTCATTCGTTTCATTCGTTTCATTCGTTTCATTAATTTCATTCGTTTCATTCGTTTCATTAATTTCATTAATTTCATTCGTTTCATTCGTTTCATTCATTTCATTCGTTTCATTCGTTTCATTCGTTTCATTCGTTTCATTCGTTTCATTCGTTTCATTCGTTTCATTCGTTTCATTCGTTTCATTCATTTCATTCGTTTCATTCGTTCATTCATTTCATTCGTTTCATTCGTTTCATTCGTTTCATTCGTTTCATTCGTTTCATTCGTTTCATTCATTTCATTCGTTTCATTCGTTTCATTCGTTTCATTCGTTTCATTCGTTTCATTCATTTCATTCGTTTCATTCGTTTCATTCGTTTCATTCGTTTCATTCGTTTCATTCGTTTCATTCGTTTCATTCGTTTCATTCGTTTCATTCATTTCATTCGTTTCATTCGTTTCATTCGTTTCATCCATTTCATTCGTTTCATTCGTTTCATTCGTTTCATTCGTTTCATTAATTTCATTCGTTTCATTCGTTTCATTCATTTCATTCGTTTCATTCATTTCATTCGTTTCATTCATTTCATTCGTTTCATTCGTTTCATTCATTTCATTCGTTTCATTCGTTTCATTCGTTTCATTCGTTTCATTCGTTTCATTCATTTCATTCGTTTCATTCGTTTCATTCGTTTCATTCGTTTCATTCGTTTCATTCGTTTCATTCGTTTCATTCGTTTCATTCGTTTCATTCGTTTCATTCGTTTCATTCGTTTCATTCGTTTCATTCGTTTCATTCATTTCATTCGTTTCATTCGTTTCATTCGTTTCATCCATTTCATTCGTTTCATTCGTTTCATTCGTTTCATTCGTTTCATTAATTTCATTCGTTTCATTCGTTTCATTCATTTCATTCGTTTCATCCATTTCATTCGTTTCATTCATTTCATTCGTTTCATTCGTTTCATTCATTTCATTCGTTTCATTCGTTTCATTCGTTTCATTCATTTCATTCGTTTCATTCGTTTCATTCGTTTCATCCATTTCATTCGTTTCATTCATTTCATTCGTTTCATTCGTTTCATTCATTTCATTCGTTTCATTCATTTCATTCGTTTCATTCGTTTCATTCGTTTCATTCGTTTCATTCGTTTCATTCGTTTCATTCGTTTCATTCGTTTCATTCGTTTCATTCGTTTCATTCGTTTCATTCGTTTCATTCGTTTCATCCATTTCATTCGTTTCATTCATTTCATTCATTTCATTCGTTTCATTCATTTCATTCGTTTCATTCGTTTCATTCGTTTCATTCGTTTCATTCATTTCATCCATTTCATTCGTTTCATTCGTTTCATTCATTTCATTCGTTTCATTCATTTCATTCATTTCATCCATTTCATTCGTTTCATTCGTTTCATTCATTTCATTCATTTCATTCGTTTCATTCATTTCATTCGTTTCATTCATTTCATTCGTTTCATTCGTTTCATTCGTTTCATTCGTTTCATTCGTTTCATTCATTTCATTCGTTTCATTCGTTTCATTCGTTTCATTCGTTTCATTCGTTTCATTCGTTTCATTCGTTTCATTCGTTTCATTCGTTTCATTCATTTCATTCGTTTCATTCGTTTCATTCGTTTCATCCATTTCATTCGTTTCATTCGTTTCATTCGTTTCATTCGTTTCATTCGTTTCATTCGTTTCATCCATTTCATTCGTTTCATTCGTTTCATTCGTTTCATTCATTTCATTCGTTTCATTCGTTTCATTCATTTCATTCATTTCATTCGTTTCATTCATTTCATTCGTTTCATTCGTTTCATTCATTTCATTCGTTTCATTCATTTCATTCGTTTCATCCATTTCATTCGTTTCATTCGTTTCATTCGTTTCATTCGTTTCATTCATTTCATTCGTTTCATTCGTTTCATTCATTTCATTCGTTTCATTCATTTCATTCGTTTCATTCGTTTCATTCGTTTCATTCATTTCATTCGTTTCATTCGTTTCATTCGTTTCATCCATTTCATTCGTTTCATTCATTTCATTCGTTTCATTCGTTTCATTCATTTCATTCGTTTCATTCGTTTCATTCGTTTCATTCATTTCATTCGTTTCATTCGTTTCATTCGTTTCATCCATTTCATTCGTTTCATTCATTTCATTCGTTTCATTCGTTTCATTCATTTCATTCGTTTCATTCATTTCATTCGTTTCATCCATTTCATTCGTTTCATTCGTTTCATTCGTTTCATTCATTTCATTCGTTTCATTCGTTTCATTCGTTTCATCCATTTCATTCGTTTCATTCATTTCATTCGTTTCATTCGTTTCATTCATTTCATTCGTTTCATTCATTTCATTCGTTTCATTCGTTTCATTCGTTTCATTCGTTTCATTCGTTTCATTCGTTTCATTCGTTTCATTCGTTTCATTCGTTTCATTCGTTTCATTCGTTTCATTCGTTTCATTCGTTTCATTCGTTTCATTCGTTTCATTCGTTTCATTCGTTTCATTCATTTCATTCATTTCATTCGTTTCATTCATTTCATTCGTTTCATTCGTTTCATTCGTTTCATTCGTTTCATTCATTTCATCCATTTCATTCATTTCATTCGTTTCATTAATTTCATTCGTTTCATTCGTTTCATTCGTTTCATTCGTTTCATTCGTTTCATTCGTTTCATTCGTTTCATTCGTTTCATTCGTTTCATTCGTTTCATTCGTTTCATTCGTTTCATTCGTTTCATTCGTTTCATTCGTTTCATTCGTTTCATCCATTTCATTCGTTTCATTCATTTCATTCATTTCATTCGTTTCATTCATTTCATTCGTTTCATTCGTTTCATTCGTTTCATTCGTTTCATTCATTTCATCCATTTCATTCGTTTCATTCGTTTCATTCATTTCATTCGTTTCATTCATTTCATTCATTTCATCCATTTCATTCGTTTCATTCGTTTCATTCATTTCATTCATTTCATTCGTTTCATTCATTTCATTCGTTTCATTCATTTCATCCGTTTCATTCATTTCATTCGTTTCATTAATTTCATTCGTTTCATTCGTTTCATTCGTTTCATTCGTTTCATTCGTTTCATTCGTTTCATTCGTTTCATTCGTTTCATTCGTTTCATTCGTTTCATTCGTTTCATTCGTTTCATTCGTTTCATTCGTTTCATTCGTTTCATTCGTTTCATCCATTTCATTCGTTTCATTCATTTCATTCATTTCATTCGTTTCATTCATTTCATTCGTTTCATCCATTTCATTCGTTTCATTCATTTCATTCATTTCATTCGTTTCATTCATTTCATTCGTTTCATTCGTTTCATTCGTTTCATTCGTTTCATTCATTTCATCCATTTCATTCGTTTCATTCGTTTCATTCATTTCATTCATTTCATTCGTTTCATTCATTTCATTCGTTTCATTCGTTTCATTCGTTTCATTCATTTCATTCGTTTCATTCGTTTCATTCGTTTCATTCGTTTCATTCGTTTCATCCATTTCATTCGTTTCATTCATTTCATTCATTTCATTCGTTTCATTCATTTCATTCGTTTCATTCGTTTCATTCGTTTCATTCGTTTCATTCATTTCATCCATTTCATTCGTTTCATTCGTTTCATTCATTTCATTCATTTCATTCGTTTCATTCATTTCATTCGTTTCATTCGTTTCATTCGTTTCATTCGTTTCATTCGTTTCATTCGTTTCATTCGTTTCATTCGTTTCATTCGTTTCATTCGTTTCATTCGTTTCATTCGTTTCATTCGTTTCATCCATTTCATTCGTTTCATTCATTTCATTCATTTCATTCGTTTCATTCATTTCATTCGTTTCATTCGTTTCATTCGTTTCATTCGTTTCATTCATTTCATCCATTTCATTCGTTTCATTCGTTTCATTCGTTTCATTCATTTCATTCGTTTCATTCGTTTCATTCGTTTCATTCGTTTCATTCGTTTCATTCGTTTCATTCATTTCATTCATTTCATTCGTTTCATCCATTTCATTCGTTTCATTCGTTTCATTCGTTTCATTCATTTCATCCATTTCATTCGTTTCATTCGTTTCATTCGTTTCATTCGTTTCATTCGTTTCATTCGTTTCATTCATTTCATTCGTTTCATTCGTTTCATTCGTTTCATTCGTTTCATTCGTTTCATTCGTTTCATTCGTTTCATTCGTTTCATTCGTTTCATTCGTTTCATTCGTTCATTCATTTCATTCGTTTCATTCGTTTCATTCGTTTCATTCGTTTCATTCGTTTCATTCGTTTCATTCGTTTCATTCGTTTCATTCGTTTCATTCGTTTCATTCGTTCATTCATTTCATTCGTTTCATTCGTTTCATTCGTTTCATTCGTTTCATTCATTTCATTCGTTTCATTCGTTTCATTCATTTCATTCGTTTCATTCGTTTCATTCGTTTCATTCATTTCATTCGTTTCATTCGTTCATTCGTTTCATTCGTTTCATTCGTTTCATTCGTTTCATTCGTTTCATTCATTTCATTCGTTTCATTCGTTCATTCGTTTCATTCGTTTCATTCGTTTCATTCGTTTCATTCGTTTCATTCGTTTCATTCGTTTCATTCATTTCATCCATTTCATTCGTTTCATTCGTTTCATTCGTTTCATTCGTTTCATTCGTTTCATTCGTTTCATTCATTTCATTCGTTTCATTCGTTTCATTCGTTTCATTCGTTTCATTCGTTTCATTCGTTTCATTCGTTTCATTCGTTTCATTCGTTTCATTCGTTTCATTCGTTCATTCATTTCATTCGTTTCATTCGTTTCATTCGTTTCATTCGTTTCATTCGTTTCATTCGTTTCATTCGTTCATTCGTTTCATTCGTTTCATTCGTTTCATTCGTTTCATTCGTTTCATTCATTTCATTCGTTTCATTCGTTTCATTCATTTCATTCGTTTCATTCGTTTCATTCGTTTCATTCATTTCATTCGTTTCATTCGTTCATTCGTTTCATTCGTTTCATTCGTTTCATTCGTTTCATCCATTTCATTCGTTTCATTCGTTTCATTCGTTTCATTCGTTTCATTCGTTTCATTCGTTTCATTCGTTTCATTCGTTTCATTCGTTCATTCATTTCATTCGTTTCATTCGTTTCATTCGTTTCATTCGTTCATTCATTTCATTCGTTTCATTCGTTTCATTCGTTTCATTCGTTTCATTCATTTCATTCATTTCATTCGTTTCATTCATTTCATTCATTTCATTCATTTCATTCATTTCATTCGTTTCATTCATTTCATTCGTTTCATTCGTTTCATTCGTTTCATTCGTTCATTCATTTCATTCGTTTCATTCGTTTCATTCGTTTCATTCGTTTCATTCGTTTCATTCGTTTCATTCATTTCATTCATTTCATTCGTTTCATTCATTTCATTCATTTCATTCGTTTCATTCGTTTCATTCGTTTCATTCGTTTCATTCGTTTCATTCGTTTCATTCATTTCATCCATTTCATTCGTTTCATTCGTTTCATTCGTTTCATTCATTTCATTCGTTTCATTCGTTTCATTCGTTTCATTCGTTTCATTCGTTTCATTAATTTCATTCGTTTCATTCATTTCATTCATTTCATTCGTTTCATTCGTTTCATTCATTTCATTCGTTTCATTCGTTTCATTCATTTCATTCGTTTCATTCGTTTCATTCATTTCATTCGTTTCATTCGTTTCATTCGTTTCATTCGTTTCATCCATTTCATTCGTTTCATTCATTTCATTCGTTTCATTCGTTTCATTCATTTCATTCGTTTCATTCGTTTCATTCGTTTCATTCGTTTCATTCGTTTCATTCGTTCCATTCGTTTCATTCGTTTCATTCGTTTCATTCATTTCATTCGTTTCATTCGTTTCATTCGTTTCATTCGTTTCATTCGTTTCATTCGTTTCATTCGTTTCATTCGTTTCATTCATTTCATTCGTTTCATTCGTTTCATTCGTTTCATTCGTTTCATTCGTTTCATTCGTTCATTCGTTTCATTCATTTCATTCGTTTCATTCGTTTCATTCGTTTCATTCGTTTCATTCGTTTCATTCGTTTCATTCGTTTCATTCGTTTCATTCATTTCATTCGTTTCATTCGTTTCATTCGTTTCATTCGTTTCATTCGTTTCATTCGTTCATTCGTTTCATTCATTTCATTCGTTTCATTCGTTTCATTCATTTCATTCGTTTCATTCGTTTCATTCGTTTCATTCGTTTCATTCGTTTCATTCGTTTCATTCGTTTCATTCGTTTCATTCGTTTCATTCATTTCATTCGTTTCATTCGTTTCATTCGTTTCATTCGTTTCATTCGTTTCATTCATTTCATTCGTTTCATTCGTTTCATTCATTTCATTCATTTCATTCGTTTCATTCATTTCATTCATTTCATTCGTTTCATTCGTTTCATTCATTTCATTCGTTTCATTCATTTCATTCGTTTCATTCGTTTCATTCGTTTCATTCATTTCATTCGTTTCATTCATTTCATTCATTTCTTTCGTTTCATTCGTTTCATTCATTTCATTCGTTTCATTCGTTTCATTCATTTCATTCGTTTCATTCGTTTCATTCGTTTCATTCGTTTCATTCATTTCATTCGTTTCATTCGTTTCATTCATTTCATTCATTTCATTCGTTTCATTCATTTCATTCATTTCATTCGTTTCATTCGTTTCATTCATTTCATTCGTTTCATTCATTTCATTCGTTTCATTCGTTTCATTCGTTTCATTCATTTCATTCGTTTCATTCATTTCATTCATTTCATTCGTTTCATTCGTTTCATTCATTTCATTCGTTTCATTCGTTTCATTCATTTCATTCGTTTCATTCGTTTCATTCGTTTCATTCGTTTCATTCGTTTCATTCGTTTCATTCGTTTCGTTCGTTTCATTCATTTCATTCGTTTCGTTCGTTTCATTCATTTCATTCGTTTCATTCATTTCATTCGTTTCATTCATTTCATTCGTTTCATTCGTTTCATTCATTTCATTCGTTTCATTCGTTTCATTCATTTCATTCGTTTCATTCGTTTCATTCGTTTCATTCATTTCATTCGTTTCATTCATTTCATTCGTTTCATTCGTTTCATTCGTTTCATTCGTTTCATTCGTTTCATTCGTTTCATTCGTTTCATTCGTTTCATTCGTTTCATCCATTTCATTCGTTTCATTCGTTTCATTCGTTTCATTAATTTCATTAATTTCATTCGTTTCATTCGTTTCATTCGTTTCATTCGTTTCATTCGTTTCATTCATTCGTTTCATTCATTTCATTCGTTTCATTCGTTTCATTCGTTTCATTCATTTCATTCGTTTCATTCATTTCATTCATTTCATTCGTTTCATTCGTTTCATTCATTTCATTCGTTTCATTCATTCGTTTCATTCATTTCATTCGTTTCATTCATTTCATTCGTTTCATTCGTTTCATTCGTTTCATTCGTTTCATTCGTTTCATTCGTTTCATTCGTTTCATTCGTTTCATTCGTTTCATTCGTTTCATTCGTTTCATTCGTTTCATTCGTTTCATTCGTTTCATTCATTTCATTCGTTTCATTCATTTCATTCGTTTCATTCGTTTCATTCGTTTCATTCGTTTCATTCGTTTCATTCGTTTCATTCGTTTCATTCGTTTCATTCGTTTCATTCGTTTCATTCATTTCATTCATTTCATTCATTTCATTCATTTCATTCGTTTCATTCGTTTCATTCATTTCATTCGTTTCATTCGTTTCATTCATTTCATTCGTTTCATTCATTTCATTCATTTCATTCGTTTCATTCGTTTCATTCATTTCATTCATTTCATTCGTTTCATTCATTTCATTCATTTCATTCGTTTCATTCGTTTCATTCATTTCATTCGTTTCATTCATTTCATTCATTTCATTCGTTTCATTCGTTTCATTCGTTTCATTCGTTTCATTCGTTTCATTCGTTTCATTCGTTTCATTCATTTCATTCGTTTCATTCATTTCATTCATTTCATTCGTTTCATTCGTTTCATTCATTTCATTCGTTTCATTCGTTTCATTCGTTTCATTCATTTCATTCGTTTCATTCATTTCATTCGTTTCATTCATTTCATTCATTTCATTCGTTTCATTCGTTTCATTCATTTCATTCATTTCATTCGTTTCATTCGTTTCATTCGTTTCATTCATTTCATTCATTTCATTCGTTTCATTCATTTCATTCGTTTCATTCATTTCATTCGTTTCATTCGTTTCATTCGTTTCATTCGTTTCATTCGTTTCATTCGTTTCATTCATTTCATTCGTTTCATTCGTTCCATTCGTTTCATTCATTTCATTCGTATCATTCATTTCATTCGTTTCATTCATTTCATTCGTTTCATTCGTTTCATTCGTTTCATTCATTTCATTCGTTTCATTCATTTCATTCGTTTCATTCGTTTCATTCGTTTCATTCGTTTCATTCGTTTCATTCATTTCATTCGTTTCATTCATTTCATTCATTTCATTCGTTTCATTCGTTTCATTCATTTCATTCGTTTCATTCGTTTCATTCGTTTCATTCATTTCATTCGTTTCATTCATTTCATTCGTTTCATTCATTTCATTCATTTCATTCGTTTCATTCATTTCATTCGTTTCATTCATTTCATTCATTTCATTCGTTTCATTCATTTCATTCATTTCATTCGTTTCATTCGTTTCATTCATTTCATTCGTTTCATTCGTTTCATTCATTTCATTCGTTTCATTCGTTTCATTCGTTTCATTCATTTCATTCATTTCATTCGTTTCATTCGTTTCATTCGTTTCATTCGTTTCATTCGTTTCATTCATTTCATTCGTTTCATTCGTTTCATTCGTTTCATTCATTTCATTCGTTTCATTCATTTCATTCGTTTCATTCGTTTCATTCGTTTCATTCATTTCATTCGTTTCATTCATTTCATTCGTTTCATTCGTTTCATTCGTTTCATTCATTTCATTCGTTTCATTCGTTTCATTCATTTCATTCGTTTCATTCATTTCATTCATTTCATTCGTTTCATTCGTTTCATTCATTTCATTCATTTCATTCGTTTCATTCATTTCATTCGTTTCATTCATTTCATTCGTTTCATTCGTTTCATTCGTTTCATTCGTTTCATTCGTTTCATTCGTTTCATTCATTTCATTCGTTTCATTCGTTTCATTCGTTTCATTCATTTCATTCGTTTCATTCATTTCATTCATTTCATTCGTTTCATTCGTTTCATTCGTTTCATTCGTTTCATTCGTTTCATTCATTTCATTCGTTTCATTCGTTTCATTCGTTTCATTCGTTTCATTCATTTCATTCGTTTCATTCGTTTCATTCATTTCATTCGTTTCATTCATTTCATTCGTTTCATTCATTTCATTCATTTCATTCGTTTCATTCATTTCATTCGTTTCATTCGTTTCATTCGTTTCATTCGTTTCATTCATTTCATTCATTTCATTCGTTTCATTCGTTTCATTCATTTCATTCATTTCATTCGTTTCATTCATTTCATTCGTTTCATTCATTTCATTCATTTCATTCGTTTCATTCGTTTCATTCGTTTCATTCGTTTCATTCGTTTCATTCGTTTCATTCGTTTCATTCGTTTCATTCGTTTCATTCGTTTCATTCGTTTCATTCGTTTCATTCGTTTCATTCGTTTCATTCATTTCATTCGTTTCATTCGTTTCATTCATTTCATTCGTTTCATTCGTTTCATTCATTTCATTCGTTTCATCCATTTCATTCGTTTCATTCGTTTCATTCGTTTCATTCGTTTCATTCATTTCATTCGTTTCATTCATTTCATTCGTTTCATTCGTTTCATTCGTTTCATTCGTTTCATTCGTTTCATTCATTTCATTCGTTTCATTCATTTCATTCATTTCATTCGTTTCATTCGTTTCATTCATTTCATTCGTTTCATTCGTTTCATTCGTTTCATTCATTTCATTCGTTTCATTCATTTCATTCGTTTCATTCATTTCATTCATTTCATTCGTTTCATTCGTTTCATTCATTTCATTCATTTCATTCGTTTCATTCATTTCATTCATTTCATTCATTTCATTCGTTTCATTCATTTCATTCGTTTCATTCGTTTCATTCGTTTCATTCGTTTCATTCGTTTCATTCGTTTCATTCGTTTCATTCATTTCATTCGTTTCATTCGTTTCATTCGTTTCATTCATTTCATTCGTTTCATTCATTTCATTCGTTTCATTCGTTTCATTCGTTTCATTCGTTTCATTCGTTTCATTCATTTCATTCGTTTCATTCGTTTCATTCATTTCATTCGTTTCATTCATTTCATTCATTTCATTCGTTTCATTCGTTTCATTCATTTCATTCATTTCATTCGTTTCATTCATTTCATTCGTTTCATTCATTTCATTCGTTTCATTCATTTCATTCGTTTCATTCGTTTCATTCATTTCATTCATTTCATTCGTTTCATTCGTTTCATTCATTTCATTCGTTTCATTCATTTCATTCGTTTCATTCGTTTCATTCATTTCATTCGTTTCATTCGTTTCATTCGTTTCATTCGTTTCATTCATTTCATTCGTTTCATTCATTTCATTCATTTCATTCGTTTCATTCGTTTCATTCATTTCATTCGTTTCATTCATTTCATTCGTTTCATTCGTTTCATTCGTTTCATTCATTTCATTCGTTTCATTCGTTTCATTCGTTTCATTCGTTTCATTCGTTTCATTCGTTTCATTCGTTTCATTCATTTCATTCGTTTCATTCGTTTCATTCGTTTCATTCGTTTCATTCATTTCATTCGTTTCATTCATTTCATTCGTTTCATTCGTTTCATTCGTTTCATTCGTTTCATTCATTTCATTCGTTTCATTCATTTCATTCATTTCATTCGTTTCATTCGTTTCATTCGTTTCATTCGTTTCATTCGTTTCATTCGTTTCATTCATTTCATTCGTTTCATTCGTTTCATTCATTTCATTCGTTTCATTCGTTTCATTCGTTTCATTCGTTTCATTCGTTTCATTCATTTCATTCGTTTCATTCATTTCATTCGTTTCATTCGTTTCATTCGTTTCATTCATTTCATTCATTTCATTCGTTTCATTCGTTTCATTCGTTTCATTCGTTTCATTCGTTTCATTCGTTTCATTCGTTTCATTCGTTTCATTCATTTCATTCGTTTCATTCGTTTCATTCGTTTCATTCATTTCATTCGTTTCATTCATTTCATTCGTTTCATTCATTTCATTCGTTTCATTCGTTTCATTCATTTCATTCATTTCATTCGTTTCATTCGTTTCATTCATTTCATTCGTTTCATTCATTTCATTCGTTTCATTCGTTTCATTCATTTCATTCGTTTCATTCGTTTCATTCGTTTCATTCGTTTCATTCATTTCATTCGTTTCATTCATTTCATTCATTTCATTCGTTTCATTCGTTTCATTCATTTCATTCGTTTCATTCATTTCATTCGTTTCATTCGTTTCATTCGTTTCATTCATTTCATTCGTTTCATTCGTTTCATTCGTTTCATTCGTTTCATTCGTTTCATTCGTTTCATTCGTTTCATTCATTTCATTCGTTTCATTCGTTTCATTCGTTTCATTCGTTTCATTCATTTCATTCGTTTCATTCATTTCATTCGTTTCATTCGTTTCATTCGTTTCATTCGTTTCATTCATTTCATTCGTTTCATTCATTTCATTCATTTCATTCGTTTCATTCGTTTCATTCGTTTCATTCATTTCATTCGTTTCATTCATTTCATTCATTTCATTCGTTTCATTCGTTTCATTCATTTCATTCGTTTCATTCGTTTCATTCATTTCATTCGTTTCATTCATTTCATTCGTTTCATTCGTTTCATTCGTTTCATTCGTTTCATTCATTTCATTCGTTTCATTCATTTCATTCATTTCATTCGTTTCATTCGTTTCATTCATTTCATTCGTTTCATTCATTTCATTCGTTTCATTCGTTTCATTCATTTCATTCGTTTCATTCGTTTCATTCATTTGATTCGTTTCATTCGTTTCATTCGTTTCATTCGTTTCATTCGTTTCATTCGTTTCATTCGTTTCATTCGTTTCATTCGTTTCATTCGTTTCATTCGTTTCATTCGTTTCATTCGTTCATTCATTTCATTCGTTTCATTCGTTTCATTCGTTTCATTCATTTCATTCATTTCATTCGTTTCATTCATTTCATTCGTTTCATTCGTTTCATTCATTTCATTCGTTTCATTCGTTTCATTCGTTTCATTCGTTTCATTCATTTCATTCGTTTCATTCGTTTCATTCGTTTCATTCGTTTCATTCGTTTCATTCGTTTCATTCGTTTCATTCGTTTCATTAATTTCATTCGTTTCATTCATTTCATTCGTTTCATTCGTTTCATTCATTTCATTCGTTTCATTCATTTCATTCATTTCATTCATTTCATTTTTAAATCATTTTATTCGTTTCATTCATTTGATTCATTTCATTCGTTTCATTCGTTTCATTCGTTTCATTCGTTTCATTCGTTTCATTCGTTTCATTCGTTTCATTCATTTGATTCGTTTCATTCGTTTCATTCGTTTCATTCGTTTCATTCGTTTCATTCGTTTCATTCATTTCATTCGTTTCATTCGTTTCATTCGTTTCATTCGTTTCATTCGTTTCATTCATTTCATTCGTTTCATTCATTTCATTCGTTTCATTCGTTTCATTCGTTTCATTCATTTCATTCATTTCATTCGTTTCATTCGTTTCATTCGTTTCATTCGTTTCATTCATTTCATTCGTTTCATTCATTTCATTCGTTTCATTCGTTTCATTCGTTTCATTCGTTTCATTCATTTCATTCGTTTCATTCATTTCATTCGTTTCATTCGTTTCATTCATTTCATTCGTTTCATTCGTTTCATTCATTTCATTCGTTTCATTCGTTTCATTCGTTTCATTCGTTTCATTCGTTTCATTCGTTTCATTCGTTTCATTCGTTTCATTCGTTTCATTCGTTTCATTAGTTTCATTCGTTTCATTCGTTTCATTCATTTCATTCGTTTCATTCGTTTCATTCGTTTCATTCATTTCATTCGTTTCATTCGTTTCATTCGTTTCATTCGTTTCATTCGTTTCATTCATTTCATTCGTTTCATTCATTTCATTCGTTTCATTCGTTTCATTCGTTTCATTCATTTCATTCATTTCATTCGTTTCATTCGTTTCATTCGTTTCATTCGTTTCATTCATTTCATTCGTTTCATTCATTTCATTCGTTTCATTCGTTTCATTCGTTTCATTCGTTTCATTCATTTCATTCGTTTCATTCATTTCATTCGTTTCATTCGTTTCATTCATTTCATTCGTTTCATTCGTTTCATTCATTTCATTCGTTTCATTCGTTTCATTCGTTTCATTCATTTCATTCGTTTCATTCATTTGATTCATTTCATTCGTTTCATTCGTTTCATTCGTTTCATTCGTTTCATTCGTTTCATTCGTTTCATTCGTTTCATTCGTTTCATTCGTTTCATTCGTTTCATTCATTTCATTCGTTTCATTCGTTTCATTCATTTCATTCGTTTCATTCATTTCATTCATTTCATTCATTTCATTCTTAAATCATTTTATTCGTTTCATTCATTTGATTCATTTCATTCGTTTCATTCATTTCATTCATTTCATTCGTTTCATTCGTTTCATTCGTTTCATTCATTTCATTCGTTTCATTCATTTCATTCATTTCATTCGTTTCATTCGTTTCATTCGTTTCATTCGTTTCATTCATTTGATTCGTTTCATTCGTTTCATTCGTTTCATTCGTTTCATTCGTTTCATTCATTTCATTCGTTTCATTCGTTTCATTCGTTTCATTCGTTTCATTCATTTCATTCGTTTCATTCGTTTCATTCGTTTCATTCGTTTCATTCGTTTCATTCGTTTCATTCGTTTCATTCGTTTCATTCATTTCATTCGTTTCATTCATTTCATTCGTTTCATTCGTTTCATTCGTTTCATTCATTTCATTCGTTTCATTCATTTCATTCGTTTCATTCGTTTCATTCGTTTCATTCATTTCATTCGTTTCATTCGTTTCATTCGTTTCATTCATTTCATTCGTTTCATTCATTTCATTCGTTTCATTCGTTTCATTCGTTTCATTCGTTTCATTCATTTCATTCGT
Organism: Brachyptera risi; assembly: GCA_964007535.1. Classification (NCBI taxonomy): domain Eukaryota; kingdom Metazoa; phylum Arthropoda; class Insecta; order Plecoptera; family Taeniopterygidae; genus Brachyptera; species Brachyptera risi. Next base: position 17,377,445 of record OZ023339.1, on the reverse strand, counting down.
TTCATTCATTTCATTCATTTCATTCGTTTCATTCATTTCATTCGTTTCATTCGTTTCATTCATTTCATTCGTTTCATTCGTTTCATTCATTTCATTCATTTCATTCGTTTCATTCGTTTCATTCATTTCATTCGTTTCATTCGTTTCATTCGTTTCATTCATTTCATTCGTTTCATTCCTTTCATTCATTTCATTCGTTTCATTCATTTGATTCGTTTCATTCGTTTCATTCGTTTCATTCGTTTCATTCGTTTCATTCATTTCATTCGTTTCATTCGTTTCATTCATTTCATTCATTTCATTCGTTTCATTCGTTTCATTCATTTCATTCGTTTCATTCGTTTCATTCATTTCATTCGTTTCATTCGTTTCATTCGTTTCATTCATTTCATTCATTTCATTCGTTTCATTCGTTTCATTCGTTTCATTCGTTTCATTCGTTTCATTCATTTCATTCGTTTCATTCATTTCATTCGTTTCATTCGTTTCATTCGTTTCATTCGTTTCATTCATTTCATTCGTTTCATTCATTTCATTCGTTTCATTCGTTTCATTCATTTCATTCGTTTCATTCGTTTCATTCATTTCATTCATTTCATTCGTTTCATTCATTTCATTCATTTCATTCGTTTCATTCGTTTCATTCATTTCATTCGTTTCATTCATTTCATTCGTTTCATTCATTTCATTCGTTTCATTCATTTCATTCGTTTCATTCGTTTCATTCATTTCATTCGTTTCATTCATTTCATTCGTTTCATTCATTTCATTCATTTCATTCGTTTCATTCATTTCATTCATTTCATTCGTTTCATTCGTTTCATTCATTTCATTCGTTTCATTCGTTTCATTCATTTCATTCGTTTCATTCGTTTCATTCGTTTCATTCATTTCATTCATTTCATTCGTTTCATTCGTTTCATTCGTTTCATTCGTTTCATTCGTTTCATTCATTTCATTCGTTTCATTCGTTTCATTCGTTTCATTCATTTCATTCGTTTCATTCATTTCATTCGTTTCATTCGTTTCATTCGTTTCATTCATTTCATTCGTTTCATTCATTTCATTCGTTTCATTCGTTTCATTCGTTTCATTCATTTCATTCGTTTCATTCGTTTCATTCGTTTCATTCATTTCATTCGTTTCATTCATTTCATTCGTTTCATTCGTTTCATTCGTTTCATTCGTTTCATTCATTTCATTCGTTTCATTCATTTCATTCATTTCATTCGTTTCATTCATTTCATTCGTTTCATTCGTTTCATTCATTTCATTCGTTTCATTCGTTTCATTCATTTCATTCATTTCATTCGTTTCATTCGTTTCATTCATTTCATTCGTTTCATTCGTTTCATTCGTTTCATTCATTTCATTCGTTTCATTCCTTTCATTCATTTCATTCGTTTCATTCATTTGATTCGTTTCATTCGTTTCATTCGTTTCATTCGTTTCATTCGTTTCATTCGTTTCATTCGTTTCATTCGTTTCATTCATTTCATTCGTTTCATTCATTTCATTCATTTCATTCGTTTCATTCGTTTCATTCATTTCATTCATTTCATTCGTTTCATTCGTTTCATTCATTTCATTCATTTCATTCGTTTCATTCGTTTCATTCATTTCATTCATTTCATTCGTTTCATTCGTTTCATTCATTTCATTCATTTCATTCGTTTCATTCGTTTCATTCATTTCATTCATTTCATTCGTTTCATTCGTTTCATTCATTTCATTCATTTCATTCGTTTCATTCGTTTCATTCGTTTCATTCATTTCATTCGTTTCATTCATTTCATTCATTTCATTCGTTTCATTCGTTTCATTCATTTCATTCATTTCATTCGTTTCATTCGTTTCATTCATTTCATTCGTTTCATTCATTTCATTCGTTTCATTCATTTCATTCGTTTCATTCGTTTCATTCGTTTCATTCGTTTCATTCGTTTCATTCATTTCATTCGTTTCATTCATTTGATTCATTTCATCCGTTTCATTCATTTCATTCGTTTCATTCGTTTCATTCGTTTCATTCGTTTCATTCATTTCATTCGTTTCATTCATTTCATTCATTTCATTCATTTCATTCGTTTCATTCGTTTCATTCATTTCATTCGTTTCATTCATTTCATTCGTTTCATTCATTTCATTCGTTTCATTCATTTCATTCATTTCATTCGTTTCATTCGTTTCATTCATTTCATTCGTTTCATTCGTTTCATTCATTTCATTCATTTCATTCGTTTCATTCATTTCATTCATTTCATTCGTTTCATTCGTTTCATTCATTTCATTCGTTTCATTCATTTCATTCGTTTCATTCGTTTCATTCGTTTCATTCGTTTCATTCATTTCATTCGTTTCATTCATTTCATTCGTTTCATTCATTTCATTCATTTCATTCGTTTCATTCGTTTCATTCATTTCATTCATTTCATTCGTTTCATTCATTTCATTCATTTCATTCGTTTCATTCGTTTCATTCATTTCATTCGTTTCATTCGTTTCATTCGTTTCATTCATTTCATTCGTTTCATTCGTTTCATTCGTTTCATTCATTTCATTCGTTTCATTCATTTGATTCATTTCATTCGTTTCATTCGTTTCATTCATTTCATTCGTTTCATTCATTTGATTCATTTCATTCGTTTCATTCATTTCATTCGTTTCATTCGTTTCATTCGTTTCATTCGTTTCATTCATTTGATTCGTTTCATTCGTTTCATTCGTTTCATTCGTTTCATTCGTTTCATTCGTTTCATTCATTTCATTCGTTTCATTCGTTTCATTCGTTTCATTCGTTTCATTCATTTCATTCGTTTCATTCGTTTCATTCGTTTCATTCGTTTCATTCGTTTCATTCATTTGATTCGTTTCATTCGTTTCATTCGTTTCATTCGTTTCATTCGTTTCATTCGTTTCATTCATTTGATTCGTTTCATTCGTTTCATTCGTTTCATTCATTTGATTCGTTTCATTCGTTTCATTCGTTTCATTCGTTTCATTCATTTCATTCGTTTCATTCGTTTCATTCATTTGATTCGTTTCATTCGTTTCATTCGTTTCATTCGTTTCATTCGTTTCATTCGTTTCATTCATTTCATTCGTTTCATTCGTTTCATTCGTTTCATTCGTTTCATTCATTTCATTCGTTTCATTCGTTTCATTCGTTTCATTCGTTTCATTCGTTTCATTCATTTGATTCGTTTCATTCGTTTCATTCGTTTCATTCGTTTCATTCATTTCATTCGTTTCATTCGTTTCATTCATTTGATTCGTTTCATTCGTTTCATTCGTTTCATTCGTTTCATTCATTTCATTCGTTTCATTCGTTTCATTCATTTGATTCGTTTCATTCGTTTCATTCGTTTCATTCGTTTCATTCGTTTCATTCATTTGATTCGTTTCATTCGTTTCATTCGTTTCATTCGTTTCATTCGTTTCATTCATTTGATTCGTTTCATTCGTTTCATTCGTTTCATTCGTTTCATTCATTTCATTCGTTTCATTCGTTTCATTCATTTGATTCGTTTCATTCGTTTCATTCGTTTCATTCGTTTCATTCGTTTCATTCGTTTCATTCGTTTCATTCGTTTCATTCATTTCATTCGTTTCATTCGTTTCATTCATTTCATTCGTTTCATTCGTTTCATTCGTTTCATTCGTTTCATTCGTTTCATTCGTTTCATCCATTTCATTCGTTTCATTCGTTTCATTCATTTCATTCGTTTCATTCGTTTCATTCGTTTCATTCATTTCATTCGTTTCATTCGTTTCATTCGTTTCATTCGTTCATTCGTTTCATTCGTTTCATTCATTTCATTCGTTTCATTCGTTTCATTCTTTTCATTCCGTTCATTCGTTTCATTCGTTTCATTAATTTCATTCGTTTCATTCGTTTCATTCGTTTCATTCGTTTCATTCGTTTCATTCGTTTCATTCGTTTCATTCGTTTCATTCGTTTCATTCGTTTCATTCATTTCATTCGTTTCATTCGTTTCATTCGTTTCATTCGTTTCATTCGTTTCATTCGTTTCATTCGTTTCATTCGTTTCATTCGTTTCATTCGTTTCATTCGTTTCATTCGTTTCATTCGTTTCATTCGTTTCATTCGTTTCATTCGTTTCATTCATTTCATTCGTTTCATTCGTTTCATTCATTTCATTCGTTTCATTCATTTCATTCGTTTCATTCGTTTCATTCGTTTCATTCGTTTCATTCGTTTCATTCGTTTCATTCGTTTCATTCGTTTCATTCGTTTCATTCGTTTCATTCATTTCATTAATTTCATTCGTTTCATTCGTTTCATTCGTTTCATTCGTTTCATTCGTTTCATTCATTTCATTCATTTCATTCGTTTCATTCGTTTCATTCATTTCATTCGTTTCATTCGTTTCATTAATTTCATTCGTTTCATTCGTTTCATTCGTTTCATTCGTTTCATTCGTTTCATTCGTTTCATTCGTTTCATTCATTTCATTCGTTTCATTCGTTTCATTAATTTCATTCGTTTCATTCGTTTCATTCGTTTCATTCGTTTCATTCATTTCATTCGTTTCATTCGTTTCATTAATTTCATTCGTTTCATTCGTTTCATTCGTTTCATTCGTTTCATTCGTTTCATTCGTTTCATTCGTTTCATTAGTTTCATTCGTTTCATTCGTTTCATTCGTTTCATTCGTTTCATTCATTTCATTCGTTTCATTCGTTTCATTCATTTCATTCGTTTCATTCATTTCATTCATTTCATTCATTTCATTTTTAAATCATTTTATTCGTTTCATTCATTTGATTCATTTCATTCGTTTCATTCATTTCATTCATTTCATTCGTTTCATTCGTTTCATTCGTTTCATTCGTTTCATTCATTTGATTCGTTTCATTCGTTTCATTCGTTTCATTCGTTTCATTCGTTTCATTCGTTTCATTCGTTTCATTCATTTCATTCATTTCATTCGTTTCATTCGTTTCATTCGTTTCATTCGTTTCATCCATTTGATTCGTTTCATTCGTTTCATTCGTTTCATTCATTTGATTCGTTTCATTCGTTTCATTCGTTTCATTCATTTCATTCATTTCATTCGTTTCATTCGTTTCATTCGTTTCATTCGTTTCATTCATTTGATTCGTTTCATTCGTTTCATTCGTTTCATTCATTTGATTCGTTTCATTCGTTTCATTCGTTTCATTCGTTTCATTCATTTCATTCATTTCATCCATTTGATTCGTTTCATTCGTTTCATTCGTTTCATTCATTTGATTCGTTTCATTCGTTTCATTCGTTTCATTCATTTCATTCATTTCATTCGTTTCATTCGTTTCATTCGTTTCATTCGTTTCATTCATTTGATTCGTTTCATTCGTTTCATTCGTTTCATTCGTTTCATTCGTTTCATTCGTTTCATTCGTTTCATTCGTTTCATTCATTTCATTCATTTCATTCGTTTCATTCGTTTCATTCGTTTCATTCGTTTCATCCATTTGATTCGTTTCATTCGTTTCATTCGTTTCATTCATTTGATTCGTTTCATTCGTTTCATTCGTTTCATTCATTTCATTCATTTCATTCGTTTCATTCGTTTCATTCGTTTCATTCGTTTCATTCATTTGATTCGTTTCATTCGTTTCATTCGTTTCATTCGTTTCATTCGTTTCATTCGTTTCATTCGTTTCATTCGTTTCATTCATTTCATTCATTTCGTTCGTTTCATTCGTTTCATTCGTTTCATTCGTTTCATTCATTTCATTCATTTCATTCGTTTCATTCGTTTCATTCGTTTCATTCGTTTCATTCATTTGATTCGTTTCATTCGTTTCATTCGTTTCATTCGTTTCATTCGTTTCATTCGTTTCATTCGTTTCATTCATTTCATTCGTTTCATTCATTTCATTCATTTCATTCATTTCATTTTTAAATCATTTTATTCGTTTCATTCATTTGATTCATTTCATTCGTTTCATTCATTTCATTCATTTCATTCGTTTCATTCGTTTCATTCGTTTCATTCGTTTCATTCATTTGATTCGTTTCATTCGTTTCATTCGTTTCATTCGTTTCATTCGTTTCATTCGTTTCATTCGTTTCATTCATTTCATTCATTTCATTCGTTTCATTCGTTTCATTCGTTTCATTCGTTTCATCCATTTGATTCGTTTCATTCGTTTCATTCGTTTCATTCATTTGATTCGTTTCATTCGTTTCATTCGTTTCATTCATTTCATTCATTTCATTCGTTTCATTCGTTTCATTCGTTTCATTCGTTTCATTCATTTGATTCGTTTCATTCGTTTCATTCGTTTCATTCATTTGATTCGTTTCATTCGTTTCATTCGTTTCATTCGTTTCATTCATTTCATTCATTTCATCCATTTGATTCGTTTCATTCGTTTCATTCGTTTCATTCATTTGATTCGTTTCATTCGTTTCATTCGTTTCATTCATTTCATTCATTTCATTCGTTTCATTCGTTTCATTCGTTTCATTCGTTTCATTCATTTGATTCGTTTCATTCGTTTCATTCGTTTCATTCGTTTCATTCGTTTCATTCGTTTCATTCGTTTCATTCGTTTCATTCGTTTCATTCGTTTCATTCGTTTCATTCGTTTCATTCGTTTCATTCGTTTCATTCGTTTCATTCGTTTCATTCGTTTCATTCGTTTCATTCGTTTCATTCGTTTCATTCGTTTCATTCGTTTCATTCGTTTCATTCGTTTCATTCATTTCATTCGTTTCATTCGTTTCATTCGTTTCATTCGTTTCATTCGTTTCATTCATTTCATTCGTTTCATTCGTTTCATTCGTTTCATTCGTTTCATCCATTTGATTCGTTTCATTCGTTTCATTCGTTTCATTCGTTTCATTCGTTTCATTCATTTGATTCGTTTCATTCGTTTCATTCGTTTCATTCATTTCATTCATTTCATTCGTTTCATTCGTTTCATTCGTTTCATTCGTTTCATTCATTTGATTCGTTTCATTCGTTTCATTCGTTTCATTCGTTTCATTCGTTTCATTCGTTTCATTCGTTTCATTCGTTTCATTCATTTCATTCATTTCGTTCGTTTCATTCGTTTCATTCGTTTCATTCGTTTCATCCATTTGATTCGTTTCATTCGTTTCATTCGTTTCATTCGTTTCATTCGTTTCATTCGTTTCATTCGTTTCATTCATTTCATTCATTTCATTCGTTTCATTCGTTTCATTCGTTTCATTCGTTTCATTCATTTGATTCGTTTCATTCGTTTCATTCGTTTCATTCATTTGATTCGTTTCATTCGTTTCATTCGTTTCATTCATTTCATTCGTTTCATTCGTTTCATTCATTTCATTCGTTTCATTCATTTCATTCATTTCATTCATTTCATTTTTAAATCATTTTATTCGTTTCATTCATTTGATTCATTTCATTCGTTTCATTCATTTCATTCATTTCATTCGTTTCATTCGTTTCATTCGTTTCATTCGTTTCATTCATTTGATTCGTTTCATTCGTTTCATTCGTTTCATTCGTTTCATTCGTTTCATTCGTTTCATTCGTTTCATTCATTTGATTCGTTTCATTCGTTTCATTCGTTTCATTCGTTTCATTCGTTTCATTCGTTTCATTCGTTTCATTCGTTTCATTCATTTCATTCGTTTCATTCATTTCATTCGTTTCATTCGTTTCATTCATTTCATTCGTTTCATTCGTTTCATTCGTTTCATTCGTTTCATTCGTTTCATTCGTTTCATTCATTTCATTCGTTTCATTCGTTTCATTCCTTTCATTCGTTTCATTCGTTTCATTCGTTTCATTCGTTTCATTCGTTTCATTCGTTTCATTCGTTTCATTCGTTTCATTCGTTTCATTCGTTTCATTCATTTCATTCGTTTCATTCATTTCATTCGTTTCATTCATTTCATTCGTTTCATTCATTTGATTCGTTTCATTCGTTTCATTCGTTTCATTCATTTCATTCGTTTCATTCGTTTCATTCATTTCATTCATTTCATTCGTTTCATTCGTTTCATTCGTTTCATTCGTTTCATTCATTTCATTTTTAAATCATTTTATTCGTTTCATTCATTTGATTCATTTCATTCGTTTCATTCATTTCATTCATTTCATTCGTTTCATTCGTTTCATTCGTTTCATTCGTTTCATTCATTTGATTCGTTTCATTCGTTTCATTCGTTTCATTCGTTTCATTCGTTTCATTCGTTTCATTCATTTCATTCGTTTCATTCGTTTCATTCATTTCATTCGTTTCATTCGTTTCATTCGTTTCATTCGTTTCATTCGTTTCATTCGTTTCATTCATTTCATTCGTTTCATTCGTTTCATTCCTTTCATTCGTTTCATTCGTTTCATTCGTTTCATTCGTTTCATTCGTTTCATTCGTTTCATTCGTTTCATTCGTTTCATTCGTTTCATTCGTTTCATTCATTTCATTCGTTTCATTCATTTCATTCGTTTCATTCATTTCATTCGTTTCATTCATTTGATTCGTTTCATTCGTTTCATTCGTTTCATTCATTTCATTCGTTTCATTCGTTTCATTCATTTCATTCGTTTCATTCGTTTCATTCATTTCATTCGTTTCATTCATTTCATTCGTTTCATTCATTTCATTCGTTTCATTCGTTTCATTCGTTTCATTCGTTTCATTCGTTTCATTCGTTTCATTCATTTCATTCGTTTCATTCGTTTCATTCATTTCATTCGTTTCATTCATTTCATTCATTTCATTCATTTCATTTTTAAATCATTTTATTCGTTTCATTCATTTGATTCATTTCATTCGTTTCATTCATTTCATTCATTTCATTCGTTTCATTCGTTTCATTCGTTTCATTCGTTTCATTCGTTTCATTCGTTTCATTCGTTTCATTCGTTTCATTCGTTTCATTAATTTCATTCATTTCATTCATTTCATTCGTTTCATTCGTTTCATTCGTTTCATTCGTTTCATTCGTTTCATTCATTTCATTCGTTTCATTCGTTTCATTCATTTCATTCGTTTCATTCGTTTCATTCATTTGATTCATTTCATTCGTTTCATTCATTTCATTCATTTCATTCGTTTCATTCGTTTCATTCGTTTCATTCATTTCATTCATTTCATTCGTTTCATTCGTTTCATTCGTTTCATTCGTTTCATTCGTTTCATTCGTTTCATTCGTTTCATTCGTTTCATTCGTTTCATTCATTTCATTCGTTTCATTCGTTTCATTCGTTTCATTCGTTTCATTCGTTTCATTCGTTTCATTAATTTCATTCATTTCATTCATTTCATTCGTTTCATTCGTTTCATTCGTTTCATTCGTTTCATTCGTTTCATTCATTTCATTCGTTTCATTCGTTTCATTCATTTCATTCGTTTCATTCGTTTCATTCATTTGATTCATTTCATTCGTTTCATTCATTTCATTCATTTCATTCGTTTCATTCGTTTCATTCGTTTCATTCGTTTCATTCATTTGATTCGTTTCATTCGTTTCATTCGTTTCATTCATTTCATTCATTTCATTCGTTTCATTCGTTTCATTCGTTTCATTCGTTTCATTCGTTTCATTCGTTTCATTCATTTCATTCGTTTCATTCGTTTCATTCATTTGATTCATTTCATTCGTTTCATTCATTTCATTCATTTCATTCGTTTCATTCGTTTCATTCGTTTCATTCGTTTCATTCATTTGATTCGTTTCATTCGTTTCATTCGTTTCATTCATTTCATTCATTTCATTCGTTTCATTCGTTTCATTCGTTTCATTCGTTTCATTCATTTGATTCGTTTCATTCGTTTCATTCGTTTCATTCATTTCATTCATTTCATTCGTTTCATTCGTTTCATTCGTTTCATTCGTTTCATTCGTTTCATTCATTTCATTCATTTCATTCGTTTCATTCGTTTCATTCGTTTCATTCGTTTCATTCGTTTCATTCATTTCATTCGTTTCATTCATTTCATTCATTTCATTCGTTTCATTCGTTTCATTCGTTTCATTCGTTTCATTCATTTGATTCGTTTCATTCGTTTCATTCGTTTCATTCATTTCATTCATTTCATTCGTTTCATTCGTTTCATTCGTTTCATTCGTTTCATTCGTTTCATTCATTTCATTCATTTCATTCGTTTCATTCGTTTCATTCGTTTCATTCGTTTCATTCGTTTCATTCATTTCATTCGTTTCATTCGTTTCATTCATTTCATTCGTTTCATTCGTTTCATTCATTTGATTCATTTCATTCGTTTCATTCATTTCATTCATTTCATTCGTTTCATTCGTTTCATTCGTTTCATTCGTTTCATTCATTTGATTCGTTTCATTCGTTTCATTCGTTTCATTCATTTCATTCATTTCATTCGTTTCATTCGTTTCATTCGTTTCATTCGTTTCATTCGTTTCATTCGTTTCATTCATTTCATTCGTTTCATTCGTTTCATTCATTTGATTCATTTCATTCGTTTCATTCATTTCATTCATTTCATTCGTTTCATTCGTTTCATTCGTTTCATTCGTTTCATTCATTTGATTCGTTTCATTCGTTTCATTCGTTTCATTCATTTCATTCATTTCATTCGTTTCATTCGTTTCATTCGTTTCATTCGTTTCATTCGTTTCATTCATTTCATTCATTTCATTCGTTTCATTCGTTTCATTCGTTTCATTCGTTTCATTCGTTTCATTCATTTCATTCGTTTCATTCGTTTCATTCATTTCATTCGTTTCATTCGTTTCATTCATTTGATTCATTTCATTCGTTTCATTCATTTCATTCATTTCATTCGTTTCATTCGTTTCATTCGTTTCATTCGTTTCATTCATTTGATTCGTTTCATTCGTTTCATTCGTTTCATTCATTTCATTCATTTCATTCGTTTCATTCGTTTCATTCGTTTCATTCGTTTCATTCGTTTCATTCGTTTCATTCATTTCATTCGTTTCATTCGTTTCATTCATTTGATTCATTTCATTCGTTTCATTCATTTCATTCATTTCATTCGTTTCATTCGTTTCATTCGTTTCATTCGTTTCATTCATTTGATTCGTTTCATTCGTTTCATTCGTTTCATTCATTTCATTCATTTCATTCGTTTCATTCGTTTCATTCGTTTCATTCGTTTCATTCGTTTCATTCGTTTCATTCGTTTCATTCGTTTCATTCGTTTCATTCATTTGATTCGTTTCATTCGTTTCATTCGTTTCATTCATTTCATTCATTTGATTCGTTTCATTCGTTTCATTCGTTTCATTCGTTTCATTCGTTTCATTCGTTTCATTCATTTCATTCGTTTCATTCGTTCATTAATTTCATTCGTTTCATTCATTTCATTCGTTTCATTCATTTCATTCATTTCATTCATTTCATTCATTTCATTTTTAAATCATTTTATTCCTGTTCTTTGAACCACAAATACATACATTGTTCAATTGTGTCTTCTCACATTGAAATTCACAAACAAGATACCCGCATGAGAGAGAACTCTTGTGTGCGGGCTGCCTGGTAGAAGTTAGGCAGAAGAAAATTAATGAATAAGTAATAAACTAGTGAGTCATCGAACATACAACAACAATAAAACAAGGTTCTAAATACTAATAAGTAGCACAAGCTTGAGAATCTATAACTCATATGATACTTTCAATCATCAAAACGAACAAACAGACAAACAAACAGAAAGTTATTATTCGAGGAATTAATTGAGAATAATTTAATTACGAATCAATTCATATTTATATTTTAATTTGATAATGATGAATTAATAATAATAAATTGTTTTGTTTTGTCAGGAACAATGCAACAACAATCAGGGATCACGTGACGGATGGACTTCTGATTCTCGCGCTGCACGAAACATCTCCTTCGCCTCGGGTGTGATGAGCTTTCAAGTGACCGGGCTGAAATCGAAGACGAGCTATGAAATCAGAGTTGCTCTCGATATAAACAGTGACTGGCGTGACAGTGATCAAGTACCCACATTGTGCTTCAATACGACTTGTCGAGGTGAGAATCATCGAGCCACATTCAAGTATGCCATCATTGTATACTGCGAGACTCGTTGTGTATAAATATATATATATATATATATATATATATATATATATATATAAATATATATATATGTTTATATATATATATATATATAAATATATATATATGTTTATATATATATATATATATATATATATATATATATATATATATATATATATATATATATATATATATATATATTTATATATATATATATATATATATATATATATATATATATGTTTATATATATATATATATATATATATATATATATATATATATATATATATATA
>OZ023339.1:17344440-17354440 GCA_964007535.1 Brachyptera risi | reverse complement strand
GAAATGGTTGTTAATTTTTATATTACATTTCAAAGTTTTACAGATTTTCTGTTGATATCTAGCAATTATCTCGCCTTGTTTTTGAACAGAGTCATCTATATAATTCGAATGATGTAAATAATATAGAGAGCCTTGCTTTTAACCAACAATGTGACGATACGAATGATGTTGCTCTTTGCGAAGGCGGTGGATTTTGATCGCAGTTAAGCTAACTGAGTTTTAGAAACTTAGTGACATAACTAGAGTTAACCACTAACCAAGTTCCGTTAATATTATAACTTAACCAACGTTATCTACTCAACTGTAGTTAAATTCTTCGATGTGAACAAGGTATTACAAATCAAAATTGTAGAAAATCCACTTTGACATCACATTTCACTGTCATCTATTTGTGTTTGTTTTGGTATGAAATGATACATCAAAAAGACTCCTGATAATCGAATATTAAATCAGATTAAAGCTGCCTTTCCATAAACATGTTCGCAAAGCGAAACAAAACGAAAAAAAATCAGTCGATGGCCAATCACAGGCCCGAAAACCACTAGGAGTCCATGTTGGAATTGGGCAACATGGCGGCCAAGACGAGCTGGACAAAACTCAACTTTTTTGTTGCGCATTTTATTCGCAACGAAAATCGCTATCGCGCAATCGCTAGTGTCTACTTCCGGTTACGGCTCATCGAGTTCTACTCAGTTCAGAATTAAATCACTAGGATGCGCTAGAATTAGGGAATTATTTCGCACATCATGGAAACAGCTATGCGAATTCGTCACGTGAAGTTTCGCAATCATTTTTTTTTTATAGAAAGCTTGCTTAAAGCGTTAGGGAAGAATATTTTATTATATTTTGAGTTCTTTCAGATTGTTTTTCAAAGTCGGTGGTATTTATCATTACTAGGCAAACGCGTTATGTGTTTCCGCGTTGATGGATGAGCTGGAACATATCAACTTATCTTTGGATTGGTTATTATATATATATATATATATATATATATATATATATATATATATATATATATATATATATATATATATATATATATATATATATACACCTTGAGATCCCAACCAATACATCACTGACATCTTATTTTCCGTTATTGATTAATATGGTAATGAAGAAGGTTTTAATCGTTCACAATCAAGTGGTGACACTTGTTGCTTTGATTTAATAGGTATCTTAATAGCTTCGAATAATTACCACAAATTACATTATATATTTTTTTACATCGAAGCGGCTGATCCGATTTGAATGAAAGTTCGGAATAATGTGTATCATTATCAGATTGAAATTCCCTGAAAATTTGAATCCTCTCAGATGAAATATGTTTTACGAATGTTTTCCTCTGGGTTATTCTAATGTGAGTTTTGAAAACTTTGGAATGAGTTTTCTCGGAAGTGGTTTGACCGATCGCGCCTTAAAACTATACAGCATCAAGTCAGATAGGGTTTCATGTGTGTGCCAAGTTTCATCATGATCTGAATTTCTGTTCGACCTGTAGAGCGCGAAAAAAAAAAAAAACACATTCGATTTTTCAAGTACAGTGAAATTGAGTCTTCGCTTCGTTCATCCAATTACCAATTCAAAGATAAGTCGATATGTTCCAGCTCATCCATCAACGCGGCAACACAACGCGTTTGCCTAGTATATTTCCAATTGCCTGATGTGCGCAGAGATGTCCATGCGTCAGCCATCTTATTTCGATGACCTCATACCAACCTTATTACATCCAAAAAAATATATTTCCCTACAGAAAGTGCTTGACAACCGATGTGTCATTTTACCCAAGTATGTCATTATGGGCCATTCTCCCTATAAAACTGAGAGGATAATATAACGAAATTATCAAAATTTACATTCAAATTTGAATGCGGATTCGAATTTCGAATTTGAATTTCAAATTGAATTGAAGAAGACAATCCTTACTCTCTTTCTTGAAACAGCCCACAGCAGCATTGCCCTGGAATCCCTCAGGGCAGCTACAGGTGGGTAGGTGATTGACGACCTCGCATCCAGCGTTTTTACCGCATCGTCCCGGACAAGGATCAACACATTTTCTCAAGAAGCACGCCTTGTCCAGGTCACAGTCGGAGTTCAGGGCGCATGCGCGACAAGATGGCGGCGCTCCCAAGTAGCCAATCAGGCACGTGCACACGGGGTAACCGGATTCCAGGCCACATTGACTGTGGGGACCGCAAGGTGATGGTTGGCAGGGGTGGCTGATAGAATGAGCTGTGACTGAAGGAGAGAAAAACTGAGAATTAGAATGATCAATTATTATGCGAGCTTTAGCGAGGATTCAATTTGACATACTGAAAAAAATTGGTGTTCGTTTTTATGTTTTTTTTTTGTTTGTTTTTATGTTTTTTGTCGGTTCTCCACAGGTCAAACGGCTGAAGCTATCAACTTCAAACTTTTTCCCACCATGCTTCCTCATCTAGATTAGATCTGTATAGTTTTGTGGTATTATCGGGTGGTAACTTTTATTTTTATGAATTTTAGAAATTTCAAAAATACCCATTAGAATAACAAGGCGAAAAACAAATTGAAAACTTTTTATTTTAAAAAAATTGAAATTTTGTGTGGAGTTGTAGTACATATTGATACACATTTCTGGGAATTTTCAGCTTGATCGGGTGGGCTATTCTGAAGAAAAAACATGAAATATGCTAAATTGGTACCACTCGGAGCCGTTTTTACCCATTTATAACTGGAATGTTACCCAATTGGCGAATTTAGGCGAGAGTTTGGCGAAGAAGTCGACAAACTCAAGAAGAAAAGAGAAAAACTTCAAAGAAACTCCGACTTCGACAATTGAACTTCGACTTCAAGAGAAGTCGTTACTTCACGCACGTCTAACAACGCGTATATAGCGTTTTCCTAGTTATACGAGCTTTAGCGAGGATTCAATTTGACATACCGGTACTGAAAATAATTGGTGTTCGTTTTTTTTTTTTTAATGTTTTTTTGTCGGTTCTCCACAAGTCAAACGGCTACAGCTATCAACTTCAAACTTCTTTCCAATTTGGTTCTTCATCTAACTCAGATCTGTATAGTTTTGTGGCATTATCGGGTGATAACTTTAATTTTTATGAATTTTCGACCCTTATTCTCGAGATCATGAGATTATGAGATGAGATTATTTGGGGGGAATTCTGGTAATCTCACTGAAAATGGCTGATTGGTATTCTCGAAACAATAATTTCACATTTCATGGCAATCCACATTTCACTTGAAAATCTCACCACCCATTTGATTAGTGAAATGTCAAAGTGAGTTGTTAAATATTGTGCATAGCACTCGAGATGGCTTTGCATCACTGCCACTAGGATAATTAACTAGGGAAGGCAGTGCATCCTATTTGTTTACATTTCCACGGGCCGCTATTGGCTATAATCTGCTAGCCTCCTAAAGGGTATCTCTCATATAATAAAAACAATTTCATTTCATATTTCACGATTTTTCGACTCGGGAATGGCAAAACGGTGAGAAGTGAAATAAAAAAGTGGAATGAGATAATAATCTCATCTCATTTCACTCATCTCATCTCATAATCTCATAATCTCGAGAATAAGGGTCCAGAATTCCACTGAAATAATCTCATCTCATAATCTCATAATCTCCTAATCTTCTAATCTCGAGCACAATGGCCTAGAACTGTGACTTTCTCTTGCTACATACCGCCTGGCTTGGTGGTGAAAGTCGTCGTGACTGCCAAGCTCGGGTTCACTCGGCCGTCTGGTCTCTCGTACAACAGGTCGACTGTGTAGGTGGAGAAATGCTCGAATCCCATGATGTACAGCATATTTCCTGTACCACTGAAGCGCTCGTTGTACTTGAAGGCCGTGTTGCTGACCCCAGTCACGCTGACTGCCGTCTTGGCTATTGGCCCCTGGAGGTCGCTGCACGGGGGCGACGACCACATGAGGGTCAGCGAAATGGCAGACACGTAAGTGACGTGTACGTTCGTGGGAGCCACTTGAGGTAGTTCTAGGAAAACAAGAGATGAAAATGTTGTTTAAGAGGCCGCATGCGCTCGTATTTCACGCCGCAAACTCTCACGGCCGTAATTTTTGAGATATCAATATGATTGTTTTTGCATTCTGTTGATAATTGAAAGAGGAAGGTTATCGCATTCACAGAATTTTGAACAAAAAATTTGTAATTTTTCAAATTCTTCAAATGGAAAATGAAAAAATTTCCAGTTTACGGAAACCTAGATATATATTTTTGAATACCGAAAAATAATATGGACTGTGAAATATATCAAAAGTGTGAGCAAGGGAATTGATGGCGTTTACGAGAATATGAGTTCGGCGGGCTAGTCTATGGGCTGCGCCTAGCACACGATGCATGATAAACTCGAGTCTGAAGCGACCGAACAACGAGCCCGTGTAGAGCTCATGCGGCCTCTAAAGATGCCGCATGAGCTCTACACGGGCGCCTTGTTGTTCGCTCGCATCAGTCTCGAGTTTATCATGCATCGTGTGCTAGGAGCAACCCGTAGACTAGCCCGCCGAACTCATATTCACGTAAACGCCGTTAATTTCCTAGCTCACACTTTTGATATATTTCACATCTTATCGGTATTCAAAAATATATATCCAAGTTTTCGCAAACACCAGATTTTTTCATTTTCCATTTGAACAATTTGAAAAATCACAAATTTTTGGTTCGAAATTCTGTAATTGCGGTAACCTCCGTTTCTCAATTATTAACAGAATTCGAACACAATCATATTGACATCTCGAAAATTACGACCGTGAGAGTTTGCGGCGTGAAATACGAGCCCCCACGGCCTCTTGAGCGTCCATGGGAGACGGTTTAGCGAAATGTCACCATTTTTGTGATCACTTGATTTTGAACGGTATGAGATCAGATTTTCAATGAATAGGAAACACATATACCTTTATTACCTTGGTGATGTTTCGAGTTGAAATAATTCAACTCATATCATATGACCATCAGAAGGAATAACCTTTATTGGTCCCTGACTGAATTAAAAAACAGGATAGCAATCAGTATAAAAAATACATAGAAAAATATGGAGAAATAGATTGAAAATATTATATATTGATACATGAAAAGGGAACTGATCGGATAGAAAAAATGTAAAAACAAAATAGGATTGAATGAAATAATAAGGAGATTTAGTGATTACAAAATTAAAAGTGATATATGGAAACGTTAATTATACAAATGATTTCTTGAACTTCTTACGGTGTCTCTAAGTGCTGAAACTCCGATTTGATATTTCAAAAAGTTACTTATAAAAAAACGTTTACAAAAGTCACTGAAAACATTACAAATTGTTCCCCTGGCTCCCACAAAAAGTCCGATAACTTCTATTTCCTTCAAATTATACTTCTTGAGGAAGTAAGGAATAGTTGGCTCATAAATCTTTTTTTTCTCTTCATTGACCTCATCGGGTTGTTTCTTGTCTCTTTCAAATCTGATGGTCGAATCAATTATGTAACCTTTGCATTTCTTCCTATCAATAGCCATGATGCCTATTCTTCTTGAACTCCCATCCACAGCAAGACAAAATACCTCCTCGTATACTTCGCATTTGGTTTTCAAGTTGTCTGTATATTGTATAGTATATTCTCTATCGAACGACAGATGACTGAATCAGCAACAGGCTTCCACATGAGTTGCGAGAAGCAAGGATTGGTCGATCATAACAGATATCTCGTCCAATCAGGCTAGACATCTCATTGAGTGACTCGAACAAATGTTTTATTTTATAATTATTCATATTGGGTTTAACGACGCACTGTAATGATGACTAAGGTCTATTGGCGTCGGATGGATGATCAATGAGATGATGGGATGATAAGATGAAGGTTTTTATGGGTAGTGGGAAGGATAGTGGGAAGGAAGCGGTCGTGACCTATATTGTAGGAACCATCCCGGCATTAGCCTAGACTATAGAGAGAAACCGCGAAAAAAAAATGTAAAGATGAACGGTGGCGGGGATCGAACCGGATCCGATATGTCCTTTCACCTCCCGGGTCACATGGAGCAAGTGCGCTAAAACTCAGCTACCTGTGCCGGTGAACAAATGGTAACTGGAGAGCTACCGGCACATGTAGCTGAGTAGTTAGCGCACTTGCTCCATGTGACCCGGAAGGTGAAGGGACATATCGGAACCGGTTCGATCCCCGCCACCATCCATCTTTACAGGGGTTTTTCGTGGTTTCCCTCTGTAGTCTAGGCTAATGCCGGGATGGTTCCCACAATATCGACCACGACCGCTTCCTTCCCATTACCCATAAAAACCTTCATCTCATCATCCCATCATCTCAATAATCATTCATCCGGCGCCAATAGATCTCAGTCATCATCACAGTGCGTCGTTAAACCCAATATAAATTTTAAAAAAGCTAGTGAGCTGATGATGCAGAAAACAAGATAACATTGGTCACACCTGTTGCAACTGTATGATCGTGTATTGTTGACACTGGCCCTTCCTCCACAGTCGTGGCGCGCACTGTGACGTCATAGCGGGAATAGGGACGCAGTGAAGTGAGGAGGACGAAAGTATCAGTTGTTGTTGTTGTTGTATTCTGGTTGTCAGGTTCTCCATGGATCTCGGAGTTGCGTGGGCAGCCTTGATTTCCGACATACTGGAATAAGAGATATACATTGTTACACATTGTTAGGGTTCAAATGGTATATTTAGACGAGCTTTAGCGAGGATTGAATTTGACATACTGGAAAAAAATTGGTGTTCGTTTTTATGTTTTTTTTTTTTGTTATTAGTTTTTTTTGTCGGTTATCCACGAGTCAAACGGCTACAGCTATCAACTTCAAACTTTTTTTCATGATGGTTCCTTATCTAACTTAGATCTGTATAGTTTTGTGGCATTATCGGGTGGTAACTTTTATTTTTATGAATTTTAGAAATTTCAAAAATACTCATTGGAATAACACGGCGAAAAAAATTGAAAACTTGTATTTTCCAAAAAATTGAAATTCTGAGTGAAGTTGAATAACAGCTTGATACACATTTCTTGGAGATCTCAGCTTGATCGGGTCAGCCATTTTGAAGAAAAAACATGAAATGTGCTAAATTGGTACCACTCGAAGCCGTTTTTACCCATTTATAACTGAAATGTTACCCAATTGGCGAATTTAGGTATAGGTTTGGCAATGGAGTCGACATACTATTACTTTCCGCTCGTCTGAGAACGCGTATATAGCGTTTTCCCAGTGTAGATTCAAGTTCTATGCTACCATGATATATGCATGTACACCCCATATATATATATATATATATATATATATATATATATATATATATATATATATATATATATATATATATATATATATATATACATATATATATATATATATATATATATATATATATATATATATATATATATATATATATATATATATATATATATATATATATGTATATATATATATATATATATATATATATATATATATATATATATATATATATTTATATATATTATATATATATATATAAATATATATATATATATATATATATATATATATAAATATATATATATATATATATATATATATATATATATATATATACATATATATATATATATATATTTATATATATATTGAATGTTTATATGTTCATATATGTTTATAGTTCTATGCATGGGTCAAAAAGTTATTCCATGATCATGAAATTGAATTTGATGAAACTAGATTCCCTACTAGGAAAACGCTATATACGCGTTGTTGGACAAGCGGAAAGTAATAGTATGTCGACTTCTTTGCCAAACTTTTGCCTTCATTCGCCAATTGGGTGACATTCAAGTTAGAAATGGGTATAAACTGCTTCGAGTGGTACCAATTCAGCACATTTCATGTTTTTTTCTTCAAAATGGCTGACCCGATCAAGCTGCGAATTTCTTGAAATGTGTATCCAGATGTCTTTCAACTTCACACAACAAAATTTAAATTTTTTCGAAAATAGAAATTTTTCATTTTTTTTCCGTGTCTTATTCTGATGGGTATTTTTGAAATTTCTAAAATTCGTAAAAATAAAAGTTATCTACCGATGATGCCACTAAACTATACCGATCTAAGTTAGATGAGGAACCATGATGAAAAAAAGTTTGAAGTTGATAGCTGTAGCCGTTTGACCTGTGGAGAACCGACAAAAAAACATTGAAAAAAAAAAAAAACGAACATCAATTTTTTTCAGCATGTCAAGTTTAATCCTCGCTGAAGCTTGTCTAATTATTCTAAATGTACGGGATCACCTGGCAAGTGACTGTGTAGTGTCTCAACTCTCCACTGAGAGCGTCAGGAGGCGTCCATCCGACCAATAGACTTGTGCTGGTTCTCTTCTCTACATTATTGATTCACCACTTGAGATGAATATAGAGACCATCTTGTGTACTTTCTGATAATTGCGATATCAGAATATCAAATTACTGGTAATAATGATAATAATGACTAGGAAAACACTATATACGCGTTGTTAGACGAGCGGAAAGTAATAGTATGTCGACTTCTTTGCCAAACTATTGCCTAGACTTGCCAATTGGGTGACATTTGAGTTAGAAATGGGTAAAAACTGATTCGAGTGGTACCAATTTAGCACATTTCATATTTTTCCTTCAAAATGGCTTCAAAATTAATCAAATCAATTCAAAATTAAAAATTGAAAAAAAAATCGAAATTAATCAATGTGTAATTACAATATTATAAACAAGATTAAAATGACTAAAATTAATGATTATTAAAATTAAAATATCAATTATACAAATATAATGTGTGTAAGCATACAACAACATGGCATCTAGGCCTAACTTCCTCCGGACGGCCAATCGCATCCTTTGAAAGTGCTGCCATCTGGTTAGCTTTTAATCACGATCTCGAATCGCCAAGCGACTTTCAAAATGTCCGCTACTCGCGATTTTGACGCGCGATATGAGAATCGCGTGCATAGAAATCCAGTTCAACTCACCATCATGCTCAGTTGTGAATCTCCTGATGAAGGTAATTCCATCAGGTCCTTGGAACATTATCGAGTACTCAGTGGAGGGAGTCAGATTGGATATGCTGTGAGGCAAGTTCTGATCGCTGGAGAGACCCAGGTCACGTGATGTGGCGTGCGGCATCACGAGGAGAGCCGTGTACCACGATAACGAACAGCTGTCGGGGGATTCCCCGGGCTGCAACGAACAACATATGTGTTTCACATCACGAGGTCGACAAGTGTTTCCGTGTGATGAAATACAATGCGGATGAGACACGTTTGAATGAGGATATTTTCTTTTTATATTGGGTCATAACGACGCATTCTACTGATGGCTACGATCTATTGGCGTCGGTGGATGATGAATGAGATGATGGGATGATGAGATGTGAGGTTATTTTGTTGGATGTTTTGGATGGTGGGAAGGAGTCGGTCGTGGCCTGTTGTTAAGGAACCATCCCAGTATCAACCTGAACGACAGACGGAAACAACAAAAAAAACCTGTCAGGATGGTCGACCATGGTGGGCATCGAACCCCGGTCTCCCTAATGACGGTTCAGTGTTTCACCACTAGACCACGCGTCTCGGTGAATGGGTATCTACTCGAATCATGCTTGATAGACTCGAAGCTCTCACTCGAAGTGTGAGTGAGAGAGAGCGGAAAATAACAGTCGATTTCCATGCAATCCAATATATATATATATATATATATATATATATATATATATATATATATATATATATATATATATATAAATATATATATATATATATATATATATATATATATATATATATATATATATATGTATATATATATATATATATATATATAGATATATATATATATATATATATATAATATATATGAATATATATATATATATATATATATATATATATATATATATATATATATATATATATATATATATATATATATATATATATATATATATATATATATATATATATATATATATATATATATATATATATATATATATATAT
>OZ023339.1:17231606-17344240 GCA_964007535.1 Brachyptera risi | reverse complement strand
AGGGGTTTTTCGTGGTTTTCCTCTGTCATTGAGTTTGATACTGTGATGGTTCCTCAACAACAGGCCAGGACCGACTCCTTTCCCCTATCTAAAATCACCTAATAAAATAACCTTTCATCTCATCTTCCCATCATCTCATTCATCATCCACCGACGCCAATAGATCGTAGCCATCAGTATAGTGTGTCGTTAAAACAAAATATATATATATATATTTGGATGAGCGAAGCGAAGACTCAATTTCACCATACTCGAAATGAAGTCCTTTATTTTCTCGCTTCACAGGTCCAATGGAAATGAAAATTCAATTGAAACTTGGCGTACAAACGTGTCCCCATCTGAACCGATACTGTTTGGTTCCAACTTGGGGCGCAATCGGTTGAATTTTTTTTTCAAATTTCTTCTAAAAGTTCTCAAAAATCCCTTAAGAATAATCCGGAGGGAAACATTCGTGGAGAATATTTCCTCCGAGAGAATTCAAATTCTCAGGGAATTTCAATATCATAATGATACAAAATTTTAATCCACAGTCAAGCTTTTTGGGGCTTTGTGGACATCACGTGACTGTTCTTTAGTTCAATAATACGGAATGAAAAAATTTTCATTGTTCGAATGATTAAGGATTTTCACTTGATATACTGGAATTTAGATTCATCTTAATATTGGATCGTAAAATCAACTCCAATACTAATATACAGGTATTTTTTTTATTCATCATTCATCATCATAACAGGACACGTGCTGAAACGGAAGCATTACAAATAGTATGATAAATAACTCATCCTATTTAGGCAAATGAAATGTGAACGGGTTAGTAATATATGTATATATATATATATATATATATATATATATATATATATATATATATATATATATTTATATATCTCTATATATATATATGTATATATATATATATATATATATCTATATATCTATATATATATATTTATATATCTATATTTATATATATATATATATATATATATATATATATATATATATATATATATATATATATATATATATATATATATACATACATATATATATATATATATATATATATATATATATATATATATATATATATATACATATATATATATATATATATATATATATATATATATATATATATATATATATATATATATATATATATATATATATATGAATATTGCATGCGAATATCTAGTTGTTTTGAATATTCCGTCGACAGAAGTAGCTGTTGTAGTGTCATGTGTGTGTCTGTGTATGTGCTAGATATTCAGGCAATAGACTGTATAACTCTCTTTCCAAATGCAATGAAGATTATCAAACGTTGGCTGTGGAGAGATCTTGAATTGAATCTTAAGCGTTTTTTCTCAGCAGATGAGATAACATATGAATGAACATATACACTGATGCTATCATTCTGTCAGTGAGTTTGTTATTGACAATACGTACATTTTTCAAATTCGACGTCATGTGCAATTTCAATTTTCATTATCTGTGATTTATAATGTAATACATCCTATTGAAACTTGATAATTATAACAAATTTGTTACATATTTGTGATATTTATATATATATATTATATGACTTGACAATTCTGTGATACTCTGTTTTTGAATTTGTTTTTGAAATTCTGTTTTTGAACAATATGAATTTCATTTCATTTTCCTAATTCCTGGATAACATCAATAAGTCCAACTGAGATGATGCGAGACTTGGGATGGCAGGAATTGGAAATACGGAGGAAAGAGGATCGTATATGTCATTTCTCCAGGATAATGGAGGGAGTGTGGGGATGGGGGGAGCTGCATGAATTGATTGAGAGGAATGAGTATATGGAGGTAGTCATGAAGGGGGCTAGATTAGATGTCGGTGATTTCTCTTTCTTGAATAGGACGGGTAGGGACTGGAATGGGCTCAGTAGAAGTGTTTTTGAATGGGATGAAATAGGGTTGAAGTTATTCCGTCAGTGAGTTGGGGAGGTGGTGGGATAGGGGTAGTTAGAGAACTTGCCACCGCGCATTTATGTGCAATTGCGAGAGTTGAAATAATGATAATAATAATAATAATAATAAAATTATAATAATGATAATGATAATAATAATATAATAATAATGATAATGAAGTTACTTCTTGACCGACATTTCTGTTATCATTTGGTAGTATGAGTAGGCTGATTGACAGACCTGAGAAACAGAAAGACACACAATTAGATACTTTAGAATGAGAACACATTCAGAAAGATACACATACAGATTCACATACACATACACTTTACACATACAGATACATACTTACACAAATCAGATCATTTCGAGCAAGAAAGCAGGAAACATGAGATACATGCCGTGAACTTACATCGACAAACGTGGGCAGTAGATATGGTATGAACCCCGCTACGTTGATGACGGTGTCGCAATTTGCCCTGGACATTATAATCAGTAGAGACTTCTTGTACTCTGTGGTTGCTTCCAACCAATCGGATGCGTAGACCGCGTCCCGCACATCCGAACACTGAGAGAGAGAGAGAGAGAGAGAGAGAGAGAGAGAGAGAGAGAGAGAGAGAGAGATAAAGAGAGAGAGAGAGAGAGAGAGAGAGAGAGAGAGAGAGAGAGAGAGAGAGATAATGAATCAATGTTTCATCATCGAAAAACAGGTGATGCGTATATGTAAACATGGATGTACGGCATGAAGCATGAGTAAAAGTCTGTTTTTGTCGATTTATATCTGTTGATCTTATATTATATAACATGGTCGACTGGTTCAGACAGGTAGCTAAGAGACTTTTACTTATGATTCAAGCTGTACAATAATTCTCAACTTGACGAAAACGCCGCATTGGAGAGTGGAAAATATCCTCAATATGCTTCTCTTAGACAGACTCAAGGTCAGTATGGAGAGGTGTGAAGGTTCGAGAGATCCAATTCCAGTATTGTCACCGAAGACTGAGGCAAGCACAGAAAATCTCAATTCGAACGTAATTGACAGGCAAGTAATGATTGAGGTCTCATTGGATTTGTTTGTTTGTCCTGAAATACTTGAACTAGTTCTTCAGTTCTTGCACTTTCGTGTTTGTTCGTAACCGTAGTGCTGCACCAAAGCTACACTATCGTGTTTGTTTGTCCCAGTTCACTTGCACTAGTTCAAGTAGTTCTACACTGGCTACATACTTGGTGTGCTTGGTTCAGTTCAAGATGGCAGGCGCTAAAATCAAATTGTAGGCGGACACTATGTTGGCTAACAAGTTGTTGACGCTTGAATTCGTGTCGATGAGAATGAAAATTGTATATTAGAATAAGGGTTGTAATTATTCTCAAGTGAGTTGATATGTAGAATTACGTCTCCGGTGATTTGACCCAAATAACTTTTCCCATCTTTTAAATTCGCGTCTAGGAACCATTGAAATCGGTACTATCGTATTTGTTTGTACCTCAACATTTAGGGATCATTTCCCGCACCAAACCCATAATGTGACGCATTTCCTTCCTGCACCAGCAACACTTTAGTGCAGGTTGGTGCTACACAAACAAACAGGCCTACTGATAGCACTGCACTGAAATGGAATGTAGAATCTCAGCTTTAACGTTAATAATGATTCAATACAAACTCAATCTTGACAATTAGTAATCCGGTCAAATTATCTTTCTTTTGAAGTTCCTTTTTTGAGCTCATCTCTTTATATTAGATTCTACTATATGCTGACGATACTATCTTATATTACCTTATTGTTATTGTTCATTCCGTTATGTCATTACAGCCATCATCCCTATTATTATTATAAGTATTATCACTTTTATTATTACAATCACATTATCAACTCTACAGTATAGTTTATCCACATATTATATTTTATTCTTTAAGAGCCCGCATATTAGACAGATTTACAGGGTGCAATATCGCCACTTATATCTCAAGAACTACAAATACTACGGACTTGAAGTAAAATGCAATATATAAAAAATACCCTCACAATTAGATATGCCTAATCAAAAATCGGAGAATAATTTTATGGAGCAATAATTGAATCAAAATGTGCCTAATTTGATGGTTTTCATTACTTGATTCCCGGTCACCGAATAATAGTGGAAATAAATTACAAACGCACATCCTTGAGTTCAACTTTGCTTATCAATATTTGAAATTCTGATTCGCCTTTTATTCTACAGTTTTCTCAATTTCCTTGGCCAAAATGTGTCATGTAACTAGATTTTGTCTAAATTATGAAATGCAAGACTTCCCCATCCAGCGGTGGTTACTGGAATTCTTCCAATATGATCCCTTTTCCACTTTTAAACCCACGACCAAACTTTTAAACGCACATCAAACTTGGGTCGAGCATCTCGAAGAGAAACATGCTCAGCTAAGATGCGGGCTCTTGAGCTTGGTTCAATGGAAGAACAGAAGTTATAGTAATTAAGGGGACGTTGTAAGCCCCATCCCTTCCATTTTAAAAAAACTAATTTTATGTACCTTTATCTCAGAAACTACTTTACCTAGGATGATCATTTTTTTTATGCATGCACCTTGATAGTATTTGTACACACTGACAGGATTTTATAAACATATACAACAATGCTGACAACAATGCAATTTTCAACAATGCTCCAAAATTTGCTACATTTTTCAACTTGTTTTAATTTTTTTCAATACCATGTATTTGTTGCAGAGTCAAAAACTCCTGTCCACATATGGAGTACATATGTACAAACATACAGAAAAAATTTCAAGGGTCTAGCTTCAACAGTTTATGAGAAAAAGGTACATTAGTGAGAAAATATTGAATTCCAAGATAAATGCACTTGAAAATTATGTTTCTTGGATTTATTTCAAAACAGTCAAAACAACAATAGAATCCGGCATGCTATAATATTGAGATGTTTTCATGCATTACTAAATATTTAATTGTAATCAAACTATTTGAGTTTTCAAAACGAATCTTTCTATGATCAGTTAAAAATGGACCAAATTATTTTAAAATATAAAAAAAAAGTGGAAAAAACAATCTTTGGCTCACATTGTCCCCTTAAGTAATTGATTAATGTAAACATGAATTTCGCCATTTTTTGTGTTCCATACAAAAATAAAGACAATTGAATTGAATTGAATTCCATCTCACGAATGTCTGTAATAACTCATGCTGACCTGTTGTGATATTTGACTGAGTAGCCAAGTGAGAGCAAGCAGAGTGAAGCAGCACACCACGGTGCACAGAAAGAGAAAGAAGACCGTCGCGTCGACAGGAACCTGAGAAAACAAACACACATGTCAACACTTTTCAATACGTCATAATCTAAAATTATATCTGATATTTGTCATAATATTGATTATTGATTATCGATTATTTTTGAGTAGTCAAACTCATTGAATATTTGACATGCATCTTCTGTTTCTAGGGTGAGTATAGATATAAGAATCTATAAGAATGGTGCCAAATACATGGAACAAAAAGTGGTACGTCTCACAGCACATTTTATGTTTTTTCTTCAAAATGGCTGATCTGATCAAGCTGAAAATTCCCAGAAATGTGTATCAAAATGTAATTCAACTTATTGCAGAATTTCATTCTTGGGGGGAAATAAAAATATTTTCAATTTTTTTCCGCCTTGTTATTCTAATGAGTATTTTTGAAATTTCTGAAATTCATAAGAATAAAATTTACCACCCAATAATGCCAAAAAAATATACACATCTGAGTTGGATGAGGAACCATCCAGAAAAAAGTTTGGAGTTGAAAGCTGTAGCCGTTTGACCTGTGGAAAACCGAAAAAAAACATGGAAAATAAACGAACACCAATTCTTTTCAGCATGTAAATTTGAATCCTCACTAGAGCTCGTCTAATAAGGTCTCAAAATATTTCAAAGTCATAGTTTGCATAGTTCATTTCAAAGTCCATCTCATAAGCAGTGCTAATAACAACAATGGAAATACACAAATACTGGACATGTTACCATGACAGGTGGCTATCCTGGTGTACATCAACCCATCAAAGTCCTAGCTTCCTTGAGCTAGCTAGCACTAGCACGACATTTATTAGGTAAGGATCCAGTATTTACCAGAACAATGATTTCAGTAGGATAAGGTGTCTCAATATAATAATAATAATAATAATAATAATAATAATATGGTAATATGGTAATATGGTGATAATGGTAATATGATAATAATGGTAATATGATGATTATGGTAATATGGTAATAATGGTAATATGGTAATAATGGTAATATGGTAATAATGGTAATATGGTAATAATGGTATTATGGTAATAATGGTAATATGGTAATAATGGTGATATGGTAATAATGGTAATTTGGTAATAATGGTATTATGGTAATAATGGTAATATGGTAATAATGGTGATATGTTAATAATGGTAATATGGTAATAATGGTAATATGGTGATAATGGTAATATGGTAATAATGGTAATATGGTTATAATGGTAATTTGGTAATAATGGTAATATGGTGATAATGGTAATATGATGATGATGGTAATATGGTAATAATGGTAATATGGTAATAATGGTAATATGGTAATAATGGTATTATGGTAATAATGGTAATATGGTAATAATGGTGATATGGTAATAATGGTAATTTGGTAATAATGGTATTATGGTAATAATGGTAATATGGTAATAATGGGAATATGTTAATAATGGTAATATGGTAATAATGGTAATATGGTGATAATGGTAATATGGTAATAATGGTAATATGGTTATAATGGTATTTGGTAATAATGGTAATATGGTAATAATGGTAATATGGTGATAATGGTAATATGGTATTAATGGTAATATGGTAATAATGGTAATATGGTAATAATGGTAATATGATAATAATGGTAATATGGTAATAATGGTAATATGGTAATAATGGTGATATGGTAATAATGGTAATATGGTAATAATGGTAATATGGTAATAATGGTAATATGGTAATAATGGTGATATGGTAATAATGGTATTTGGTAATAATGGTAATATGGTAATAATGGTAATATGGTAA
The DNA here is from genome assembly GCA_964007535.1 of Brachyptera risi. NCBI lineage: Eukaryota > Metazoa > Arthropoda > Insecta > Plecoptera > Taeniopterygidae > Brachyptera > Brachyptera risi. The sequence continues at coordinate 17,337,233 of OZ023339.1, read as the reverse complement.
TAATGGTAATATGGTAATAATGGTAATATGGTAATAATGGTGATATGGTAATAATGGTAATATGGTAATAATGGTGATATGGTAATAATGGTAATATGGTAATAATGGTAATATGGTAATAATGGTAATATGGTAATAATGGTAATATGGTGATAATGGTAATATGGTAATAATGGTAATATGGTAATAATGGTAATATGGTAATAATGGTAATATGGTAATAATGGTGATATGGTAATAATGGTAATATGGTAATAATGGTGATATGGTAATAATGGTAATATGGTAATAATGGTGATATGGTAATAATGGTAATATGGTAATAATGGTGATATGGTAATAATGGTAATATGGTAATAATGGTGATATGGTAATAATGGTAATATGGTAATAATGGTAATATGGTAATAATGGTAATATGGTAATAATGGTGATATGGTAATAATGGTATTTGGTAATAATGGTAATATGGTAATAATGGTAATATGGTAATAATGGTAATATGGTAATAATGGTAATATGGTAATAATGGTGATATGGTAATAATGGTAATATGGTAATAATGGTGATATGGTAATAATGGTAATATGGTAATAATGGTAATATGGTAATAATGGTAATATGGTAATAATGGTAATATGGTGATAATGGTAATATGGTAATAATGGTAATATGGTAATAATGGTAATATGGTAATAATGGTAATATGGTAATAATGGTGATATGGTAATAATGGTAATATGGTAATAATGGTGATATGGTAATAATGGTAATATGGTAATAATGGTGATATGGTAATAATGGTAATATGGTAATAATGGTGATATGGTAATAATGGTAATATGGTAATAATGGTAATATGGTAATAATATTACCAAAGATCCCAACACCAGCGTTAGTCCGAATAGCACGTAATTGATGATCACCACGTGGAACAATATTGGGTTGAAGATGAGCTCGAAATCTCCAAGAAATCTGGAAAAAAGTGAATAGAAAACTCATTCAGTAATCAGCGAGTCGATACTTCGAACAAACATGTATTCTGAATTATATTTTAGAATCTAAAAAATCTACAAAGTCTAGAAGTCAAAATATCAACTCTGTATCGATTAAAATAAATAACTCCGATGAAAAACGTGATTACGTTATGAAATTATTTTCGTCACAAAAACATGACGAGTCCAAATGCATCAAGGGTTGCCAAAATTATACATCACTTCAATTAAAATCACTCGAAATGATCTCTTTCAAGAAGAAAATTGATGTATTTGTATTTGTATATCACCGTACTATACTTATGAAAGTGAACAATATCCAAGCTATATATATTCATTTTGGAATTTGGAATCTAATGTTTTGAATATTTCCAGATATAGAATTTGTGACTTGACTTGTTTTTGCACCAACGCCCTCATATATTTATATGTATATATATATATATATATATATATATATATATATATATTTATATCCATATATATATATATATATATATATATATATATATATATATATATATATATATATATATATATATATATGTATATATATATATATATATATAAATATATATATATATTTATATATATATATATATATATATATATATATATATATATATATATATATATATATATATGAATATATTCATATATATATATATATATATATATATATATATATATATATATATATATATATATATATTTATATATATATATATATTTATATATATATATATATATATATATATATATATATATATATTTATATATATATATATATATTTATATATATATATATATATATATATATATATATATATATATATATACATTGTGAGCTCAGATTCACTCAAGGTGTAACGACTTCACGTTACCAAAGATACCAAAGTCACTCTTTACTATCTTCACCCACTTTCACTCCATTCCTAAAATACATCACATCACGTGTTGAAGATTCCGATAGGAAGCAATGTGAACAAAAAGTGTTGAGATGAGAATGAAAATGATGAGCTCTTATCTAAGTTTCTTGAGCAATGTCCAAGCTTCTTCAGAAAGAAAAATGTTATCATGATAGAAAATAGAGAATCTCAGTTCATTCGATACTGAAAAGTGACTGTCAGTGTTGCTCTGATTCTCATCACAATTGCAAAACTTAGAATTTAGAATTCACTTCACCCAATTGTCCGCTATGCTTCTCAGATTAGAGCATAACTTTCTTTCTCCAAAGCCATTCGTATCTGATAATCATTAAATGAGCGATGGCGTAGACTCCATCCCACTTACATAGAGCTCTGTTAGTGTGTGTGTGTGTTTTTTCTTTGTTTTTTTAAGCACTCCACAGTTTGCAGAAATTGACAGATCAATATGAAACTTTTTCCTCACACGCAAACTCATCCAAATTAGAACTGTATAGTTTTTGAAATGAATCGGTTGGACAAATGTTGAGAAATATAATGTCAATGTTTTTAAAAGACCCCATAAGATTGGGCCGGGCAAGAAAATTCGAAAAATGAAATTCCTCAAGAAAATTCCTCTGAATGAAAGCAATTTGAACCAACCGTTTTGAAGAAGAAATTCAAATAACTGGTTTTATTTATCGAATATGTATAAAATATAGCAGAAGATTGAAAGGAATGAGTCAGGGTATGGAGGTAGGCGGAGTCATGATAGAGCAGTAGTCATAAAGGGAGCTAGATTAGATGTCGGTAAATTCTCTTTTTTGAATAGGACAGGTAGGGACTGGAATGGACTTGGTAGAAGTGTTTTTGGATGGAACGAAATAGGGTTGAACTTATTCCGTCAGGGGGTTAGGGATATGGTGGGATAGGGGTAGTTAGGGAACTTGCCACCACGCATTTATGTGTTGAGTTTAAGAGTGTTATGTTTAAGAGTTGAATAATTTATTTGTCATCAGGTTGCCAAGATTCACTGCTTTCTAGAACAGATATTTACCCAACAATGAAGTACCTTTCATTCGCATCAAGGTGTGTAGAACACCAGGGTCGATGAAGAAGCAAGGGTAGAACAACTCTAACGACTCTTATACCTCATTCAGATATCTCGCTCATCTTACAACGCATATGTTGCGTTTGCCCAGTGATAAAAATTACTGTAACACAGCGGGAATAACTTGCCTCAATAGTGCCTGATGGTGGATAATGCACTCTTTCAGAAGCACATCCATTTCATAACCTCTACCATGTGTTGAGTCATACTGCTTTGTATTATTCGTTGAGTTTATTAACATGCCATCCTGCCTGTTATTCACGTCACTGCTTCCTTCAACTCCCAAATAATCCAGAGAATTTCCTTGCCGTCGATATGTAGAACAGAATGCGTCCGAACCAGGGTTCAATATAGAAGACGTCGTCAACAAATCGGGATCAAGTTTTGGAAAATTATTAGAAATTTCGATTTCAGTGCCAGTGACATCCACTGTGCAAGGCTGATTACCAATCAATCGCAATTCTGCATTGTTTGATTCAGTATTCTGTAAAGTTGATCTTGATTTCACATATTCATCAGATATTATTTCTTGAATATCGCTTCTCTCCGTTTCTGTGCTCCAACACATAACCTTTCCGTTCACAACTTCCAGTTGAGTGACTTTTCTCATTTTGATTCTCATCGACTCGTTTGCAGCTGCGCTTCCTCGAATGTTTTCCAAGTTGTGGATCAGGATGTCGAACTGAGTCAGTACATGAAGCGATATGTTGATGATGATCACGAGAGATGACCCGACAATGCAGGAATGGAATTCAGTGAGTGGGGTGACTATAGCCAATATCAATTCATATTGCGGAGAAAGTTTCTCGTTGAACGGCAGCCACATGCTGTGAACAAAATGGAGATTCTCTAATTGGATAACAGGATCACCACTATTACTCTCATTTACTCTCGGACATGTATTATGGTGATGCATTGATACTATCGATCAAATGAATTGAGAAAAATTCATCATGGCAAATTTTGAGAATACCCATGAGTACATCAAAACTAGGAGAACGTTGCGGTAAAATGGACAACAATGCCTAGAATTGATAACAACCTCCACGGAATCCGGATAAGCAGATACCAAGGTGTGTTGATTTCTTTGAGCTTACAATTAAAATTATCTTGAAAATAGTCAACGAAATGACAGAATTCTAATTTGATTCCGTTTGCTGAACAAGCTGTTGATGAGGCTTGAAGGTTACTTGGGAAAATCTATGACTATCAATAACGTAACGGGATAAGCAACATGGCGTAAGTCCCATCCTTTTAACATTAGGCCGTTTTCACCATGATGGAATCAGCGCTTTCGTGTACATTTGTGAGATTAGCAATTTCAAATCAAATTGTACGTATTAGGCTCGTATTTCAATATATAGTAAATAGTTGTACAATTGCATTGATTTCAATCTTTCTCGTAGATGATGAGTAATTATCCAGTTATCAAATGGTGAATATAGCAGTAGGGCTCTTGACTAGAGGACTAAATGCTTTTACAGACGTATTTTAAATTCAGATTGGCCAATTCAAATGAAATTTATTCCAATATTGCTTAATGCAGTTGGAAAGAGCTGGATTCACAGATTGCATCACATCTATTACTTGTATAGATCAACATACAATAATACCAGCAAATTATCATAATATTTGTGAGGCGGCATTCCTTTGATATACGCATGGTGCGAAAGGAAAGCGCCATGTTGCTCATCCCGTTACGTTATTGATAGTCATAGGTGAAACGAAGGACAAGTTATATATGGAATTGAGTGGTGATTAAAAGTGAGAAGACGTTTTCGGAAACTCATGCCTTATGCAAGACTGACATCCACATGAGTTCAACATTGATTCATAGGATTTGAAATAAGGTGCCATAGTTGTCGACTAAACCATGAGGGCGGCTGATTTAATGAAAGAATTAAAAAAATGACATGATAACGTCAAGCGGTAGATCGACGGAAGTCAAGTCCGGGTGAAGTCAGCAACATGTTGGTAAGAACCCGATCCCAATCATCTTGTAGATATTGTGGAAAATAGGTGTTTAAGAGGCCGCAGGCGCTCTACACGGGCTCGTTGTTCGCTCGCTTCAGACTCTAGTTCAACATGCATCGTGTGCTAGGCGCCACCCATAGACTAGCGCGCCGAACTCAGATTCACATGAACGCCGTTAATTCCCTAGCTCACACTTCTGATATATTTCACATTCCTTTTTTTTTTTCGGTATTAAAAAACAAGTATCTAGGTTTTCGTAAATTATAAATTTTTCAATTTTCCATTTGAAGAATTTGAAAAATCACAAATTTTTGTATCAACATTCTGTATTCACGGTAACCTTTGTTTTTCAATTACTTAGAGAATGCAAAAACATTCATATTGATATCACAAAAATTACGGCCGTGAGAGTTTGCGGCGTGAAATACGAGCGCCTGCGGCCTCTTAACGAGCGGGTGATCTTATACTTATAATATCATACACGCCGTACTAACATCTAATTCCTCCTTGGGAGATGTACCTGGCTGTGAATTAGGGAGGATACGTGAGGCGTGATGATGGGTTCAATACTTCAGGTAGCCAGCCTATCCTTCAATGATTGCCAAATCGGAGAATACTGAACAAGCTGTTTTATTAATGATAGAGGTTATGCAGAGAATACTGTAAAAGTGAAATATAATTTTGGTACTCAGCCTCTCCTTCACGACCGATGTTATCACTGATAACTTGGCATAGTTGACGTCTTGACTTCTTGCCTCTCCCGGCTCCCCTCACCACAGCACCAATCGGTCCTCCTTGATTAGTGGTTGTTTAACGAGTTCCCTTCTTTATTCCAAGCTGTCACTTACATCGTCCCGTGTCACTGCTCTAATTCTCCACACCTCCGCTTCGCCCCTCTTCGCTAGCTCACGATCCCGTGTCGCGATCTAGCTCTAGGTAGTCTTAGACCTAGTTCTAGATCGGACAGGGTCGTGACAATATGGTGCTTCGTTTCAATGGTTTCAACTTACCTATAAAGAAACTTCCTCTCTGGATAGAACAGAAAGGGTACTCCGATGAAGGGGTAGAGTATCCCAATGAACAACACGACGAGAGCAAGATAGCCGGCTGTCAACCTCCACGCGTAGCGATCCGCTTTCTCCCGAACCGATCTGGAATACTCGTCCAACAACTGCCTGGGGTTCTGCATTCTATGCAGGTCTTCAACCAGCCGCTGAATCTCTTCCCGTCGACAGTGAAAAGTTGTGAAGCAGACGACTCCAAACAGGTGTATCATGATGGTAGCAGCAGATGAACAGACTTCTGACTTGTTCTCCCACTTGGTGGCCATGTTCATCGGTTGTAGCAGGAACACTTGTAGTAGAGAGTGAGCCAGTATTATATATTTGGCAGATTTATGGAGGAAAGTGAACCAGCTATCATCTTCAAAATTCTGGAATCCTTGAAAAACAATACGATTTCATGAACATATATTAATTAGCTTTCTTGTTGTTGATGGGATATGAGCACTCAATAATGAGCTATGAACAGTGATGAAGCAACATCATGGATGCGTTCCGAAACCTCCCAAATCTACTGCCAGTATGCTGGATGCGTTCCGAAACGTACTCCGAGTAATTTACTGAACGTTCCGAAACAAACCACGCCAGTAAATTCTGCGTACTGAAAACACTGGAGCTATTTGTCCCAGTAAACCCAGTACAAGTAATGGCGACCTCCACGAATGGTGCGAGATTACATTAGTTCATTCACAGACAAATATGAGTGTGGATATTGTTGTGAAAAATACAGTAAAGAATGGAAGAAAGAATGATAGAGAGAATAATAATAGAAAAATGTGTACCGACTCGCGTCTTCAAAGTGAAATATTTCCGGGGTCAGAATCTGATTCCAGGGTACCGATTGTCTATAGCGCAACTATCGCTTCCATATCGAACTAATCTTGAATTGACAAATGAATAAATGAAATTGAAAAAAAAAATACAATGCCACATACATTGCCATCGGTACCATAGTCACTCCACTCTACATCTAGTTCATGAGGAAATCCACTAAATCGCGACAGACAATCGGGACCTCTAGCTCTGAACTGATCGCAAGAAACCAAAAATACCGTCCGTGTTATTATTATGGGAGTTGAAGCACCTTCTTTATATCATGATAAGGTAGGTTGGTATCACTATATCATACAGTCAGTAAGAATTTACTCGTGAATTTTGTGTGAGAAGCAGAGTATTGTATAAGTGGATTTGGACTCAAATATAGTTTAAAAAAGCATGTATGTCAGATAATTCCTGGATGGTGTTGAAGTTCATTGGTTTTGAATAATTAAAATGGGGTGGTAAGATCGTCCTTGTGGTGCCCCGTCCAAACGATCCTACTTTTCATCCTCAGCCTTAATTGGGGAACAATGATTTTGTATCAAGTTTCGATGTTATTAAAAAAAAAAAAAGAAAGAAAAAGATAATTATGACATCTAGAGTAGTGATGAACTTGTACTTGTATTTTCGATGCAGAATAGTCGAGTGAATTCTTAGTTATTTCCTGTCTACATTCCACGACAATGTGTGAGACATCACTGTCTTGAAGAAGACTTTTTCACAGTCAGTGAAAATTCGACCGTATGTAGTTGTACTAGGCAAACGCGTTATGTGTTTCCGCGTTGATGGATGAGCTGGAACATATTAACTTATCTTTGGATTGGTTATTATATATATATATATATATATACACCTTGAGATCCAAACCATTACACCACTGCCATCTTATTTTACATTAATAATTGGATGAGCGAAGCGAAGACTCAATTACACTATACCGAAAAAAAAGTGTCTGTTTTTTTTTTTTTTTTTTTTTTTTTGTTCGCGCTCCACAGGTCAGACGAAAATTCAAAATCAGTTGAAACTTGGCACACACATGAACCCCTATCTGACTTGATGCTGTAAAGTTTTGAGGCGTGATCGGTTGAACCACTTCTGAGAAAACTCATTCCAAAGTTTTCAAAAATCCCATTAGAATAACCCAGAGGAAAACATTCGTGGTGAAAAATATTTCATCTGAGAGGATTCAAATTCTCAGGGAATTTGAATCTGATAATGATACACATTATTCCAAACTCTCACTTGAATCGGATCAGCCGTTTCGATGTAAAAATATATAATGTTATTTGTGTTAATTATTCAAAGCTATTAAGATACCTATTAAATCAAAGCAACAAGTGTCACCACTTGATCGTAAACGATTAGAACAAAGCCTTCTTTATTATCATACTAGGCAAACGCGTTATGTGTTTCCCCGTTGATGGATGAGCTGGAACATATCAACTTATCTTTGGATTGGTTATTATATATATATACACCTTGAGATCCAAACCATTACATCACTGCCATCTTATTTTCCATTAATAATTTATTGGATGAGCGAAGCGAAGACTCAATTACACTATACCGAAAAAAAAGTGTCTGTTTTTTTTTTTTTTTTTCTTTTTGTTTTTTTGTTCGCGCTCCACAGGTCAGACGAAAATTCAAAATCAGTTGAAACTTGGCACACACATGAACCCCTATCTGACTTGATGCTGTATAGTTTTGAGGCGTGATCGGTTGAACCACTTCTGAGAAAACTCATTCCAAAGTTTTCAAAAATCCCATTAGAATAACCCAGAGGAAAACATTCGTGAAAAATATTTCATCTGAGAGGATTAAAATTATCAGGGAATTTGAATCTGATAATGATACACATTATTCCAAACTCTCACTTGAATCGGATCAGCCGTTTTGATGTAAAAAAATATATAATGTTATTTGTGTTAATTATTCAAAGCTATTAAGATACCTATTAAATCAAAGCAACAAGTGTCACCACTTGATCGTAAACGATTAAAACAAAGCCTTCTTTATTATCATATAAATTATTAATGAAAAATAAGATGGCAGTGATGTAATGGTTTGGATCTCAAGGTGTATATATATATATATATAATAACCAATCCAAAGATAAGTTGATATGTTCCAGCTCATCCATCAACGCGGAAACACATAACGCGTTTGCCTAGTATAATAATAAAGAAGGCTTTGTTTTAATCGTTTACAATCAAGTGGTGACACTTGTTGCTTTGATTTAATAGGTATCTTAATAGCTTTGAATAATTGACACAAATAACATTATATATTTTTTTACATCGAAACGGCTGATCCGATTTGACTAAAAGTTCGGAATAATGTGTATCATTATCAGATTAAAATTCTCTGAGAATTTGAATTCTCTCAGACGAAATATTTTTCACGAATGTTTTCCTCTGGCTTATTCTAATGGGATTTTTGAAAACTTTGGAATGAGTTTTCTCAGAAGTTGTTCAACCGATCGTGCCTCAAAACTATACAGCATCAAGTCAGATAGGGGTTCATGTGTGTGCCAAGTTTCAACTGATTTTGAATTTTTGTCTGACCTGTGGAGCGCGAACAAAAAAACAAAAAAAAAAAAAAAAAAACAGGCACTTTTTTTTCGGTATAGTGTAATTGAGTCTTCGCTTCGCTCATCCAATAAATTATTAATGAAAAATAAGATGGCAGTGATGTAATGGTTTGGATCTCAAGGTGTATATATATATATAATAACCAATCCAAAGATAAGTTGATATGTTCCAGCTCATCCATCAACGCGGAAACACATAACGCGTTTGCCTAGTTTATATAATAATGAAGAAGGCTTTGTTTTAATCGTTTACAATCAAGTGGTGACACTTGTTGCTCTGATTTAATAGGTATCTTAATAGCTTTGAATAATTGACACAAATAACATTATATATTTTTTTACATCGAAACGGCTGATCCGATTTGAGTAAAAGTTCGGAATAATGTGTATCATTATCAAATTGAAATTCTCCGAGAATTTGAATTCTCTCAGATGAAATATTTTTCACGAATGTTTTCCTCTGGCTTATTCTAATGGGATTTTTGAAAACTTTGGAATGAGTTTTCTCAGAACTTGTTGAACCGATCGCGCCTCAAAACTATACAGCATCAAGTCAGATAGGGGTTCATGTGTATGCCAAGTTTCAACTGATTTTGAATTTTTGTCTGACCTGTGGAGCGCGAAAAAAAAAAAAAAAAAAAAAAAAAAAAAAAAAAAAAAACAGGCACTTTTTTTTCGGTATAGTGTAATCGAGTCTTCGCTTCGCTCATCCAATTAGTAGTAGTAGTAGTATTTTTTTTTTTTTTTTTTTTATGAACATTATAGAACAAGTTACAAGTTGTGCGTAGACCCACAAAGTCAAACAAAAATGACTTGTCTGTGGGTTTACATACTAGTGGTAGTAGTAGTAGTAGTAGTAGTAGTGGTAGTAGTAGTAGAAGTTTTTTTACTTTTTTTACCCAAAAGTTTTTTCTTTATTTTATGTACATGACGTAGTTATTTCCAGACCCACTAAGTCACCAATGTGGTTAGTCTGTGGGTCTATTTTCATAAATAATTTTCTTTCTTATATTTATGGATCAGGTACATGAACCAATCAAAATATATACAGGCTACATGAAGTTTACATTTTAAATAAACTAATTAAAATATGGACATAAAGTTTAGTAGTAGTAAGTAGTAGTAGTAGTAGTAGTGGTTGTTGTAGAAGTGGTGGTGGTGTTTATTCCTTCAACCCTCTTTCGAGGAAATCGGTACACAATTCATATATTTTACAATATAACTTCTGAATAGCATCACAAATGAGTATGTCAATAAGCCACCATATATAATGTATCAATGAATTAGTGATCAAAAAGTATCAATAAATATTGTGAATCTACTGAAATTCAGCATCGATAAACTCTTGCACAGAATATAAACTATTAATTGTGAGGTGCTCCTTGAGGAGTGATTTAAATTGATTCAGAGGTAGAATTGTAATACTTGTTTGAAGAATATTGTTACAAAGTAATTGGATATACGTGATAATAACTGTATATGACCTTGATGCTAGGTAATGTTAAGTGTTTATAAGCAAGTAAACTATGTACAAGGGGGTGGGGCCACCAAAGGGAAGGGCTCGACCACTGGACGAGTGAGTGGCTGCGGGGTCAAGAGTTGAGATCGGGACCGAGGATCAGAGGAGAAGGTCGTGTGCTGGCTGCTGCATCGAGCGTTAGGGGCGGGCTGCCTGTGGAGTAACAACCCTATAGACCATAGGGTACAGGTATCGATTTCGGACTTGTGTATCATTCTTCTCATTTATTTTGTTTCTCTTGACCGGAGTAATAAAATATTACCTCAAATTAAACTTTTGATATTTATGTAATTTAGTGGCATTTTTCCGATCCCCGTCCTCGAGAGCGAGGCTTCCCCGTCATCGGACACTTTCATCCGTGACAATATCATAAAGTTCACTTCCTGATATTTGAATATCTTTGCCGTATAGTGATCGGTTATGTTTATAAGTAGTTGACCACCGTATAGAAGTGACTTCATACGCTGAAATAGTTCATCATACCGGAGTTGGGAGTGTATGGCATTGAAGCAAGATAATAGCGTGGACTATATTTACCTTGAATGGAGATGAATTGTATATCCAACTCCAGACTCCTCGAATTGTACCAATTAAATGGAGTCATTTCAGTCGGAGCTTCCATATGGTATTCATTCAGCAGGTTCCTGTGGGCTGCGTTCCGGAACCTCCAGAATCTACTGCCAGTGAACTGGATGAAACCGGAACCTACAACAAGTAATTTACTGAGCGTTCCGGAACCTCCAGAATCTACTGCCAGTGAACTGGATGAAACCGGAACCTACAACAAGTAATTTACTGAGCGTTCCGGAACCTCCAGAATCTACTGCCAGTGAACTGGATGAAACCGGAACCTACAACAAGTAATTTACTGAGCGTTCCGGAACCTCCAGAATCTACTGCCAGTGAACTGGATGAAACCGGAACCTACAACAAGTTATTTACTGAGCGTTCCGGAACCTCCAGAATCTACTGCCAGTGAACTGGATGAAACCGGAACCTACAACAAGTAATTTACTGAGCGTTCCGGAACCTCCAGAATCTACTGCCAGTGAACTGGATGAAACCGAAACCTACAACAAGTTATTTACTGAGCGTTCCGGAACCTCCAGAATTCACTGCCAGTGAACTGGATGAAACCGGAACCTACAACAAGTAATTTACTGAGCGTTCCGGAACCTCCAGAATCTACTGCCAGTGAACTGGATGAAACCGAAACCTACAACAAGTTATTTACTGAACGTTCCGGAACACACCGCGCCAGTAAATTCTGCGTACTGGAAACACTGGAGATATTCCTCCTAACTCCAGCTTAGCTTTAATGACACCAAGTTCCTGATGAATTGTTGATTGTTGATAGACGAATGTTTATATTCTGTTAATTAATTTATTAATCGTTAAAAATAATTTTCTTTGTTGGGCTTAAAATAATGTTATACTCTGAAAACGACATCTGGTTTTTCTTTCTTCTACTTTTTCAAGTAAATGCATTAATGTACATTTTATACATGTATCTGACTCTGTACTGTGAATATTGTGAATTAATTATAATAATGTACAGTGAATAATTTTTATAATATTATCATTATCTAATTGACATTGACAATATCATTATGTATGATCAATCTGTCCAATAAACATATTATTATTATTATTATTATTATTATTATTATTATTATTATTATTATTATTATGACGTATTCATTTCTTTGAGAGACTGTCGTTCACTTCCAATGCAGTGAACCACCCTTCGTCGACCAGACATGCATGCATATGCGGTTGACTGTTTAATATTATATATATATGGTGGAAATCGATTCTATAGTCGAGGTCTCTGACTCCAGTGTCAATCATGATGTCAATATATTATTTCATACAATCAGTTGTTATATTAGTGAAAATTCAGAACTGTATATATGAAGAAATTAGGTTATGAATAAATAGGTGCCACGTGGATACTCCCTCACCACAGCCCTGCAGATTTTTTTTCTCAAAAACTTCGTTTTTTTAAAGTATCTTGTTACTATTTGGGAATATGTAGACCCAAGGCTGTTGCTTCATAGTGCGTTATCACTAATGTGTTATCAGTGTTATTAGTATTATTAGTGCATTATTATACATATGAACTGAATTTTACAACTGCGCAAATTGAAATTAGGAGCTGCATTTTTGAAGTTAAGAACTGCGCACTGATATAACCCCTGCATACAATGGCGAACTGAGAAATGAAACAATCAAATTTAGATCGTCCCAACCTGAACTATGAAAACCTCCAGACTTATTTATTCAATCGATTCATTCGTTCAATCTATGACTATCAATAACGTAATGGGATAAGCAACATGGCGCTTTCCTTTCGCAACATGCGTATATCAAAGGGATGCCGCCTCACAAATGTTATGGTAATTTGCTGGTATTATTGTATGTTGATCTATACAAGTAATAGATGTAATGCAATCTGTGAATCCAGCTCTTTCCAACTGCATTAAACAATATTGGGATACATTTCATTCGAATTGGCCAATCTAAATTTAAAATACGTCTGTAAAAGCATTTAGACCCCTAGATAAGAGCCAACTGCTATATTCACCATTTGATAACTGGATAATTACTCATCATCTACGAGAAAGATCAGAAACAATGCAATTGTACAACTATGTACTATACATTGAAATACGAGCATAATACGCACGATTTGATTTGAAATTGCGAATCTCCGAAATGTACACGAAAGCGCTGATTCCATCATGGTGAAAACGGCCTAATGTTAAAAGGATAGGACTTACGCCATGTTGCTTATCCCGTTACGTTATTGATAGTCATAAGTTCAAATGAATCGGAATAAAGTGAAATTCACCGTGTGTTGAATCACGTGAAAGTCATACATGATGGCAGCATTGTAATAATGATCGAAACATGCATTCCGATTGATTGCGGGCTCTTGAGTCATGAATAAAACAGGAAGGCAGTCAACCGGCACAGTAGCTGAGTGGTTAGCTCACTTGCTTCGTGTGATCCGGGAGGTGAAGGGGCATATCGGACCCGGTTCGATCCCCGCCACCGTCCATCTTTACAGGGGTTTTTCTTGGTTTCCCTCTGTAGTCTAGGCTAATGCCGGGATGGTTCCTATAATATAGGACACAACCGCTTCCTTCCCACCATCCTTCCCACTACCCATAAAAAAAAAATTCATCTCATCATCCCATCATCTCATTAATCATTCATCCGACGCCAATAGATCTTAGTAATCATTACAGTGCGTCGTTAAAACCCAATAAAAAAAAAAACAGGAAGGCAGTCATATATTTGTTTCAAACTTGAGGTGCATGTGAAGCGTTCCATCTTTATTCATGTATTCATGTATTCATGTATTCATGTATCGGTCGTCCAACAACGCATGTGTGGCGTTTTCCACAGTGAGTATTGCTGTTATGATTATATGAGCGTAGCGAAGATTCCATTTCACATACCGAAAAAAATGAGCTCCGTTTGATTTTATTTTTTTTTTTCAATTCTGTACGCGGCATACAGGTCGTGAAAAAATACATATCAACTTGAAAATTTGTCCAAATATTTTTGTCATACCAAACCAGGCTGGGATTGTTTTTCCGGAAAAAAATCGCAGAGTTTGAATAATCCTCGTAAGAATAACCCGGTGGAAAAATACTTCAAAAACAAGAATTCTTCAAAAGCTCTCAAATCTCCACCGAATATGAAGAATACTATTATACACCTTCTCAGAGATTTTTGAAACAATCGGATGAGAAATAACAAAGAAAACGCAATAAAAGTACACATTTTATTGAATATTTGGATCAATCAGATTTGCAAAGTGTTTATGCGACAGGTTGCAGCACTATAAATATCAACAAGTTGCAAGTATATTTTTTGAACGTTTGACTCAATGCAAGGTCCGTAGATGTGGATTGAACTCACAGAATATTTTTCACTCCAGATTTCTATACTTCTAAGCTCATCTCACAACGCAGCACATCCCGCGTTTTCTTAGTATAATAACCACATCGGTTGGTGATAATAACACGCTGCTTTTCTCATCTCCTCTCTTTAGATATCTGCCAACTTGTCACAAGTTAAATCCTCATTAATTAACAAGATATTAACTTTCTTTCACTTTCTTTCACGATAATTAGTCGAATACTTTTTTTTTTTTTTTTAATAACATCGAAACTTGATACAAAATCATTGTTCCCCAATTAAGGCTATGGATGAAAGATAGGATCGTTTGGACGGGGCACCACAAGGGCGATCTTACCACCCCATTTTGATTATTTAAAACTAATGGTCTTCAACACCAGGACTGCGCTGTCTGCGACCATAATTTTTCGCCGTAGATAAAAGTCTTTCAGTATAAACACACGAATCTTGATATCTTCCACTTTGAACTAAGTCTCTTGTGCAATGATTACTTCTTTCCCTTGACAGCAGATGTAAAATTGATCATTATACAAAATGCACAAATTAAATTAGTGATGGGCCTATAATGTTATAATTAGGCCTATAGATCTACAAATTAATGGTCGTGGCCAATTAGTACTTCATCCAAGCATTTGCTCCGAGGACTGTGGGAAACCACGAAAAACCACGTCAGGATGGATAAAAAAAGGTGTTTGTTGGTCTTATAATACTTACATCAAGTATAGTTCTGGTTCATGAGATTGTATTAGGAACTGTATAAACACTCAAAATCGACATTGTTATTAGAATACGGACTGGTATTCTGCCCCACTTAGAAAGAACACAGTATCTGCAAAATGTCGGTTCTGAGATATTTAATAAACAGTGTTTTGGTTTGTAGTCCGTGTATACTTAGATGAAACACCGCATCTACCACTCCATGCTGCACTTATGGAGATTTATTCAAGTATTGGTAGATACTGTGTTTTATGTACTGTTTTATGTACTTTATGTAATGCTCGAACCAAGTTTGGAGTGCGTTAAAAAGTTTGGTTGTGGGTTGAAAAGTGAGAAAGGGATAACATTGAAAGTGTTCCAGTAACCAACGCTAGATGGAGGAGTTTTTCATTTCAAAATTTGAACAAAATCTAATTACATCACACATTTTGGCCAAGGAAATTGAGAAAACTGTAGAATAGAAGGCGAATCAGGATTTCAAATATTATTGAGCAAAGTTCAACTTAAGGATGTGCGTTTGTAATTTATTTCTACTATTTCTCGGTAACCGGGAATTAAGCGATGAAAACCATCAAATTAGGCTCACTTTGATTCAATTATTGCTCTATAATAAAATTATTCTTCAATTTTCGACAAGGCATATCTAATTGTGAGGGTATTGTTTATTCACTGCATTTTACCGCAAGTCCGTAGTGTTTGTAGTTCTTGAGATATATGTGGCGAAAGTGCACCCTGTAAACCTGTCTAAGATGCGGGCTCTCAAATCCTCACTAATCAACAAGATATCAACTTTCTTTCACTTTTTTTCACGATAATTAGTCGAATACTTACATCAAGTATAGTTCTGGTTCATGAGATTGTATTAGGAACTGTATAAACACTCAAAATCGACATTGTTATTAGAATACGGACTGGTATTCTGCCCCACTTAGAAAGAACACAGTATCTGCAAAATGTCGGTTCTGAGATATTTAATAAACAGTGTTTTGGTTTGTAGTCCGTGTATACTTAGATAAAACACCGCATCCACCGCTCCATGCTACACATATGGAGATTTATTCAAGTATTGGTAGATACTGTGTTTTATTTACTTATACCCTCACTGTGTCTGCATATACGGTGATTCGGCTTATTGGTTTGACCCATCTAGGGAGTAGATACGGTGTTCTAACTACGTGCATTGGAAAGCTGAGAAAAAATGACTTAAGAAAGTGTATCTAACTCAAAAACGTGAAAAATGTACATACGGTGTTCTTCCCAAGTGCGGCAGTATTCATAACCAACTGGAGCCAGACATGTAAAATGGTCCTAAGTTGTGATTTGTCAATAATAATAATAATAATAATAATAATAATAATAATAATAATAAAAGTAGACCAGACTGACTACATTGCGAGACTGGCCATTAAATCCCTGGTAAATTATTTACATTTGTTCTGAGAAAAGTTTCATCAGCGTGTAGATTTCTGTTGAGTAACTCCCTCTGCAAACTTTTCACACATGCTATTCAATTCCAGGTGACATGTTGAGTCAACCGTTCAAAGTGATTGTGAATATAAAAAATATGTTAATATAAACTAATACATACTATATACATAGTATAATATATACATATATATAATATATATAATATATACATACATATTATATAATAATAATATATACTAATTGTTCACGACCATTAATTAGTAGAGCGATAGGCCCAACATTATAGGCCTATCACTAATTTAATTTGTGCATTTTGTATGATGATCAATTTTACATCTGCTGTCAAGGGAAAGAAGTGATCATTGCCCAAGAGACAATCAGTTCAAAGTGGAAGATATCAACATCCGTGTGTTTATACTGAAAGACTTTTATCTACGGCGAAAAATTATGGTCACAGACAGCGCAGTCCTGGTGTTGAAGATCATTAGTTTTAAATAATGAAAATGGGGTGGTAAGATCGCCCTTGTGGTGCCTCGTCCAAACGATCCTATCTTTCATCCTTAGCCTTAATTGGGGAACAATGATTTTGTATCAAGTTTCGATGTTATTGAAAAAATATATATATATAAACAACTATTATTGGTCCCTGGGTTATGAAAAGTTTACAGGATAATAATCAATATAAAATACAATTTTTGATATCAATATAATATATTGATATTAAAAATTGTATTTTATATTGATAATTATCTTTGTGAACTCATCTTTCAAGCATTATTATTATTTATTTCAATTCTCCACTTTTTTAACTTATTCAATCATATTTTATTCCTCCATATTATCTATGACTATCAATAACGTGAAGGGATAAGCAACATGGCGTAAGTCCTATTCTTTCAACATTAGGCCGTTTTCACCATGATGGGATCAGCGCGTTTTCGTGTACATTTCTGAGATTCGCAATTTCAAATCAAATCGTACGTATTAGGCTCGTATTTCAGTGTATGGTAAATAGTTGTATACTTGCATTGTTTCTGACCTTTTTCGTAGATGATGAGTAATTATCCAGTTATCAAATGGTGAATATAGCAGTAGGGCTCTTGACTAGGGGACTAAATGCTTTCACAGACGTATTTTGAATCTAGATTGGCCAATTCGAATGGAATTTATTACAATATTGCTTAATGCATTTGGAAAGAGCTGGATTCACAGATTGCATTACATCTATTACTTGTATAGATCAACATGCACCAATACCAGCAAATCATTGTAACATTTGTGAGGCGGCATCCCTTTGATATACGCATGGTGCGAAAGGAAGCGCCATGTTGCTTATCCCGTTACGTTATTGATAGTCTTAGATATTATGAAGAAATGAAATATAGTTAAATAAGTGAAAAAAGTGAAAAATACAATTCAGTAATAATAATAATGCTTGAAAAATTGAACTGATAATAAAAATTGAGAATATAACTGAAGAAAATTAATGGAAGTAAAAATGTTTGAGTTTCTTTGAGGAAATAAAAATATGAAAAAACAATTAATTATTACAAAATGAATAAGAAAGAATAAAGAAGCAAAACCAATGCCAGGACAGTGAATCACACAGGGACCAGTATACTTTTCCGTGCAGTGAGAGTTGGCGGAGCAAATTGAGATTAATGTTTGAAAATGAAAGTTAAAAACAAGGCTGAAAGAGAAGGACAAAGATTTACACCAAAATATACAATTATTATGATACTATTCTCATGTGGTGACTGTGCATTCTTAGACCTGTTCCAGTTTCTTAGACCTGTCTTTATTAAATGTATATAGTAAGTAAGTAAGTAGTAAGTAAGTAAGTAATGTCTTTATATAGCATGAATAGCTATATGTCGCTACATAATAATAACAAAATAAGAAATACATAATACAACTAATTCCAACTTAATCAAAGGTATCCTGCCAGGTCATTATGTTTATCAAATCTATTTACATGTGCCACTATATATTTACTACATTCTCTTTTGAATTCCTTGATGTCTTGAGCATTTTGCAAAGATACTGGTAGATTTTCATCCCATTATGTAGCACTGTATCACTTTTTCTCTTATTCTCTTCGAATTCATATTACGTTTCGTGACAATTTCTTGTATTATGGTCATGCACTTCATATCTCTGCACTACTCTTCCATTGAGATACTCAGGCATAATTGCCTTCTTTACCTTGAACACGAATATCAACATATTGAATAATATTCTTTGTCTTACACTCAACAAATTTAGTACATTTAGCATATTATCTTAAGAGGCCGCAGGCGCTCGTATTTCACGCCGCAAACTCTCACGGCCGTAATTTATGTGATATCAATACGAGTGTTTTTGCATTCTGTTAGTAATTGAAAAACGAAGGTTACCCCAAATACAGAATTTTGAATCAACAATTTGTGATTTTTCAAATTCTTCAAATGGAAAATGGAAAAATTTCTAATTTACAAAAACCCAGATACATATTTTATAATACCGAAAAAAAACATAGAATGTGAAATATATCAGAAGTGTGAGCTAGGGAATTAACGGCGTTTATGTGAATCTGAGTTTGGCGGGCTAGTCTACAGGTGGCGCCTAGCACACGATGCATATGTTAAACTCGAGTCTGAAGCGAGCGAGCGAACAACGAGCCTGTGTAGAGTGCCTGCGGCCTCTTAATCCTAGTATATTTATTTACTCTAAGAATTACCCTCATACCCCTGTTTTGGAGTCTTTGCAAACAGTCTTTCCCTTTTTCCCCCCATAAACTGCATTATTGTTGGACAATATTCGAAATGCGGTGCAGCAATGCACTTGTATATCAATTGATGAGCGTAGCGAAGTCTCCATCCCACTCTTATAGGGCTTTGTCTGTGTGTATGTTTTTTTTTTTTGTGAGCACTCCACAGGTCGCAAGGGTTGACTGATCAACATGAAACTTTTTTGTACACGCAAACTCATCCAACTTAGAACTGTAAAGTTTTTGGGATGAATCGGTCGGACCGATTTTGAGAAAAAAGTTTTTAAACGCCCATAAGATTTGGCTGGGCGGAAAATGTTGAAAAATAAAATCTCTCCAAATGGGATAGAATTTTCTCTAAATGTGTGGATTTTACACATTATTACGATTTTGTAAGCAATTCTGATCAGTCGTTTTGAAGAAAAAAAAATAAAATGACTGATTATATTCATAAAATATATCATAAAAATTGTGACAGAATTAAGTTGTCTAGATTCACTGCTTTCTAGATTCAAGAGTTGACCAACAATGAAGTATTTTGTATATGCGTCAAGGTGTGTAGAATACCAGAGTCAATGAAGTGGCAAGAGTAGAACTACTTCAACGACTTTTATAGCTTATTCAGATCTCAAGGTGTGTAGAATACCAGAGTCGATAAAGTAGCAAGGGTAGAACTACTTCAACGACTTTCATACCTTATTGGGATTTCTCGCTCATCTTACAACGCATATTCCGCGTTCGACTAGTAATCTTATATTCACTGAAAGTCAAGTGCTTACTCTAACAATAAATCCGATCTTCTTACCAATATTTCCACATTCATATTTCGCATGTTTTTTGAAGTTTTATTTCAAGTTAATTAAACTATTGTTTTTCTCTATTGCTTTTGAGATCTAAATAGATTATTGTTAGACGAGCTTTAGCGAGGATTCAATTTGACATACTGAAAAAAATTGGTGTTTGTTTTTATGTTTTTTGTTTGTTTTGTTTTTGTTGTGTTTTTTTGTCGGTTTTCCACAGGTCAAACGGCTACAGCTATCAACTTCGAACTCTTCTTCATAATGCTTCCTCATCCAACTTAGATCTGTATAGTTTTGTGGCATTATCAGATCGTAACTTTTTTATGAATTTAAGAAATTTCAAAAATGCCCATTAAAATAACACGGCGGAAAAAAAGAAGATATTTTTATCTTCCGAAAAAAATGAAATTCCGTTTGGAGTTGATTTACATTTTGATACACATTTCAAAAATATTTTAGCTTGATCGGGTGACCCATTTCGAAGACAAACCATAAAATGTGCTGAATTGGTACCACTCGAAGCAGTTTTGACCCATTTCTAACTTAAATGTCACCCAATTGGCGAATGTAGGCAAAAGTTTGGCAAAGAAGTCGACATACTATTACTTTCCGCTCGTCTAGCAACGCGTATATAGCGTTTCCCTAGTAATAATCCATGTATGTATTATATTCATATGTACTATCAGATATCTATTCATACTACCAGCTACCAGGTTGTATTAAGAAAATATCTGATCATAATTTATTCAAGCGGACATTAAAAAATGTTATCCGACAGAAATGTATTTATAGTTTAGAAGAATTCAAGAAAGGTTGTAAACACATCTGTGATTGCTCATGAACTACTGATTTTATGCTGAATGAAAATGTATATACACTATGGCATTTAGCGTAAATCAGACGATTTTAAGTTGACATTTTTTTTTTTTTTAATGCATTATTGAGTGTATTTTACATTTTATTATAATATTGACTATTCAAATACTGGTACTTTATTGTAAACAGTCATCTGAATGAAAAAATGAATAAATAAATAAATGAATAAATAAATGAATGAATAAATAAATGAATAAATAAATGAATGAATAAATAAATTAATAAATAAATAAATATATAGGCATGGGCCTAGATTTTCCAGGAATTGGGAATGAGTCAAGTTTAGTGTTTTAATGAATGTAATGTGAGATAAAGTTAAATATGTAAATAGCAACATGCTGATAAAGTTCACTACTATTTCTATTCCAACTATAATTTGACATTTCATAATCACGACTGTTTTATTAGTTGGCATGTTCATGTCACAGACAAGCCAAAATGGCTTCGTGGATTTTTGTGTTTAAAACATGTTACCCTCCCCCTGAAAATGTCAATAAAAACAACAACAACAACAACAACAACAACAGAAACAATTCCAAACATTTCCATTGTGCTGAGTTGAGTTAGTAGTTGAAATATTCGGGCAAGAGTCAGTCGAAAATAATTTCAGCCGTTTTGATTTTGTATCGGAGTGATAGAATAAGAGTCCCGATTGCACTGATATCGATACATTGTTGTGGAATCTGTTGAATAAAAACGATTGGAGGCTCAGACTGAGATGACATCTAATTGGTTCAGGTCAAGAAGCTTGGAGTTGGATGTCAAGGTCATCGGAATTCAAGGTGAATAAAGCCCACGCTTATTAGACGAGCTTTAGGCCATTTTTTCATCATTTTTTTAATAAGTTGTATATGGTAAAAAAACCTTTCCATACACCCTTAATGGTATATATCCTGGAGGATTTGTGTTCATACCTTGTCATTTGTGCTCACACTGTGTCATTTGTAATGTACAATTGATGGAAATAAAACTTGACTACTCAGCGAGGATTCAATTTGACATACTGAAAAAAATTGGTGTTCGTTTTTATGTTTTTTTTTTTTAATGTTTTTTTTTCGGTTTCGCCACAGGTCAGACGGCCACAGCTATCAACTCCAAACTTTTTTTCATTATGGTTCCTCATCTAGATTAGATCTGTATAGTTTTGTGGCATTATCGTGTGGTAACTTTCATTCTTATGAATTTTAGAAATTTCAAAAATACCCATTAGAATAACACGGCGGAAAAAAAAATTGAAACAACATTTATTTTCCGAAAAATTGAAATTTTGTGTGAAGTTGAATAACATCTTGATACACATTTCTGGAAATTCTTACCTTGATCGAGTCAGATATTTTGAAGAAAAAACATGAAATGTGCTAAATTGGTACCACTCGAAGCCGTTTTTACCCATTTATAACTGAAATGTTACCCAATTGGCGAATTTAGGCAAAAGTTTGGCAATGAAGTCGACATACTATTACTTTCCGCTCGTCCAACAACGCCTATATAGCGTTCTCCTAGTGTTAGTGCAATGATGGGTTTTTTTCTATTATCATTCACACATGAATGAAATTATACTCATTTTTAGACGAGCTTCAGCGAGGATTCAATTTGACATACTGAAAAAAATTGGTGTTCGTTTTTTTTTTTTTTTTTTTTTAATGTTTTTTTGTCGGTTCTCCACAGGTAAAACGGCTACAGCTATCAACTTCAAACTTTTTTTCGTCATGGTTCCTCATCTAACTTAGATCTGTATAGTTTTGTGGCATTATCGAGTGGTAACTTTTTTTTAAATGAATTTTAGAAATTTCAAAAATCCCCATTAGAATAACCCAGAGGAAAATACTTGAAAAATCAAAATTTTTCAAGACCTCTCAAATTTTCGCCGAATATAAAGGAAACTATTAAGCACATTTTGAGAGATTTTTCGCATCAATCGGATGAGAAATAACGGAGAAAACGCATTCATAAAGCATTTTCCCATCAATTTAGGCTATTACGGGAACCAATTAAATCTATAGCAACAAGTGTCACCAAATGATTCAAAACGATTGAAATGAATGAAGAGGAAGGCCGTGACATAACTGATTCTCGTAAGGTTTTTGAACGTTTGGAGTGATCCAAGGTCTGTAGATGTAGATTGGGTTGACGAATTATTTTTCATTCTAGATTTCTATACCCCTAAGCTCGTCTAACAACGCGCATCCCGCGTTTTCCTAGTTACGAACATTGCATGAGAATATGTTCGATTAAATCAATTTCATATATTCCTCAAGGTTTTGAGAGATAACACCAAAACAAATTATAATAATACTTTGGTTAAAAATGAGAATGATGACAAAAATGCATTGAATCAAAATGAAACTCTTTTCCACAAAGCCTGGGAAGGCTTATCTGTGGGTTAAAAATAACAGAGAATATATATTATATGTGAAGTTCAATAGACCAAGTTGTGAGAAAGGAATACGTTCAAGGCTAAAAAGTAGGGTGTTTAGATTTGAAGTGGTACTAAGAGAATAATTAGGAAATCTAGAGAGGCATTCATGGTCAGACCAAAACAAAACAAAAATAATTACACGTCTAAAACAATATTGGAATAATAATTGGACGAGCTTTAGCAAGGATTCAATTTGACATACTGAAAAAAATTGGTGTTCGTTTTTATGTTTTTTTGTCGGTTCTCCACAGGTTAAACGGCTACAGTTGTCAACTTCAAACTTTTTTTCGTCATGGTTCCTCATCTAACTTAGATTTGTATAGTTTTGTGGCATTATCGGGTGGTAACTTTTATTTTTATGAATTTTATAAATTTCAAAAATACTCATTAGAATAACACAGGGAAAAAAATTAAAATATTTTTATTCTCAAAAAAAAAAGAATGGAATTTTGTGTGAAGTTGAATCACATCTTGATACACATTTCTGGAAATTCTCAGCTTGATCGAGTGAGCCATTTCGAAAAAAAAGCATGAAATGTGTTATATTGGTACCACTCGAAGAAGTTTTTACCCATTTCAATTGGCGAATTTAGGCAAAAGTTTGGCAAAGAAGTCGACATACTATTACTCTCAGCTCGTCTAACAACGCTTATATAGCGTTTTCCTAGTAACTAGGAAAACGCTATATACGCGTTGTTAGACGAGTGGAAAGTAATAGTATGTCGACTTCTTTGCCAAACTTTTGCCTACATTCGCCAATTGGGTGACATTCAAGTTATAAATGAATAAAAACGGCTTCGAGTTGGTACCAATTTGGCACATTTCATGTTTTTTCTTCAAAATGGCTGACCCAATCAAGCTAAGAATTTCCAGAAATGTGTAACAAAATGTAATTCAACTTCACACCAAATTTCATCCTTTTTTGAAAATGAAAATATTTTCATTCATTTCCGACGTGTTATTCTAATGAGTATTTTTGAAATTTCTAAAATTCATAAAAAAAAAGTTATCATCCGATAATGCCATTAAACTATACAGATCTGAGTTAGATGAGGAACCATGATGATAAAAAGTTTCAAGTTGATAGCTGTAACCGTTTGACCTGTGGAGAACCGACAAAAAAACACACAAAAAAAAAAAAAAACGAACACCAATTTTTTTCAGTATGTCAAATTGAATTCTTGCTAATTCTCGTCTAATAATAATAATGATGGTGATAATAATGATGGTGATAATAAAGATGGTGATAATAATGATGGTGATAATAATGATGGTGATAATAAAGATGGTGATAATAATGATGGTGATAATAATGATGGTGATAATAATGATGGTGATAATAATGTCTTTATTAAGTCTTTATTCTGGGGTTTTAGTAATATTTACAATACAGTGAGGAAAATAGAGATACAAATAATGCTCATAGATGAATAGAATAATAATGAATTGAGACCGCATAAAAGGCAATATTCAGTATGGAATGGTATTTCCAAGGGACTATTTCATCATATAATCTTGTTAATCTATGTTTAATCTTGTTAAACGATCCTATCTTTTATCCATAGCACACTTTATTAGCATAGCTACGCTATGATTATAATAATAATAATTTTTTTTCATTTTTTTTTTTTATTAGATTCAAATAATACATACATACAAGATTAATCAATACGCTCTTCCACAGAGCCAAAAAGGCTTATCTGTGGGATGATGAATGAAATTAATAGCTTGGACAAGGAAGAAATTAATGAAAACTTTTCAAATAGTTAAGGAATACAAAATCGAATATATGTAGAATTAAGGTTTGGAGGCGCGTCAACGAATATATGTATATCCTATATATATGTAGACATGAAATTGAAAAATTATTATATCATTATACATCAAGAATACAAATCATATCCACACAGCTAAAGACATAAAAAGTTGATGCACAAGAATAATTCAATAAATAATAAGTGTATCCCACTGCACAATTGGATCAATCATTTTCAGAATTAGTATAATTAATTAACCATTTTTCAATTTCTGTTTTAACATGTTGATATTTTTCTAACTTTCTCAGACTAAGAGGTATTTCGTTGAATAATATGATAATAATAATGATAATATTTATTGACAGTATACATGTTACATGTTATGTTTCGTCATTTTCATTTTCATGGTACAATTATTAGAATTAAGTCGTGTTGCCGAATCTTACATAAAAATCTGTTATATAATAAAATTCTTTCTCAATGAGATGACTTTTTACTTCAGATTTAGAAGTATGTATGTTGTTGATGCTCCGCAAGTCTTTTGGTAAATTATTGTAAAATCTAACACCATTATGGTTGAGTCCAGTTTCATAAAGAACAGTTCGATGATGATCAATTTGGGGGTCATTTTTCTCACGAGTGTTATGCGAGTGGCTAATCTCTTTGTCAAATAAATTAAAATTGGATTTCACAAAAGTCAAAAAATATATACAAAGTCCATAACCTTATTTGGGGAACAATGATTTTGTAACAAGTTTCGATGTTATTAAACTAGGAAAACGCTATATACGCGTTGTTAGACGAGCGGAAAGTAATAGTATGTCGACTTCATTGCCAAACTTCTGCCTAAATTCGCCAATTGGGTAACATTTTAGTTATAAATGGGTAAAAACTGCTTCGAGTGGTGCCAATTTAGTACATTTCATGTTTTTTCTTCAAAATGGCTGACCCGATCAAGCTGAGAATTTCCAGATATGTGTATCAAGATGTTATTCAACTTCACACAGAATTTCAATTTTTTTGAAAATAAATTTTTTAATTTTTTTTTCCGCCGTGTTATTCTAATGGGTATTTTTGAAATTTCTAAAATTCATAAAAATAAAAGTTACCGCCCGATAATGCCACAAAACTATACAGATCTGAGCTAGATGAGGAACCATAAAGAAAAAAAGTTTGAAGTTGATAGCTATAGCCGTTTGACCTGTGGAGAACCGACAAAAAAACATAAAAAAACATAAAAACGAACACCAATTTTTTTCAGTATGTCAAATTGAATCCTCGCTAAAGCTCGTCTAAAAAATATTAATGAAATATTGATTGAGTACTGGATATTTAAAGAACAGATCGAGATTGGAACCAGGATCAAATGATAAAATGAGAATGTGATGCTGATGAAATATCCATTATTCTGGAACGAGATCTAATTCCAAGCCGTTGATTATATGATAATAATAATAATAATAATAATAAATCCGAAGATAACATAACTATTTTGCTATCAGGCGATACTGTCATATTTATTCATTTATTTATTTTCATTTTCGTCCAAGAGGATTACAATTAAAATGGAACATTTTTAAGCCTAATCATATGGACAGTCAAGGGTAATATACAAGATAATGTACCGTATCATACACAACAAATAAACAAGAAAATATATATGAATTAAAATAAATGGTAGATGCTATTTTTCATAAATACCTGGCAACTACCAAGTCAAATGCGGAATAAAAACAAGTATGAATTAAAATAAATGGTAGATGCTCCCAACTCCACTAGGTATACTCTAAATTCTAGTAAATTGGTAAATTCTTGGTAAATTCTAGTATGAATTCGCTTCTATATCGTAGTAAACTCCTCACATATAGGCTTACAGCTAAATCCATACTGAATGTGAGAAGCCTTCTTTAGGACAGTGATGTCACCATTGTTTTGATATGTAGGCCTACTACTGTATATAATTTTCGGCATTTTACTACCCAAACTAACAGTCCATGTTTTTTTTTTTCAATAACAACGAAACTTGATACAAAATCATAGTTTCCCAATTAGGGAAATGGGTGAAAGATAGGATCGTTTGGACGGGGCACCACAAGGGCGATCTTACCACCCCAAAAAATAATTATAAATAAGGTAACTCATTTAACAAACAATAAAACTCAAGGTAATAATGCCAGGGTTGGAAAACAAGTCGAACATTCACAGTGGGGAGAAAAGCTTGAGTCTTCTCACCATCTTGATGTTCTTCTTCTTCTTCTTCTTCTTCTTCTTCTTCTTCTTCTTCTTCTTTTTCTTCTTCTTCTTCTTCCTCTTGAAATCTTCTTCCTTCTCTCTTTTTCTCTATACTTTTGTTTATAAGAGAATCAACTTTTTTCCTTTTTTTTTCTTCGAGATGATTTCTTCTCTCCTTTTTATTTCATTCATTAATTCAATCACTCATATCTTTTTTTTCTGCAATCATTTATTCTATTTTCATTTTTTTCTTTCCATGTGTCTCACACTGACATCTGTATATCATTGTTGTGTTATTTTAATCATTATTGACTCGGTGGATGCCTAATATGTATGTAGAATAGCATTCACAGTATATTTATACATTCCATCATCATTTCCATAACGATTATGTATTCGAAGGTGACATTTGATCCTAATGTGAATCTTGTACATCCTCCATTGAACAAAAATAAAATGGATGAATGAATAAAATATATGTAAAGAAAATAACAAAGAATCTGATTGAATATAATCCATCAAAAATACAAGTGTAAGTTATTTACTATTCTAGTTGCTATGGTCACGTGACATGCATGCTTCGTTTATCAATAATTTACATTCATGTATTGACCTCGCAACGCGCTGTGTTATTGACTGTATGTGTGAAATTTCAGAACCTATTGTTCTTACTTGTAGTACAGTACTCGCCAGTAGAATTATTTGTATCCAGTAGGCCTGAATAACGTGAAGCTTCCAGTACAATTCGAAAGTAAAAAGATGGACGGAATTATTGTTATTCAATGAAATGTTGTTTTATGAAACAAAGTGTAGGAAAATGTTTACGAAAATCAAACTTGGATACATTTAAAATCAACTAAAATTCCTCCAGATGAAGTTTCTCTGCCTCATTCACAACAATATCCACACTCATATTTGTCTGTGATGAAGTAATGTAATCTCGCACCATCCATGGAGGTCGCCATTACTTGTACTGGGTTTACTGGGACAAATAGCTCCAGTGTTTCCAGTACGCAGAATTTACTGGCGCGGTTTGTTTCGGAACGATCAGTGAATTACTCGGAAGTAGGTTTCGGAACGCATCCAGTACTCTTGTTGCGGATTCTTGAGGTTTCGGAACGCATCCATGATGTTACTTCATCACTGTTCATAGCCCATTATTAAGTGCTCATATCCCATCGACAACAAGAAAGCTAATTAATATATGTTAATGAAATCGTATTGTTTTTCAAGGATTCAAGAATTTTGAAGATGATAACTGGTTCACTTTCCTTCATAAATCTGCCAAATATATAATACTGGCTCACTCTCTACTACAAGTGTTCCTGCTGCAACCGATGAACATGGCCACCAAGTGGGAGAACAAGTCAGAAGTCTGTTCATCTGCTGCTACCATCATGATACACCTGTTTGGAGTCGTCTGCTTCACGACTTTTCACTGTCGACGGGAAGAGATTCAGCGGCTGGTTGAAGACCTGCATGGCATGCAGAACCCCAGGCAGTTGCTGGACGAGTATTCCAGAGTGGTTCGGGAGAAAGCGGATCGCTACGCGTGGAGTTTGACAGCTGGCTATCTTGCTGTCGTCGTATTGTTCATTGGAATACTCTACCCGTTTGTGGTTATACCTTTCATGTTTTACGCACAAAGGAAGTTTCTTTTCAGGTAAGTCTGATAGTAGGTTAGTTTTCATATCATACGAAATAAACGAAGCTGTATGAATCATATGTGGATGCCTAATTCAACTGTGAAGTGGATGTCCCTTCACCTCCCGGGTCACACGAAGCAAGTGGGCTAACCACTCAGCTACTGTGCCGGTTTTTCATCAAATTCATCATGCGAAAAGTCATCCTGGTATCCAATGAGATATTTTCTTTATTTTTCACAGTATGTGGCTGCCGTATGACGAATACCTCTCGCCGCAATACGAACTGACCTTGGCAATCGTCACGCCATGCGCTGCAATTCATTCCTGCATTGTCGGTTCATCTTTCGTGTTTCTAGTCAACA
This sequence comes from Brachyptera risi, assembly GCA_964007535.1. NCBI lineage: Eukaryota > Metazoa > Arthropoda > Insecta > Plecoptera > Taeniopterygidae > Brachyptera > Brachyptera risi. The sequence continues at coordinate 17,307,340 of OZ023339.1, read as the reverse complement.
TATCCCTTCATGTACTGACCCAGTTCGACATCCTCATTCATAACTTGGAGAATATTCGAGGAAACAAAGCTGCTGAGAAGTCAATGCAAACTAAAATATCGAAAGTCATCAAACTGAAAGTTGTGAATGAGAAAATGATATGTAGTAGCGGTGAAACGCAGCAAAGCAACATCCAATCACAAATGAGTGATGATCACGTGGGTTCAATGTCGATTCCACAGTATTGTGAATCATACAATACAGAATTGTTGCCAAATTATATTCCAACTTTGACAAAGAATAATTATGATACGTGCACTGAGATTCAAAATTCGAACCATTTTCTGAAGAAAAGAACCGATATGTTGACGACATCTTCTCTATCTGAACCTAGTTTGAATGCCAGTTGTTCTACATTTCGACAGCAACTTAGTTATCTCAACCATGTGGAAGATGAGGAAAGCAGTGGAGTGAATATCAGGCAGGATCAACTGATGGTAAACTCAACGAATAATACAAAGCACCATAACTCAAAACATGGTAGAGGTTGTGAGATGGATGTGCTTCTGAGAGAGTATATTATCCACCATCAGGCACTATTGAGGCAAGTTATTCCCACTGTTATGTGACTTTGAGCCCACTCAATGGCTTTGAGTATTTCACGATGATATATCAACTGAGAGGTATCTCTCTCTTGAAATCATTTCACTTTGGAGTATTTATGTAATTGACTTGTTAAGAGGCGGCAGGCGCTCTACACGGGCTCGTTGTTTGCTCGCTTCAGACTCGAGTTTTACATGCATCGTGTGCTAGGCTCCACCCGTAGACTAGCCCGCCGAACTCAGATTCACATAAACGCCGTTAATTCCCTAGCTCACACTTCTGATATATTTCACATTCTATGTTTTTTTTTTCGGTATTAGAAAATATGTATCTAGGTTTTCGTGAATTAGAAATTTTTCCATTTTTCATTTGAAGAATTTGAAAAATCATACATTTTTGTTTGAAAATTCTGTATTTACGGTAACCTTCGTTTTTCAATTACTAACAGAATGCAAAAACACTCATATTGATATCATAAAAATTACGGCCGTGAGAGTTTGCGGCGTGAAATACGAGCGCCTGAGACCTCTTGAAATGATGATTTTCAAATGATTTGAAAATATCAGAAATTTACCTATTTTGATACTCGTGGAGATTCATACTATCGATATGTGCACATGAGTGACTGTTGATTAACAGTCATGAAACGAATATGTAATTAGAAGAAATAACCTTTATTGGTCCCTGACTAAATTAAAAAAACAGGATAGCAATCAGTATACAAAATACATAGAAAGATATGGAGAAATAGATTGAACATATTATATATTGATACATGAAAAGGGAACTGATCGAATAGAAAAAATGTGAAAACAAAATAGGATTGAATAAAATGATAAGGAGATTTAGTGATTACAAAATTAAAAGTGACAAATGATTTCTTAAAATTCTTACGGAGTCTTCAAGTGCTGACACTCCGATTTGATATTCTAAAAAGTTACTTATAAAAAAACGTTTACAAAAGTCACTGAAAAAATTACAAATTGTTCCCCTGGCTCCCACAAAAAGTCCGATAACTTATATTTCCTTTAAATTATACTTCTTGAGGAAGTAAGGAATAGTTGGCTCATAAATCTTTTTTTTCTCTTCATTGACCTCATCGGGTCGTCTCTTGTCTCTTTCAAATCTGATGGTCGGATCAATTATGTAACCTTTGCATTTCTTCCTATCAATAGCCATGATGTCATTGTAGCGGAGACAGCTATTTTATTTTAGCTCAGTTGAGAAGGGGAAACAAAAAACATTTTCAGCAATGCATCAACTGAATTGAGTTTGATGACTCTGATGAAAATCAGAGGAAAACAAATAGCAGAATTTCGGTTAAAATGAACTGACATCACTAATTTGCTATATAACGATGCTAATTTGAGTGGTGTAGCCCTCAATTTCTCATGTGCATATTTTTATCCAATTATTAAAAGATTCAAAACTCATTCATTCGAAATGTGAAAAAATCGAGTTGATTGCGTTGGTTTGAATTCCAACAATTGGCCATCATCGATAACATTGTTCGACTTGCCCCACGAGGATCGCCATACAATTTCGAACGTTATTTTCAAAGCCTTCAGAACGGACCATTTTCATTATTCAATGCGCAGGCGCGTCACGCCTCCTAGCAGCCGAGATCGCTGGTATTGCATTCTGGGAGTTTTAGTACTGTTCAAAAAGTTGGCCCTATTATACACAGAGTTAAAGGCAAAACATTAAGATATATAACTTGCATTATCTCTCATCTTACTCACTCTGACAGTGTGTAAACCTCTCAGTATATAGTAAACATATAAATGTTGAAACCACTATCATATTATAAATTATTACGTCCATTGTAACGCACAATAGTATAAATCAAACGTGCTAAATAGCATTGACACGATAGGACTTTCGAATTCGTGTAATAACATCCCGTTCTAGTACAAACGGTCGCCGCTAGATGGCTCATTCTTTTCGGAAATGGTCTATTGATTTTTTCATCCTATTGCGTGATATGTTACTCATTATTATTTCATTATTTTCTTTCTGAATTATTCACTATCACTAGGAAGACACCCGCTCGTCGACTCTCAGCTGGATGAACTGCTGCGCGTCAAGCAGAAGGTCCGGAGTTTCATTTTTTCCAAGTAATGATGACACCCACCGTATTCATGAGTATATATATATGGTAGACCTTATTACCAAGTAACTTGGATGAATTTTCTATATTCACTTGGAACAGTTGACTGTGGACTTTGAAACATCAATCTTTTATGAAAGCTACCAAGTTCCTTGGTTGCAAAAATGAAGAATTCAACCAAGTTACTCGGTTATAAGATCCGCCATATATATATATATATATATATATATATATATATATATATATATATATATATATATATATATATATATAAATATATATATAAATATAAATATATATATATATATATATATATATATATATATATATATATATATATATGTATGTATGTATGTATGTATATATATATATATATATATATATATATATATATATATATATATATATATATATATGTATATATATATATATATATATATGTATATATATATATATATATATATATATATATATATATATATATATATATCAATATATGGAAGACATACATATTCAGGTATATAATGTGACCGAGGATGGATATCAATAGCGAGTTTTGACTTGCTCCTCAATTAATTTGTTCTCTATTCACTGTTCGCAGATTCCTTGGAGATTTTGAGCACATTTTCAACCCATTACTGTTCTACATTGTTGTCATCAACTACGTGCTATTCGGATTGACACTCGTGTTGGGATCAACGGTAGGCCTAATATAATCACATCTTATCTCACAAGAATACAACGCTCTCGGATCACCTGATTTGACAAGTAATACCTCGTTTACATTACAGAATTTAACTACAGTTAAGTTGATAACGTTAGTTGAGTTATAATATGAACGGAACTTGGTTAGTGGTTAACTCTGGTTATGTCTTAACTAAGTTCCTAGAACCTATGACTATCAATAACGTAACGGGATAAGCAACATGGCGTAAGTCCTATCCTTTTAACATTAGGCCGTTTTCACCATGATGGAATCAGCGCGCTTTCGTGTACATTCCTGAGATTCGCAATTTCAAATCAAATCGTACGTATTAGGCTCGTATTTCAGTGTATAGTACATAGTTGTATACTTGCATTGTTTCTGAACTTTCTCGTAGATGATGAGTAATTATCCAGTTATCAAATGGTGAATATAGCAGTAGGGCTCTTGACTAGGGAACTAAATGCTTTTACAGACGTATTTTAAATTTAGATTAGCTAATTCAAATGAAATTCATCTCAATATTGTTTGATGCAGTTGGAAAGAGCTGGATTCACAGATTGCATTACATCTATTACTTGTATATAGATCAACATACAATAATACCAGCAAATCATCATAACATTTGTGAGGCGGCATCTCTTTGATATACGCATGGTGCGAAAGGAAAGCGCCATGTTGCTTATCCCGTTACGTTATTGATAGTCATAGTTAGAACTCAGTTAGCTCAACTGCTATCAAAATTCACCACCTTCGTAAAGAGCAACATCATTCGTATCGTCACATTGTTGGTTCAAAGCAAGGCCCTCTATATCATTTTCATAATTTGAATTATATTGATGGCTTTGTTCAAAAACAAGGCGAGATAATGGAGATATCAACAAAAAATCTGTGAATCTTTGAAATGCAATATAAAAATTAACAATCATTTCATCGCTGTTAGTGTGAACACTTCAACTCAGTTAAGAACGGTGTCATCTATGATGCTAACTGCAGTTAGCTTAACTGCAGTTAGTGATCCTAGTGTGAACGAGGTCTAACTGCATAGTTTCTAAATATGTCTTTCGAGAAGTTAATTTGCTTGGAATCAATTTTAGTTGAAGGGATTCTCAACTTATGTTTGTATTCACTGTTTTTCTTTAAATGTGTTCTATTCAAAGTATACAATGTTCACAATTGACAGACATAAATAACTCTCACGAAGCCAAAGGCTCATCTGTGGGACATATAACTTACATTGAATACAAATCAAAACAGATGTGTCAACTCAAAGAAAAGTATTTAATAATTATCAAAAACTATAAAAGCGAGTCAAGATAAGGAAACAACAACCACCCGCACAAGAAAAATCATTAGATTTTTGGATTTTGTTATTTTCATGAAAATATACGTGATTAGAGTAAACAGTACACACTCAATGATAACGCAGAGTGGTTCATCAATGTTTCAGATATCTTCAAATCGATTTTATTTTATACATACACATACACACACACACACACACATATATATATTCATATAATGAATAAAAACATGAACAAAACCCATAACAAAGTTCCCTGAAGTGTCACACATTTGTAGGCCTACTTGAAAAACCGTATTTTCAAGATAATTTTTGATGAAGTTCCAAAGTGGACCTCCAACACCTATCATTTGCAAGATGGTGATTATTCATGGTTGAATAATGTATTGTCATAAGAAGCTACAGAAGGGAAATGTTTCCGTACACAATGCAATAGCAAAAAATGGTCAAGTTTAATTAGATGAGCGTAGTGAAGATTCCATCCCACTCCTATAGGGCTTTGTCTGTTTTTTGGGGTTTTTTTTGTAAGCACTCCACAGGTCGCAGGGCTTGGCGGATCGACATGAAACTTTTTTTTATACACGCAAACTTATCCAACTCAGAACTGTATAGTTTTGGGGATGAATCGATCGAACCGATTTTGAGAAATATCATCTCAGAATTTCTAAAAACCCCATAAGATTAGGCTGAGCAAGAAAACATGAAAAATAAAATCTCTTCAAATGAAATAAAATTGTTTGTGAATGTGTATATATGAATGATTCACATCATCACAATTTTGTATGCAATTCGAATCAGCCGTTTTGGAGAAAATAATAAAATCATCTGTTTTTATTCATCAAATATTATTATAGAAATTAAAGCAGATTCAGATTGCCGAGATTCACTGCTTTCCAGATTCGATATTTGCCCAACAATGAAGTCTTCTCTATATGCATCAAGGTGTGTAGAATACCAGACTTGATGAAGTAGCAAGGGTAAAACTACTTGAACGACTATCCCTACAAACATGGGCATTCTAAAGGCATGCCGAAAAGGTTACCAAATGAGCATGCCCTAGGCGTTGCCATATTTTGTGCCCTGGCATGCCCCTGTGGGAAGCTGATGAAATGAGACCTCATGAATATGCCCACTGCCAACCTCACCCGGAAGAGCGTGTCTAGGGCGCGTGTGAGCCATGTCCAGGACACGCCCACAGGGCATGTGTAGGGCGTGCCCTGGGAGTCCCGCCCAATTTTGAATTAAATGTGGTTGGGCACGCCTGGGGCGCCCCAACATTCTCTGTGGGCATGTATGTCTAGGGCGCGCATAGGGAATGTTTTGTGTTTGTAGGGATTATACCTACTCAGATATCTCGCTCATCTTACAACGCTTATGTTGCGTTTGACTAGTTTTTAATAATGAGATAAAAGAACACGATGAGCTTCCCAGTAGCATCAGAAATATAAGGAGTGTAGAATGTATTGAAATTATCAATGTATTTCAATATGCTTTACCTGTTAGTGTCAATGTTGTATTTTGTGATTTCATGTGTATAACATTTTACAATAACTCTTTTATTGTTGATGTACAAAAAATGGATTTCAAGTTTTTGATAAAAGAATAATTATAACTAATTGGAACTGGGGCGAACGGAATCGAGCCGAGCAAAGCCGAAAACGCCCGACTGCCACGCAGGGAAGCAGTGTCATTGAATAGGACAGGTAGGGACTGGAATGGGCTTAGTAGAAGTGTTTTTGAAGGAGATGAAATTAGGTCAAAGTTATTCCGTCAGAGGGCTAGGGAGATGGTGGGATAGGGTTAGTTAGGGAACTTGCCACCACGCATTTATGAGCAATTGCAAGAGTTTAAATGATGATAAATAATTGGAACTAGGGCGAACAAATCGGGCCGAGCACGGCCGAAAACGCCCGACTGTCTTGCAGAGAAGCAGTGTGGACCCGATCGTAGATTTTTTCTTTTTAATAACATCGAAAATTGATACAAAATCATTGTTCCCCAATTAGGGCTGTGGATGAAAGATGGGATCGTTTGGACGGGGCACCTCAAGGGCGATCTCACCACCCGATTTTAAATGTTTTATAACCAATGAACTTCAACACCAGGACTGTGCTGTTGGTGACCATGAATTTCCGCCGCAGATAACAGTCTTTCAGTTTCCGAAAGTCCGGAACACATTATAAGTAAAAACCATTTCTGTGATATATATCCGGACATTTAATTATCAGCATTGGTATCGAGAGTAAACAAAACACACGAATGTTGATATCTTCCACTTTGAAATAAGTCTCTCGGGCAATGATCACTTCTTTCCATTAACAAACAGCAGATTGTAAAGTTCATCACAACACAAAATGGAAAAAAAATGAGTGATAGGCCTAAACTATTATGATTAGGCCTATCACTCTACTAATTATAGACTAGAAAAACCAGTCAACACGTGTCTATGTGTTTCAGATGTCAGTCGACTTTGCGGTCTTGCTTCTCTTCATGTGCACAATGGTGTGTTACTTCACTCTGTTCATTCTCACCTGGCTTCTCAGTCGAATAACTCATCAGGTCAGCATGATGTTCATAGCAAACATTGCTAATAAAGACTTATTATCAGTACTATTATTATCATTATTATCAGTATCAATATCAATCCAGTCAATATCAATATCCAGTCTAGTCTGGGGCAGCGTACGAGAAGGACGTGTTTCTCTCTCCTCGATATTGCAACCGGTCCTGTATATCTTATCGTGAGTTTTGGTTGCGATGGAATGTTTCCGTTGTGACGAGCTCCTGCCTGCAGATGGTCAATATGTCGAATGTACGTGGTGCGAAAGTTCGTATCACTACGAGTGTACGACGCTTTCTGAGAAAACCTACCGAGCGATGTCAGATGCCAAACGTAAAGCTTGGAAATGTCTAAGCTGCAAAGGAAAACTGCCTGAACGGAAGGGGTCGACGTCGTCCGCCTCAAATTCTACTGTAGATCAACAATCGTCATTGGGAAAGCACTTTGCTGATCTAAAACGTGACATGGAGAAATCTCAGGATTTTTTATCCGGCAAGTATGATGAACTTTTGAGTAAGTTAAATAACAATAACGAATTAATAAATAATATGAACAAGACCATAGAATCTCTCATCGGTAAAGTTAAGGAACGGGACGAAGTGATCTCTAACCTCACAACCAGGCTCAACCATTTAGAGCAATATGGGAGAAATTGTAACCTTGAACTTTGTGAAGTACTGGAAACAAAAGATGAAAATCTCGAAAAAATTGTGTTGAATGTGGCTAAGAAGATGGGCATTGAACTTGAATCGAAAGATATTGAAGTTGTGCATCGTCTCTCAGGCAAAAAAGGGAAATTACGTAGTATTATTGTTCAGTTTTTGTCGCGGAAGAAACGGGATGAATTTATTGTCAAGAAAAATAAAATAAAAGTGACGAATAACGACGCAGCAAGAAATGGAAGTGATTCTAAAATTTACGTAAATGAAAACTTGACGCCTTACTATAAGAACTTATTGTGGAAGACGAAGGCAGCTGCACAAGAGAAAGGATACATTTTTGCTTGGTTCCGTTTCGGGAAAATATTGGTGAGGAAAGATGAGTCATCTATGGCTATTCGAATAAACCACGAGAGTGATCTGGACAAACTTGTTTGAACGTCATTAACATTGCGAGTATTGAACTCTTGACATTTCACCCATGGTTAGTACAAACATTGAAGAAGAAATTGTACCTTTTGTTCAGAATCTTACTTTTGATGCGGTTGATTGTACTTTAATACACTCTTTCAAACATACATTTAATATATTATTTCTAAACATAAGGTCTTTGAAGAGTAATTTCGATGAATTTATTTCGTATATTGCAACCTTAATTGATTTGTTAGATATTTTTATATTGGGGGAAGTGAATATAAAAGAGTACGAAAAAAGCACTTTTGATGTGCATGGCTTTAGCATGTATACATCTCTTAGAGTAAATAAACGTGGTGGTGGTATTATTATTTACGTAAAACATGGAATTGATTTTGTCTTGAGCAATGAAGTCTATAATTATTTTGAGGGTGTTAGAGGTACAATAGCAGTGAACGGTAACATAACACAGCTGTTAGCTATATATAGACCACCTGATAATGGGAACATAATACATTTTATAAATGAAATTGAAAGTATTTTATCAGGTTTTAGAAATAAAGAACAGGTGATAATGGTGGGAGATATTAATATTGATTTGGCTAAACAGGAAAATAGTAATACTCAACGGTACTCCAACATAATGGCTATCAATGGATTAAAAAAATGTATAAATGGCTTTACTAGAGTAGAAGAACGGTTAGGTATATTTTCCAAAACTTGTATCGATCATTTTTTTGCAAGAGTAAATAATAAAGAGCGCGATATTCTTTCAGCGATAATTGAAACCAAAATTTCAGATCATTTTATTATTTTACTAGGAATTTATAACAAAGATGTAAATCAAACTATACAAGCTTCAAAGACTGTATCAACCAGAAAGATAATTAATGAGCATAAAGTTAAAATTGAATTGAACAGTGTAAATTGGGTGTTGTTACTGGAACTTCATAATGATCCATGTCATTTATATAATAGTATATGTGATACATTCAAGAGAATTTATGAGAATGCAGAAGAAATTAAAATTGTGTATACATTAGATTCAAATCTGAGAAGAAATGATAAACCTTGGGTAACAAAGGAAATTAAAGAAATAATAAAAGTTAGGGATACGTTTTTTAGGAAATGGAAAAATTCGAAAAACAATATTATGTACCGAAACATGTATAAAACACATAGAAATTGTATCAATAAACTCCTTGTTAGGGCTAAATTAAAATATTACAGAACCCGTTTTAGTGATTGTAAATTTGATATTAGAAAAACTTGGAGTGAGATCAACACTTTGATAGGAAAGAAACCTCGAATGTCTGTTGATGATGTTATTGTTAAATATATGGGAACTATTTCACCTTTCATAGTGGATGGTTTTGTTGATAGTTTTCTGAATGGAGTTGAATCTATACGGCATGATTGCAAAATGCAAACTATTATCAAAGATGAAAACGCTGCCTTACAGTCTATGTACTACAAAAAAGCTACCAATGACTCCATTAAAAAAATCATTATGAACGCAAATACTAGAAAAGGTCCAGGAATTGACAATATCAGATTTCAGGATTTGTCCTTAATATCTCAAAAAATTAGTCCGATTATTGCTAAATTAATAAATCTCACCTACATGCATCATAAAATTCCTGACCTTATTAAACATTCAATTATCAAGCCAGTTTTTAAAAATGGTGACCACACTCTGTTTGAAAATTATAGACCAATTGCTATACTTTCATCAATTGATAAAATTATGGAGAGACATATGGCTGATCAATTAATAACCTATTTAAATGCTTTCAAAATAATAGATAAGAAACAATATGGTTTTCAGCAAAATAAAAGTACTGGTCAACTTTTGTATGATTTTTCTGATCTAATATTTGGTGCTTTAAATAAAAATCTTTGTGTGAATGTGTTATTTATAGATTTCTCCAAAGCATTTGATACTTTACTACATGACAAATTATTAAATGCTTTGGAGAAAATTGGGATTAGAGGGCCTGTTTTGGCTTGGTTTAAAGATTTTTTGGAAAATAGATTCATGACTGTTAAAATTGGCAACATGTTTAGTAATTTAGTTTCGGTTAAATCTGGAGTGCCTCAGGGTTCAATTTTAGGACCTTTGCTCTACCTAATTTATGTAAACGATATGTTAAAAGTAGTTAAAAAATGTAATGTATTCTTGTATGCAGACGATACAGCACTTGTGTCAATTCACAAAAATTTCTCTATGGCAAATGAGTATCTTCAATATGATTTCAACAATATTTTATGTTGGTCCCATGATAATGGTTTGGCAATTAATTATAAGAAAACCACAACTATGCATATTCATTCACCTTTCAAAATTATTCAAAATATTAACCTAGTTTATCATAATTATTCATGTCTTCATCGTAACTTTAGGACTTGCAACAATTTTGGTAATAACTGTACATGTAGTGTCAAAATAACAAACACTTTTCAGCAAAAGTATTTAGGGGTAGTAATCGATAACCAGTTTAAATGGGACAAGCACATTCAAATAACATGTAACAGGTTGCAATCTGGAATGTATAGTCTTAGTATATTGAAGCCATACGTTGATTTTGATACTTTGAAAATAGTTTATTATTCTCTTATTGAATCCATAATTAGGTACGGCATTTTGTCTTGGGGTTTCACCACAAATAATTTTTTAGACAACATTGAAAACATTCAGAAACGAATATTCAAAATTATAGCTTCAAAAAATAAAAACAATGCTCCACTGAATTTGTTCACTGTGAGGCAATTGCATCTGTTAATTTTCATCATAAATAATTATTTCTCAAGTAAACACAAAAATAAAGCTGAACATGGCCACATAACTAGATTCAAGGACAAATTTGTACCACCAATTTATATTAATTCGTATGGAAAACAGGAAAAACAATATCTAATACCGACCCTGTTTAACAAACTTCCACCTGATTTATTAAATATACAAAAACTTTCCGGTGTAAAAAATGAAATGAAAAAATGGATTTGGCAAAGTTGTATTTTATAGTGAATTACCATCTAAAAATTTGGAAAATCAAATGCTAATATATAGCAATATCATTATGACTAGATTAATATGTTTTGTTTATTATTAGAAGAGAAGTGAAGAAGTATTTTATTTGTTTAGATTGTAATATTAATTAACTAGCTGCTATCCAGACATTTGTTTGTGTTTATATTTATGTATGACAACATGATTAGTAGACCCGCAGACAAGTCTTTATGACTTTGTGGGTCTACGATATTTGTAATCAACTAATTTTTTGTGTAATAAAAATCTTCTCAAAAAAAAAAAAAAAAAAAATATTCTATGCTACTGCCTGTACAAAGTCTATTCTTGTCTAAATTTATAACAAAGTTCTATTTTTCTGGTGATTTCAAAATTCTCTATACAAACACCTCAAACACCAGATCAAATAACTTAATTAGCTATGTAATTCCCCGCTATAATAATAAGCATGGTAAAAGGCGGTTGATGTACGCCATTCCATTCATTTTTAATTATGTTCCTCAACATATATTGAAACTTCAAAACTTAAGTTCTGTCAAAAAAGAAATTAAGTACTGGCTTACTCAACACCACCAGCTTACCCGTAACATTTTGGGGGCAATATTGAGGGTGTTATTGAAATTATGATATAATAATATATAAAATATGTTTATTAAAAGGCCTCTTTACATGTTGCCTACCAGCCTGATTGCAGACATTCGGGAATCAAGTTGACAACGGAAAACCAATCATCGTATTGACTTACAGTTTTCGGTTGGATGATCACCAGTATTCAATACGTGCTCGCTTGAAGAGCTTTAGTTCGTGGTATGTTTTCAACCCTTTCGAAATGATTGTCAAAAATTAACATGTTTCTACGTGTTTTTCATTGTTTCTACGATTTTTTCAGAGTAATTTAATAGGAAATTATTATTTTTGGTGAACGTAGAGGCACAGATATACTCATTGTTGTTTTATTGCAAAAATAATTAGACTGATTGCTCCCACCGTTCACCCACCATTGTGTTGGGAGCTGAAGGCCTGTATTGACGCTTTTTGTCCTGTTTTGTTTGTTCCCTGCAGGTTTTACTCATGGGTTGTGAGATGTAGAGTAGCCTTTTGAAATATACTCAACCCATGATTTTCAATTATGATACATTGATTCATTTTCTCTCTCTCTCTCAGTGTTCGAATGTGCGGGACGCGGTCTACGCATCCGATTGGTTGGAAGCAACCACAGAGTACAAGAAGTCTCTACTGATCATAATGTCCAGGGCAAATTGCGACACCATCATCAACGTAGCGGGGTTCATACCATACTTACTTCCCACGTTTGTCAATGTGAGTACACGGCATGTATCTCATCTTTTCTGCTCATGATGAATTGATATGTATGTAAGGAGATATCTTTGGTTGAATCTGTATTCGAACCCTAATAGCATGGGTAGTTCCGAGGCGCTCTTCAGGCGCGCAGAATGCCCAATATGAGTGCGTCATTACATCCTCAGGATATCTAGTGTTATTAGGGAATCTTCGCACCAAATGTCACCAAGTGATACAGAAGTGGTTGATCACTTGATGCCGAGTGTTGTACCAATGAGATGCTGATGCACCCTTCACCCGGAATAACCCAACCATAGAGAAGTCTAAAGGCCATATTACACGGGGAATGAATAGCCCGAATGAGTTGGTTGCAATTGATGCGCGCAAGCGCAGATGACTCACCTCCATTCGGCTGTTCGAAAAGAGTTCAATTGACGCAATTGGAAATAATTCTATTCTCTCGGGTTGCATTCATTGAATAGAGCCCACGTGATCAGATTCATCCAACAGGAAACCAAATAGCGAACAGCTGATCTCAATGTCAAAACATTGACGTTTGTCAAATTACATCAACAGTCAATATTGTCATTAGTGACGTTTGAAGTTGGAAATTCCTTTTAATTTGCAGTTTGTGATCGAAATTATTCATGATAATAAAATATAAAGATCAATTCTGGACAATTTTGTTCAAACAATTCGAACAATTCTCAACTTTTTGTAAATCGTGACAAGCAGGCCGTGCCTCAAGGAGGCTGTGAACCATTCAACCAGCCTGGCCATTTGGTTGTGTGTTATAGATCATTCGGCTGTTTGGAGTGACCTTGAGGAACCAATTGATTTCATTCAATTGCAACCATTCCCCGTGTAATACAGGCTTAAGACCCTACCATGATCCAACATTGAACCAATAAACCAACAGAAATATTAACAATAACTTGAATAGGCCTATTACTTGGATGAAACCCAGGTCAGAAGACTGATTTCAACAGTTCAACTATTGGATATAGATTGTATATTCATTGTTACCACTTGGAAGATAATGGCCATTGATTATATATACAATCATCAAGAGTTCATGGCGGTTGACTCAGCGAACTATATCGTTTTTATTTCCTGGTGATAGATTCAGTACGGTATCAGATATCGAATTCTGATACAACAAATGAACATGAAATTTTAATACCTTTGAAATGAAGTGAAATAGCATTGTTAACCTTGGATTCTAGCATTCTCACAGACACAATGTAGTGATACCAACCTATTTCATCATAATATAAAGGAGGTGACCGAATTCGGGTCTTGAAAGTGAAATATTTCCGGGGTCAGTTCCCGAGTCCAGGGTCCCGATTGCCTGTAGCGCAACTATCGCTCTAATATCAAACTATATAAAACAACAATACTCAACAGTGCTATACACGGCTCAGTAGGATTATAATGTTAGTAGTTGCATTTGTTTTTCACGAAAATTATAGATTTTGTGAGTTCAACAATGCTACCGGTAACGTAGTCGGAGTGCACTCTTATCTACATCCAGTTCACAATTGGGAATCTGCTGAATCGTGACGGGCAATCAAGACCTTTGGCTTCAAACTGACCGCAAGAAACCACAAATGCCTTCCATGCTATCAATATGGGAGTTGAAGCACAATCTTTATATTATGATGTGATAGGAAATTGGTATCACTACATCGTGTCACAGGTATAGAGCTAAAACCACGATGGATAATAGTTTAGGTGATGTATCGGGCTATTTCGGCTGGTACCAACAGTACTGGTGCGGAACGTACCATGATGACACGAGGCCAGTGGGCCACGTTCTACGCATGCGCGCACCAAATGTACGTCTTTTTTTTTTTTTTTTTTTTTAATAACATCGAAACTTGATACAAAATCATTGTTCCCCAATTAAGGCTATGGATGAAAGATAGGATCGTTTGGACGGGGCACCACAAGGACGATCTTACCATCCCATTTTGATTATTTAAAACTAATGATCTTCAAGTGCCCATAGTTTTTTGCCGTAGATAAAAGTCTTTCAGTATAAACACACGAATGTTGATATATCTTCCACTTTGAAACTAAGTCTCTTGGGCAATGATTACTTCTTTCCATTGACAGCAGATGTAAAATTGATCATTAAACAAAATGCACAAATTAAATTAGTGATAGGTCTAAAATGTTATAATTAGGCATATCGCTATACTAATTAATGGTCGTGCCCAATTAGTACTTCATCCAAGCATTTGCTTCGAGGACTGTGGGAAACCACGAAAAACCAAGTCAGGATGACTTGGCGGCAAGACATCAACTGGACCACGTGACTAGCCTCCTATCACCTGGCGTTCCGCACAGATTTTGGTGGAACTAGCAGCACTGTTGGTACCAGTCTTTCAACGCACGGAGATAGCCTGATACATCACCTGAACTATTATACACCGTGGCTATAACAAACTGTCTTTCCGAATGTGGGCCTGTACATGTGAGAATTTCTCTCTCATACCAACTTGAGGGTATCAACAATAGCTCTCCATGGCAGCACTCTGATATCACCTCCCTACAGACATGGGCATGCTAAAAGCATGCCGACAAGGTTACCAAATGAACATGCCCTAGGCGTTGCCATATTTTGTGCCCTGGCATGCCCCTGAAATGCCCTGTGGGAAGCTGATGAAATGAGACCTCATGAATATGCCCAGGACATGCCCACTGCCAACCTCACCCGAATGAGCGTGTCTAGGGCGCGTGTGAGCCATGTCCAGGACACGCCCACAGGGCATGTGTAGGGCGTGTCCTGGGAGTCCCGCCCTGTGTTAAATTAAATGGGGTTGGGTACTCCTGGGGCGCCCCAACATTCCCTTTGGGCATGTCTAGGCATAGGGAATGTTTTGTGTTTGTAGGGCTGGTATTCTGAATTTTTCACCGATAATAAGTGCTTCATTTCCCATTTTGTTTTCATAACACAAAACAATCAAACAAGAAGTTCATGTACAGCGTTGAAAATAATACCTATAGAGATAAAACCCTTTTTTTGAGGTTTTGGGGAAAAAGTTGTACATTTTATGCCAGACGTCAACAAAATTGTCAATTAAAACAATAAAAATAGGAACAATGAATACTTGAAGTATGTAAGTGATATAAAATTGAATGCATATGCGACGATATTACAGAAAAAAATGAGTTACATAGCAGTACAAAAAGAAAATACAGTGAGATCAAAAACAAATGTGAATCAGTGAGTCCAAGATAAAACGTGATAATATTGTGAAACAAATTTGTGTCATGTAAATTAATACTAAATTCATTGTAAAAATAAAATTATTCACAAAATATCTTTCATGAAATCATGTATTGAATAATACCCTTTTTTGGTTAGTAACTTTTTTTAGTTGTAACTTGAAATCAGATAGTTTAAGAGATGATAAGATAAGATAAGATATGATAGATAAGAGATAAGAGATAGATAGATAGATATAGAATTCCAAGATTATTCGATTAGATAGATTATTCGATAGATAGATAAGAGATAGATAGATAAGAGATCTGCTAGATCGACCCCCACGCACACTTATCAGAGAGGAATCGACCGTGAACACATTCTGGGGTGTCTTAATTGTTTCCCAAACACATCGTCGCACAACCGTCTGTCAACCTGGGGCACTCTCTAATTAGATGAGCGTAGCAAAGCTTTCCATTTCACACCCTGAAAAAAAATGGGCATCATTTTTATGTTTTTTTTGTAATCATGTACGCGGCATACAGGTCAGAGAAATGAATCAATCAACTTGAAACTTTTTCTGAACGTTGGTGTCATACCAGAATAGGTTGAGATGGTTATTCAGAGGAATCAATTCAACGGTTTTTCCGTAAAATAATGGGAAAGTTTGGAAAATCCTCATAAGAATAACCCGGAGGAAAAATACTTGAAAAACAAGAATTTTTCAAAAGCTCTCAAATTCTCACAGAATATGAAAAATACTATTATACACCTTTTCAGAGATTTTTACAACAATCGAATGAGAAATAATGAAGAAAACGCAATAAACGTGTACATTTTATTGAATATTTGGATCAATTGGTTTTGCAAAGTGTTTATGCGACAGGTTACAGGTTACTATAAATATCAACAAATTGCAGGTGAGGTTTTTGAACGTTTGAAGTAAGTCAAGGTTTGTAGATGTAAATTGAGCTGACAAGTTATTTTTCATTCTAGATTGCCATACTTCTAAGCTCATCTCACAACACGCATCCCGCATTTTCCTAATGTATATATTTCTGTTTCTCAGGTCTGCAAATCAGCCTACTCTTACTACGAAGTATTAACAAAAATGTCGGCGAAGAAGTAGCTTATTGATTTTATTTAACACGATGAATTATGTACCGCGTGAACACGTACACATATCGCAACAACAACTGTCGATGGAATATTCAACAAACCGGCCACTTGCATGCTATATATCCAAGTTATTCTATTTTCAATATTAATTTTTTGTAGCTATATGGCTGGATAAATTCCCTATTTTCACTTTAATATGTTTACTTTTCAGTTTTTCGATTTTATGTCTTTCTTGTGTGATCATTATTTTCTTGTATTTTCGTTGTATTCTTGTATTTTTGTATTCTCGTTCTAAAATTGTGATAAGGTTCATTATTCAGATTAATTTTATAGAAGCAAGTAATTTAATATACATGTCTGTTCACTATCTAATCATTGTTATATGTGTACTTATCCAACAGATGAACCCTTTTAGGGTTTTGTGGATTTATGTTCAGGGTCAATTTCTTATGTTGAATGAATGAATATTAGGGTTTTAAGGCGCATCCACAGCGAGGTCATTTAGCTACTATGTTATCCAAATATATGTTATCCAAATATATATGTTATCCAATAAAGAGCCTTGAAAAAAAAAATTATTCACTAGTCAAACGCGAAATATGCATTGTAAGATGAGCGAGATATCTGAATAAGGTATAAAAGTCCTTGAAGTAGTTCTACCCTTGCTACTTTATCGACTCTAGTATTCTACACACCTTGATATCTGAATAAGCCATAAAAGTCGTTAAAGTAGTTCTACTCTTGCCACTTTATCGACTCTGGTATTCTACACACCTTGATATCTGAATAAGCTATAAAAGTCGTTAAAGTAGTTCTACTCTTGCCACTTCATTGACTCTGGTATTCTACACACCTTGATGCATATACAAATACTTCATTGTTGGGCAAATATTGAATCTAGAAGGCAGTGAATCTCGGCAACCTAATTCTGTCACAATTTTTATGATATATTTTATGAATATTATCAGTCATTTTATTTCTTTTCATCAAAACGACTGATCAGAATTGCTTACAAAATCGTAATAATGTGTAAAATCCATGTATACACATTTAGAGAGTATTTCATTTCATTTGGAGAGATTTTTTTTTCAACTTTTTCTGCCCAGCCAAATCTTATGGGGTTTTTAGAAACTTTGAGATGATGATTCTCAAAATCGGTCAGACCGATTCATTCCAAAAACTATACAGTTCCAAGTTGAATGAGTTTGCATGTACAAAAAAAGTTTCATGTTGATCAGTCAAACCTTGCGACCTGTAGAGTGCTTACAAAAAAAACAAAAAAAAAAACACACAGACAAACCCTATAAGAGTGGGATGGAGACTTCGCTACGCTCATCTAATTACAATTTTTATATCATGCATTTTATACCTTCGGAGAAACGCAGCACACATCATTCGTTGCGGGAAGAGTGAGATATTTGTACGAAATGTGATGGAAATCTACACCATTTGCCAGATCACATTTGACTACACATGATTCAAGACTACTCTGCCAGAATGGTTAAATTTGCTATTTACTGACATTACTTTATTCACCAGTTCAAATAGATATCCCGTATTCTCGAATATCCAAGTGCTACCATTCAAAATCTTGCACTTCATCGAAAATCCTCTCAACTCTTTGAAGCACAGTGGTATTAAAAATATACCACTTTTTTAGAACATTTTTTTGATTTAAATGCATAGAGGTATGGTTTTGGTACCACTTCGTAGACGTGGTCTAGGTAGTACTGCTCACACTCGACCGATGGCGCTGGCGTTTCGGTTCGTTGGGAAGTCACAGCTGTGTTTTCAAAACCAGAATTCCTAGGCCATGTTGATCCATGCAAATGTCTGACTTCAAACTTATCCCGTTCAAATCCAATTCGATTGTTTTCAGTATTTATAATTAGTAAAATGTATCAAAGTTACAGGTGAGACTGAGAAACTATCGGAAGTTGTAATTTTAAAAATTTCAAATTTTCAAATTTTGATGATTTTTCAATTTTAAAATAATTTTGATTTCAATTCTAATGTCAAAGTGGTTGGATTTAAAAAACAAAAATAGAACTATATTTTTTAAATGATTGTTCGAGTCTATTTCCATAGTCCTTGTATTCTTTTCAACACATTTTCAGTTTTCAGTGTAGCCCAATTCGTGCTGAAAAGAGTTAGTATTTATATCTGAAGAATCACTCGGATGATAATTTTTTGGCCAATAGATGAGCGATTTCTCGTTCGTATTATTATTGTATTGTACAATATTTGCTCCAACAGTATGAGGCATTGATATTCGATACCAATTTCGTATCTGTATTTGAATGAATTCGAATAATCTTGGAATTCAATCGTAAGAACAATAAACATTAAACATAAGTTTTGTATCAATTGGATAAACCGTATTAAAATCGAAATATTAAAATTATAAGACTTTCTTACATCACATCAAGCTGAGAAGAAAAAATAGGACCAATTGAATCCTGGAACGATTCAATTCAAGCAACACATGGAACAGGAGAACTATGACTCTGTAGTTACAATATCGAGGTGTGTGTATAGCTTTCCATTACAATCAAGTTTCATCAATGGTAGAGACAGTCAATACCTCCGACCACAATTTCTCAAGGTGAAATGATGGTATTAGTAGCACATATTGCACACAGCAAATGTACATTTTCAATACAGAAGCTCAGTCATAGATTTCAATGTTCAATGACACTTGCAATGAGCGTGTGATTTTAGACCAGCGAGAGAATATCAAAAATGAAAAAAAAAAAATTGCTTTCAGTAAACAAGGCCCCCGGGCCACGGTGTACCAATGGCTCAGATGACGTATCGAGCTATCTCCGTACGTTAGGAGACTGGTTCCAATAGTGATGCTTGTTCCGCCAAAATCAGTGCAGAACGATAGGTGATACAAGGCCAGTCAAATGGTCTAGTTGACGTTGACAGTCGGCGTTTTGCTGCAAACAATGACATACATTTGATGCATCACAGTCAACGCTACTCCGTCAACTATCACCATGGCGTTCCGCAAGGTATTTGGTGTAACTACAGCACTGTTGGTACGAGCCAAAATAACCCGATACAACACCTAACTTTTATACACCGTGGCACCGGTTCGTCTCCGACTATTAGCACATTTTCTTAATAGATATTGCCCAGGGCAACAAACAACACCCCAATACCTGTTGGTGTTGTGATGATGTCTTGGCATTGCTCGCCTTCTACAATGTCAAGTTGTAATCACCTGTCATCTGTTCTTATGCGTTTCTTGAGGTGACTTACGTTTCTGGCTCTGGCACTTGCTACAAGGATACGGTTCCTCACCGGTACGTGTCAACGTGTGTCTCTTGAGATTACTTCTCTGAATGGACTTATAGCTACACTGGCCACAAGCGAGCAGTTTCTCACTGGTATGTATTCACAAGTGTCTTGAGGTGATCTCTGAGGATGAATCTGAAGTATGTGACTCTGGATCTATTCTAAAGCCAGCAGTTTCTCACTGGTATGTGTGAGTAGGTGTGTCTTGAGATTACTATTCCGAACAGACTTATAGCTACACTGGCCACAAGCAAACGGCTTCTCACCAGTATGTGTAAACATGTGTCTCTTGAGATTACTCTTCAGAACAGACTTATAGCTACACTGGCCACAAGCAAACAGCTTCTCACCAGTATGTGTTAACATGTGTGTCTTGAGATTACTCTTCCAAACAGACTTATAGCTACACTGGCCACAAGCAAACAGTTTCTCACCAGTATGTGTCAACATGTGTTTCTTGAGGCTACCTTTCAGAATGAATTTATAGCTACACTGATCACAAGCAAACGGTTTCTCACCAGTATGTGTTGACATGTGTAACTTGAGGTCAATTTTACGAATAGATCTATAGCTACACCGTACGCAGGCAAATGGTTTCTCACCAGTATGTGTTAACATGTGTTTCTTGAGGTTATTTTTCTTAATGGACCTGAAGCTGCACTGGTCACAAGCAAACGGTTTCTCACCAGTATGTGTTGACATGTGTTCCCTGAGGTCACCTTCCCAAACGGACATGAAGCTACACTGGTCGCAAGTAAATGGCTTCTCACCGGTATGTGTAAACATGTGTGTCTTTAAGTTACTACTACGACTTGATTTAAAGCTACACTGGTCACAAGCAAATGGTTTCTCACCAGTATGTGTAAACATGTGTGTCTTTAAGTGACTTCTACAACTGGATCTATGGCTACACTGGTCACAAGCAAATGGTTTCTCACCAGTATGTGTTACCATGTGTGTCTTTAAGTGACTTCTACAACTGTATCTATGGCTACACTGGTCACAAGCAAATGGTTTCTCAACAGTATGTGTTACCATGTGTACCCTGAGGTCACCTCTCGAAATGAACCTGACGCTACACTGGCCGCAGGTGAACGATTTCTCACCAGTATGTTTTGACATGTGTAACTTGAGGTCACATCTCCGAGAGCATCTATAGCTACACTGGCCGCAGGCAAACGGTTTCTCACGGGAATGTGTTAACATATGTCTCTTGATATTTCTTCTCTGAATGGATTCATAGCTACACTGGCCGCAGGCAAACGGTTTCTCGACGGTATGTGTAAACATGTGTTCCCTGAGGTTACTTCTCCACATGGACCTGAAGCTACACTGGTCACAAGTGAACAATTTCTCACCAGTATGTGTTGACATGTGTAACTTGAGGTCATATCTCCGAACGGATTTATAGCTACACTGGCCACAAGCAAACGGTTTCTCACCAGTATGTGTTGACATGTGTAACTTGAGGTCAGATCCCCGAAAAGATCTATAGCACTGGCCGCAGGTGAACGGTTTCTCACCAGCATGTGTTGACATGTGTGACTTGAGGCTACATTTTCGACTGAATCTAAAGCTACACTGGCCACAAGCAAACGGTTTCTCACGGGAATGTGTTAACATATGTCTCTTGATATTTCTTCTCTGAATGGATTCATAGCTACACTGGCCGCAGGCAAACGGTTTCTCGACGGTATGTGTAAACATGTGTTCCCTGAGGTTACTTCTCCACGTGGACCTGAAGCTACACTGGTCACAAGTGAACGGTTTCTCGCCAGTATGTATTGACATGTGTGACTTGAGGTCATATCTCCGAACAGATCTATAGCTACAATGGGCACAAGCGAACGGTTTCTCACCGGTATGTGTTAACATGTGCGTCTTGAGGTGACATTCATGAACAAATTTAGAGCTACACTGGTCACAAGCAAACGATTTCTCATCTGTATGTATAACCTGGTAATTGATTCTGTCACTTGCAATGTCAGAAGCTCTCTTCCTCTCTGCACGGGTCGTGGCACACACAGCATTGTCCACACTCGTAGTGGGCGTGGCAGGTTTGATGGACATCTTCACCTCCTTGGGGACTCTGCGCTTCACTGCTCGCTTCTTGCTAGCAACACTGGTGGAGGTACAAATAGCATTGTCCACACTCGTAGCATCCAGGCATATCACATCACCGGTGCTGCCATCTTGATACGGTACTAGAGAAACAGAACAAACACTCGACATGACTTACAGGTGTGAGCAGGGTTAGGTTAGGTAGCCTAGAACACATTGAGGGAACAGAAATATGATCAATATAGAATAGGCAGAGGAAAGTAAGCCTCAATTTCTCATCAACTCACATCCATGTTTCATCTTCCGAGTTCTATATCCTAATTGCATGAAGAATCGTCATGTTAGCATTATTTTGTCATTCAAAAAACAAATGTTCCTGAATGGACAGCTCGAAACATGATTTCCGATTCTGTGAGTGGAACGAGCAACATATCAATCGATTGGAATGATATTTGACTTGCAAATATGGCATGAACAACATGAGGAAATACCGACTAGCAAAATTGAGCAAGTGTCAAGTCAAATACAAACGCAGAAGAGTCTAGCCATTGTGATAACCGCATGGAAGATATGATAAGTAGGGTGAATGTTACTCAAACTCATGGAATGTTGAATGATATTATGTGTATACACAAAACAATCCTTTACAACTGAAGTAGAATGGAATTTACCTCGTTTTTTTTTTTCTTGTGGAGGAATGCCGTTTTTCCTCTTACACCGTTCTGTCTATTGTAAGCCTCCGTTGATATTGTTGTTTTATCCCCCACTTATGTATATTTAAACTTTTTCCCTTCAACTCATGTTATTTCACACGACATTGTAAGCACGATCTATTGTAAGCCTCCATTGATATTGTTGTTTTATCCCCTGCTTATATTTAAACTTTTTCTCCTCAACTCATGTTATTTCACACGACAACAGCTCATTTATGAAGTGTTGCTATCCGAAATTGTTTCCGGAAGTGACAAAAATCAACAGACAAATTGCAGACAACGAATAGCTGAACAAACGAAAATTTGGTAACGGAAATACAGTAGAACCTCTGTTATAAGTTTCTCGTTTATACATTTATTACATTTATAAGTTTTGTTTTTTGATTTTACCCATATGCTCCACATGTTGAATAGTTTCATTTATAAGTTCTTCACGTTTATACATTTTTTTAGTCTGGTCCCCTGAAAAACGTATAAAAGAGGTTCCACTGTATGACAATTGAGTTGAACATGTTTCAAGTTGTTGGTCGGTCATCAACCCGCTGAATGAATCGGAATACTAGTCCACAGTGAATGCCAAATTCACTTCTCCCCTCGAGAATGTCGTGAATTTCACCATATCGTGACACAATATGAGAAGTTATTGTCCAATAATTGGAGACATGTAAACATAGCTTCTATTTTTTCTTCTCGTAGCATTTAGAATTTGAAAAATAGCACTTTGGTGCATCTATTATTTTGAAACATCGTGTTTTGCAGCGCAACAACGTTTCGTAACGTAACAACAGTACTGTACAAGTAAAACCACTACATAAAGTACAATAGGCATACAGGAGGAACATTTCTATTGATATTTTAAAAAAAAAGTCTCCACAAGCAGGTTAACCTTACCTCATCTGCCGAACTGCATTTTCAATTGCACATTTTTCCAAATTCCCCAACTAACATCACCCGTGTACACCTCATTCAAAATAATTTCGAGAAAAATAACATCTATAATGGTTCTATTCTGATCGTAGCGTCTATATCGCCAATACATTGAAAAATAGCGGATTCAGACGTTTGTAGCGTTTTGTTGCCTTTTAAAAAACATGATAGAACAAGACCAAATGTATTGAAAGATGAAGAAATATCAGAAAAACTTGTAAAGAAGCACTTTTAGATTTCATCGCTTTTATAACAATTGCTATTTTTACATGCCTCTAGCCATGCTACATTTGTGAGAAAAAATATTATCATTATTACAACTCTTACAGTTGCGCATAAATGCATGGTGGCAAGTTCCCTATCCTTGGTCATGACTGTTTGACCCCCCCCCCCCCCCCCCAAAATCTTCTTACGGAATTGTTCTGCACTTTTTTCATCCCTCATAAATACACTTCTACTAAGCTTATTCCTAATATAGCGTAACCTACGGTACACATAGTAGATCCGGACCGAATCAGAACAAGGTATATTCAACATCATACGTAACTGTGTAATGTAAAGAAAGAGAAGACAAATAAATATCAAGTGTAAATAAGATTGATGGGTGATTACTTAATTTAGAGTCTCATGTTCCTGCCCTGAGCGAGCTGTGACACAATTTCCTGACAACTGCACCACAGACCTTCAACATCACACTCCTCTATTTCACACCACTTCTCAAACCTCTACTCGAACGCTTTTCGAACCTCTCCAGCTTTTACCCTTTCATAGCCCCAGACTTTCTTCCCAACGTTTCGAGTTTCAACTGAAGCTGAAGCTAAGCTAATTATAGGTACCCATCAATAGTGATGGAACGTTGAAAATTTTCAATTGAAAATTTTCAGAAAATTTTCAATTCATTGAAAATTTTCAATGCAAATTTATTGAAATTTTCAATGAAAATTTTCAATGAATATTTTTTTCATGTTTTCTCTTTCACTTTTCAAATGAGGCTTTTTTGGTTTCATACTCATTTCCTGTTTGATGTTTCCTGGTACTAAGTTCTTTGTTCTTTGACTCTTTGACTTTGTCTGTATAGAGCTGTACTTACATAACCTCACTTGTTGTCACATCTTATAATTTTATAATTTTGTATCCAAATGCAAACTGCAAATGCATGTGGTGCTTCAGAGAATCATTGAAAAGAGTGAATTCAAACGCCAACTTCTTCTGTAACAATGAACTAACAAAAAAAAATCAATTTGATTTTTTTTTTGAAAATTTTCAAGCCTTTGAAAATTTTCATGAAAATTTTTTTCGTTGAAAATTTTCATGAAAATTTACATCACTACCCATCAACAACCCCTGTTCTTGCCCACAACTCACTCGGCCTGATTAACACTATGTCCAGGATATTGTATTGTATTGTATTTTTTACGTGGTTGATTCACAAGGTTATTGTGTGAACCACATCAGATGATAGAATAAAAATTAACAAATTATACCAAAAAAAACCCAGTAAATCAATTGTATAAAAAATATTCATCCACGCTGTAAAATAAATTATTCAGTAAAAAATTCTTCAATTTGGATTTGAATTCAGTTCTATTATTGCTTTCTTTCAATTCCCTGGGAAGATGATAATATATCCTTCTACCGGCTTGAAGGATTGATCTTGATGTGGTGATCAATCTGCAATAGTCCTGAGCAAGATCATTTGAGCCTCTTGTATTGTGCTGGTGATGAGTATTCAATTCAAAAAGATCGAGATTAGTACCCCTCAGCATTCTAGACTTACTAGTCCTCTCCTCCATAACCTGCTGGAACCCTACATTTGGTATGCCCGTAACAATATTCAGGATTATTCATTCTGAATATTATGATTAGGCCTATATATAATTTTTTTTTTTTTTTTTTAATAACATCGAAACTTGATACAAAATCATTGTTCCCCAATTAAGGCTAAGGATGAAAAGTAAGATCGTTTGGACGGGGCACCACAAGGGCGATCTTCCCACCGCATTTTAATTATTTAAAACCAATGAACTTCAACACCAGGGCTGCGCTGTCGGTGACCATAACTTTCCGCCGCAGATAAAAGTCTTGCAGTTTCCGAAAGTCCGGAACACATTATAAGTGAAAACCGTTTCTGTGATATATATCCGGACATTACCAGCATTGGTATTAAGAGTAAACAAAACACACGAATGTTGGTATCTTCCACTTTGAACTACGTCTCTTGGGCAATGATCACAACTTTTCGTTAACAGAAATGTAAAGTTTGTCATTATACAAAATGGAAAAAAAATGAGTGACAGGCCTATAATAGATTATATATTTGATTAACGGTTATTTGATGATTCAGGAACCAGAATACTCACAGTCTTCAACCGGTTCCTCTTCGACCGCTACGAAAGCAATCTCGTCTAATTCCTCCGAATTGGATGCACACTCATCCTTGATATCCAGTTCTTCCTGCTTCGGTATGAGTAGGCTGTCCGGTTCCGTTTCTTGTTCTGTCGTTGAGGCGGCCGGCTCAACGAACTGTTCCGTTACTTCACACTTGCTGGGATCACACTCAGTCATGTTAGCAGCCACTGTAAACAAGAACAAGGTGAGACTACGATACAGTGAAGCGGCCGGCTCTAAGAACTGTTCCGTTACTTCACACTTGCTGGGATCCCACTCAGTCTTGTTAGCAGCCACTGTAAACAAGAACAAGGTGAGACTATGATACAGTGAAGCAGCCGACTCTAAGAACTGTTCCGTTAATTCACACTTGCTGGGATCATACTCAGTCATGTTAGCAGCCACTGTAAACAAGAACAAGGTGAGACTATGTTACAGTGAAGCAGCCAGCTCTATGAACTGCTCCATTACTTCACACTTGCTGGGATCACACTCAGTCTTGTTAGCAGCCACTGCAAACAAGAACAAGGTGAGACTATGATACAGTGAAGCAGCTGGCTCAAAGAACTGTACCGTTACTTCACACTTGCTGGGATCACACTCAGTCTTGTTAGCAGCCACTGCAAACAAGAACTAGGTGAGACTATGATACAGTGGAGCAGCCAGCTCTGAGAACTGTTCCGTTACTTCACACTTGCTGGGATCACACTCAGTCATGTTAGCAGCAACTGCGAACAAGAACAAGGTGAGACTATGATACAGTGAAGCGGCCGGCTCTAAGAACTGTTCCGTTACTTCACACTTGCTGGGATCACGCTCAGTCCTGTTAGCAGCCACTGTAAACAAGAACAAGGTGAGACTATGATACAGTGCAGCAGCCGACTCTAAGAACTGTTCCGTTACTTCACACTTGCTGGGATCACACTCAGTCATGCTAGCAGCCACTGTGAACAAGAACAAGGTGAGACTATGATACAGTGAAGCGGCCGGCTCTAAGAACTGTTCCGTTACTTCACACTTGCTGGGATCACACTCAGTCTTGTTAGCAGCCACTGTAAACAAGAACAGGGTGAGACTATGATACAGTGAAGCAGCCGGCTCTGAGAACTGTTCTGTTACTTCACACTTGCTGGGATCACACTCAGTCATGTTAGCAGCCACTGCGAACAAGAACAAGGTGAGACTATGATACAGTGAAGAGGCCGGCTCTAAGAACTGTTCCGTTACATCACACTTGCTGGAATCACACTCTGTCTTGTTAGCAGCCACTGCAAACAAGAACAAGGTGAGACTATGATACAGTGAAGCGGCCGGCTCTAAGAACTGTTCCGTTACTTCACACTTGCTGGGATCACACTCAGTCATGCTAGCAGCCACTGTGAACAAGAACAAGGTGAGACTATGATACAGTGAAGCGGCCGGCTCTAAGAACTGTTCCGTTACTTCACACTTGCTGGGATCACACTCAGTCTTGTTAGCAGCCACTGTAAACAAGAACAGGGTGAGACTATGATACAGTGAAGCAGCCGGCTCTGAGAACTGTTCTGTTACTTCACACTTGCTGGGATCACACTCAGTCATGTTAGCAGCCACTGCAAACAAGAACAAGGTGAGACTATGATACAGTGAAGAGGCCGGCTCTAAGAACTGTTCTGACGTCACACTTGCTGGGATCACACTCAGTCATGTTAGCAGCCACTGCAAACAAGAACAAGGTGAGACTATGATACAGTGAAGCAGCCGGCTCTGAGAACTGTTCTGTTACTTCACACTTGCTGGGATCACACTCAGTCATGTTAGCAGCCACTGCAAACAAGAACAAGGTGAGACTATGATACAGTGAAGAGGCCGGCTATAAGAACTGTTCTGACGTCACACTTGCTGGGATCACACTCAGTCATGTTAGCAGCCACTGCAAACAAGAACAAGGTGAGACTATGATACAGTGAAGCAGCCGGCTCTGAGAACTGTTCTGTTACTTCACACTTGCTGGGATCACACTCAGTCATGTTAGCAGCCACTGCAAACAAGAACAAGGTGAGACTATGTTACAGTGAAGCGGCCGGCTCTAAGAACCGTTCCGTTACTTCACACTTGCTGGGATCTCACTCAGTCATGCCAGCAGCCACTGCGAACAAGAACAAGGTGAGACTATGATACAGCGAAGCGGCCGGCTCTAAGAACTGTTCCGTTACTTCACACTTGTTGGGATTCCACTCAGTCTTGTTAGCAGCCACTGTAAACAAGAACAAGGTGAGACTATGATACAGTGAAGCAGCCGGCTCCAAGAACTGTTCCGTTACTTCACACTTGCTGGGATCACACTCAGTCATGTCAGCAGCCACTGCGAACAAGAACAAGGTGAGACTATGATACAGCGAAGCAGCCGGCTCTAAGAACTGTTCCGTCACTTCACACTTGCTGGGATCACACTCAGTCATGTCAGCAGCCACTGCGAACAAGAACAAGGTGAGACTATGTTACAGTGAAGTGGCCGGCTCAAAGAACTGTTCTGTTAATTCACACTTGCTGGCATCACACTCAGTCTTGTTAGCAGCCACTGCAAACAAGAACAAGGTGAGACTATGATACAGTGAAGCAGCTGGCTCTAAGAACTGTTGTGTTACTTCACACTTGCTGGGATCACACTCAGTCATGTTGGTAGCCACTGCAAACAAGAACAAGGGGAGACTATGTTACAGTGAAGCAGCCAGCTCTAAGAACTGTTCTGTTACTTCACACTTGCTGGGATCAAACTCAGTCTTGTTAGCAGCCACTGCAAACAAGAACAAGGTGAGACTATGATACAGCGAAGCAGCCGGCTCTAAGAACTGTTCCGTCACTTCACACTTGCTGGGATCACACTCAGTCATGTCAGCAGCCACTGCAAACAAGAACAAGGTGAGACTATGATACAGTGAAGCAACCGGCTCTAAGAACTGTTCCGTTACTTCACACTTGCTGGGATCCCACTCGGTATTGTTAGCAGCCACTGCAAACAAGAACAAGGTGAGACTATGTTACAGTGAAGCAGCCAGCTCTAAGAACTGTTCTGTTACTTCACACTTGCTGGGATCACACTCAGTCATGTTAGCCGCCACTGCAAACAAGAACAAGGTGAGACTATGATACAGTGAAGCAACCGGCTCTAAGAACTGTTCCGTTACTTCACACTTGCTGGGATCCCACTCGGTATTGTTAGCAGCCACTGCAGACAAGAACAAGGTGAGACTATGATACAGTGAAGCAGCTGGCTCTAAGAACTGTTGTGTTACTTCACACTTGCTGGGATCACACTCAGTCATGTTGGTAGCCACTGCAAACAAGAACAAGGGGAGACTATGTTACAGTGAAGCAGCCAGCTCTAAGAACTGTTCTGTTACTTCACACTTGCTGGGATCACACTCAGTCTTGTTAGCAGCCACTGCAAACAAGAACAAGGTGAGACTATGATACAGTGAAGCAGCCGGCTCTAAGAATTGTTCCGTTACTTCACGCTTGCTCGGATCGTACTCAGTCATGTTAGCAGCCAATGCAAACAAGAACAAGGTGAGACTATGATACAGCGAAGCAGCCGGCTCTAGGAACTGTTCCGTCACTTCACACTTGCTGGGATCACACTCGGTCATGTTAGCAGCCACTGCAAACAAGAACAAGGTGAGACTATGTTACAGTGAAGCAGCCAGCTCTAAGAACTGTTCTGTTACTTCACACTTGCTGGGATCACACTCAGTCATGTTAGCCGCCACTGCAAACAAGAACAAGGTGAGACTATGATACAGTGGAGCAGCCGGCTCTAAGAACTGTTCCGTTACTTCACGCTTGCTCGGATCGTACTCAGTCATGTTAGCAGCCAATGCAAACAAGAACAAGGTGAGACTATGATACAGCGAAGCAGCCGGCTCTAGGAACTGTTCCGTCACTTCACACTTGCTGGGATCACACTCGGTCATGTTAGCAGCCACTGCAAACAAGAACAAGGTGAGACTATGTTACAGTGAAGCAGCCAGCTCTAAGAACTGTTCTGTTACTTCACACTTGCTGGGATCATACTCAGTCATGTCAGCAGCCACTGCAAACAAGAACAAGGTGAGACTATGATACAGTGAAGCAGCCGGCTCTAAGAACTGTTCCGTTACTTCACACATGCTGGGATCACACTCAGTCATGTTAGCAGCCACTGTGAACAGGAACAAGGTGAGACTATGATACAGTGAAGCGGCCGGCTCTAAGAACTGTTCCGTTACTTCACACTTGCTGGGATCCCACTCAGTCTTGTTAGCAGCCACTGTGAACAGGAACAAGGTGAGACTATGATACAGTGAAGCGGCCGGCTCTAAGAACTGTTCCGTTACTTCACACTTGCTGGGATCACACTCAGTCTTGTTAGCAGCCACTGTAAACAAGAACAAGGTGAGACTATGATACAGTGAAGAGGCCGGCTCTAAGAACTGTTCCGTCACTTCACACTTGCTGGGATCACACTCAGTCATGTTAGCAGCCACTGTAAACAAGAACAAGGTGAGAATATGATACAGTGAAGCGGCCGGCTCTAAGAACTGTTCCGTTACTTCACACTTGCTGGGATCCCACTCAGTCTTGTTAGCAGCCACTGTGAACAGGAACAAGGTGAGACTATGATACAGTGAAGCGGCCGGCTCTAAGAACTGTTCTGACGTCACACTTGCTGGGATCACACTCAGTCATGTTAGCAGCCACTGTGAACAGGAACAAGGTGAGACTATGATACAGTGAAGCGGCCGGCTCTAAGAACTGTTCCGTTACTTCACACTTGCTGGGATCCCACTCAGTCTTGTTAGCAGCCACTGTGAACAGGAACAAGGTGAGACTATGATACAGTGAAGCGGCCGGCTCTAAGAACTGTTCTGGCGTCACACTTGCTGGGATCCCACTCAGTCTTGTTAGCAGCCACTGTGAACAGGAACAAGGTGAGACTATGATACAGTGAAGCGGCCGGCTCTAAGAACTGTTCCGTTACTTCACACTTGCTGGGATCACACTCAGTCTTGTTAGCAGCCACTGTAAACAAGAACAAGGTGAGAATATGATACAGTGAAGCAATACCGACATACTTGTCGAATAATAACAGGTATAACCACTCGCTACACAAGTAGGAAATATCTCCGTCATCGACTCAACATTATCTATTTTTTCCATTTTTTAAAATTTTATATTGGGTTTAATGACGCACTGTAATGATGACTAAGATCTATTGGCGTCGGATGAATGATTAATGAGATGATGTGATGATGAGATGAAGGTTTTTATGGGTAATGGGAAGGATAGTGGGAAGGAAGCGGTTGTGGCCTATATTGTGGGAACCATACCGGCATTAGCCCAGACTACAGAGGGAAACCACGAAAAATTCCTGTAAAGATGGACGGTAGCGGTGATCGAACCGGGTCCGACATGTCCACTACCTCCCGGGTCACATGGAGCAAGTGCGTTGACCACTCAGCTACCTGTGCCGGTAATATTATCTATTCTCTGACATGATCCTAGAGATTCATCTTTGAATGAATGAATGAATTATTATTTGCTCAAAGACCCCACCAACAGCTAGGTTATACGGGGGTACGAATGAGCAAGGGATGATGAAAATATGATGTGATGATAAGTGAAATGACGTTCACAAAAACCCATGCCTTATGCGGGACCCGAACCCACGCCCAACGGTGACTTCAGTTTCTGAAGCAGTGCCTCAGCTGACTGAGCTACCGAGTGGCGATTATCACGCTGAAGCAACATCCAGATCGTGGTTGTATTACGCCAAGGAAGTCCATCCTGATGGACGTTATTCGTTATTTCCCACCGTTGTCATCCGTTCCTCTTGGGTTCAACTACGCGGTGACGTACGGAGAGGGTGAGAGGCGGAGGGACATCAGGTGAGGGGTGGAGGAATCTCAGATCAATATGCTCCGTGGATTAGATTTTTTTTTTCAATAACACTGTAACTTGATACAAAATCATTGTTCCCCATTTAAGGCTATGGATGAGAGATAGGATCGTTTGGACGGGGCACCACAAGGGCGATCTTACAATCCCATTTTGATCATTTGAAACCAACGAACTTCAACACCAGGACTGCGTTGTCTGTGACCATAATTTTCTGTCATGGATAAAAGTATTTTAGTTTCTGAAAGTCCGGAACACATTATGACCATTTCTGTGATATATATCCGGACATTTACAGCACGATGCAGTGATACCAACCTAATCTATCATAATATAGAGGAGGTGACCCAACTCGGGTCATGAGAGTGAAATATTTCCGGGGTCAGAATCTGAGTCCATCGTCCCGACTGCCTGTAGCGCAACTAACGCTTTTGTATCGAACTATTTAAAACAACAATGCTCAACAATGCTATACAAGGCCCAGTAGATTACAAGAATTAAAGAATGTATTAGTTCAACAATGCCACCGGTACCGTAGCCACACTTATTCACATCTAGTTCACGAGGGAATCCACTGAATCACGACAGGCAATCGGAACATTTGGCTCTGAAATGACCGCAAGAAACCACAAATGCCTTCCATGTTATCACTATGGGAGTTGGAGCACCTTCTTTATATTATGATAGAATAGGTTGGTATAACTTAGGGATAACATTGATTGATCGAGAATCTATTAAGAATCGATTCTGATGTAAAACGATTCTCAAATCAAAAAATTGATTTTTCAAAAAAAAAAAACATTTTCAATGCTGTACTTTTTTACGTTGTAATAAGTGCTCAATTCGTTGTCTATATTATTCTGTATTGTTGAGATATTACTATCTGGACAAAAGCTATCCCTTCGGTTACGTCCGACAGCCGAACGTTGACGGAAATACCCAGATGGTACAGTACAGTTCAAAGAAGTCTCTAGCAGCTACTTTTCACGTGAACGCCTTGGGAAGGTTGAAAAAAAAGTTTCAAATTACACTACTTATTTAAGAATAAACTTTTTTTTTTAAATTTTCTTTTTTACTTTCTTTTAATTTTTTTTTTTTCAAAATCGATTTTTAATCGATTCTGGAGCATAGAGAATCGATGTCATCCCTAGTAACTATGTATCGTGTTTACATCATTGGCATTAAAAAATTAGAAAATTGAAATGGATTTCAAATAGCCAGCATTTAACTATTTTTTCTTTATCCGGATGACAATAATATCTTCATTTTGATTTCACCCTGTCAAATTTGACGTTTGCAAAAAAAGACAGAGAGCAACAGTCAGCCTGCAAGAGAGAGAGAGAGAGATGAGTGTCCAGAAGTTGATAGGAGCAGTAAAATAGGCCTACTCGTATTGTTGAGGTGACAATGGTATTCAATTATTACTACCTGATTGACACTCATCCAGTGGTTCCTCCTTCGTTACGGTGTCCGGAAGATCTTCCTCCTCCTTCACCAGGGCCAGGGGATCCCGGTCCATCCTGATGCTATCCCACAGGATCAAGCTGGAGGAATGCTTGTTGATTTTCTGTGTTGGGTTTTCAAAGTTATTGGCCATTGCTGAGACACACGGAACAGCAGCGATATATATCTACAACTAGGAAAACGCTATATACGCGTTGTTAGACGAGCGGAAAGTAATAGTATGTCGACTTCGTTGCCAAACTTTTGCCTAAATTCGCCAATTGGGTAACATTTTAGTTATAAATGGGTAAAAACGGCTTCGAGTGGTACCAATTTAGCACATTTCATGTTTTTTCTTCAAAATGGCTGACTCGATCAAGCTGAGAATTCCCAGAAATGTGTATAAAAATGTTATTCAACTTCACACAAAATTTCCATTTTTTTGAAAATAAAAAGTTTTTAATTTTTTTTCCGCCCTATTATTCTAATGGGTATTTTTGAAATTTCTAAAAATGATAAAAATATAAGTTGATACCCTATAATGCCACAAAACTATACAGATCTAAGCAAGATGAGGAACCATATTTTAAAAAAGTTTGAAGTTGATAGCTTTAGCCGTTTGACCTGTGGAGAACCGAAAAAAAAACATAAAAAAAAAAAAAAAAACATAAAAACGTACACCAATTTTTTTCAGTATGTCAAATTGAATCCTCGCTAAAGCTCGTCTAATAATTCACTGCCAACCGTGGTCAGAAACAAACACATTGTCACAAATAGTTCACTTTCATCCGTGAAGAGCACACAACCCTCCTTATTAGAGATGCAAAATTACCGGTCAGATTTATATTAACCGATATATATTTAATATTACCGAGGGCGGTAATTTACGATTGTTTTTCACTATAACACGACAGGAAGTAGGGAAATTAGATATTAATCATGCCCTCACGCTACACAAATGTATATAGTCACTAACAATGATTTGTTGATGACTTAGGAAGGTGAAGGTAGAATAACTTTTGAGATATAGGCTTCTGTCAAGTGACGTCACCCATTGTTGAAAGAGAGAGACAACAATGTGCACCAGTTCGAATTGATCAATCAGAATGTTTGGTTATTGTCCATTAATGTCCATTAATTAGTAGAGCGATAGGCCTAGTTATAACATTATAGGCCTATCAATAATTTAATTTGTGCTTCTTGTATAATGATCAATTTTACATCTGCTGTCAAGGGAAAGAAGTAATCATTGCCCAAGAGACTTAGTTCAAAGTGGAAGATATCAACATTCGTGTGTTTATACTGAAAGATTTTTATCTACTGCGAAAAATTATGGTCACAGACAGCGCAGTCCTGGTGTTGAAGACCATTAGTTTTAAATAATCAAAATGGGGTGGTAAGATCGCCCTTGTGGTGCCCCGTCCAAACGATCCTATCTTTCATCCATAGCCTTAATTGGGGAACAATGATTTTGTATCAAGTTTCGATGTTATTAAAAAAAAAAAGAATGTTTGGTAGTCCACCAGTTCACTGTATTGCTATGGTAACGATTGTTTGTCAATTGTTACGTGACAGAAGCCTATTGTTGTTTAAATTTGATATAATTAGTAGATAATTAGATATATGTGTCAACGACTCAACAAGGATGATTGGCAAAGTTATCACGATATAAAATATCTGAGCGGCAGAGGGCTGCTTTGGAAGATATTCCTTCGATTTTGCTTTGAAAATGGCCTTGGACTTGGACACATGCCCATTTTCAGCCAGCACAGACACAGACTTTTTTTCTAAATTACTGAATTTTTCAATGTTACCAAAAAGAGGGTAATATTACCGTTACCGGTGCGCTAATGCTGTCGTCAACATCTCACGCGTGCCGCTGTTTATCTCGACGTACTCTCCTGGGCCAGGTCGACCTTCGCGGGCCGAGTGTCGGTCTTGTTGACCGTTTAATTCCACTATTATAAATTCTAAGCTCGTCGGTCCGTTATTGGTTTCATCATTGATACACGTTAATTTCATTTCAATTGTTCAATTCATTTCTTCTGTTCAGTGCCAATAAAATAACCAAAGTCAATATAATTGAATCTTGTGTTTTATCTTCAAGATCCCACAACCTGCCTCTCATAATTAATAAGCAAGAGCTACTTCACTAAATACCTAGTCCATATCTTTTCTAAATTTCGACATACAAAATCAGGTTGTAACATTGGTACCGTTACCGGTAATATTACCGCAATAATATTACCGACTCACATCTCTACTCCTTATTAATTCATTCATTCGAATCTTACAATTGCACATAAATGTGAGGTGACGAGTTCCTCAAGGTCTAACCTCCATTACCTCATGGTCATGAAAAAATTATGATTTTTAGTCAGCCAATTCGTTTTGATGTGCTCGATAATAATATTCAAACAGATAATAGGCTAACCGGGATAAATTTTGAGTTATATCACTTCAAATACTGGATGTTTCCCTATCATTCAACACGCAACCTTCAAATTTCATGCATTTTTATTATTCAACAGATTATCAAAAGATACTAAAAGGAATGGCATTCAATCAAAAAACTCATTTTATTGTAGATGAAGATGTTACGAATAGAATTATATGAAAATAAATATAGGTACCCGTTCTCATTTATGAATCACACTCATTTTAAGAGGAAAAATAGTTGATTTTTCAACAAAATGAAGTCAAAATAGCAACTTAATATTTCATTAAAGCTCTGTAACTTTGGCCAAAAAAATATGACAGTGTTTCTAATGTAATTTCAATTCAAGAATACACATGTTCAATAAAGCTTCACTCAAATTTCCCCAATGTGGAATTAATTTCAAAATTACTTTTTGACTCTGCTGACCTAACGGGTGTTAGACTTTAACTATCCCTATCCTACCGCCCCCCTAACCCTCTGACGGAATAACTTTAACCCTATTTCATCCCTCTCAAAAACACGTCTACCAAGTCCATTCCAGTCCCCACCTGTCCTATTCAAGAAAGAGAATTTACCGACCTAATATAGCCCCCTTTATAACTACCGCTCTATGATGACCTCGGCTACCTCCATACTTTGATTCGTTTCTTTCAATCAACTCATGCAGCTCCCGCCATTCCCACTCTCCCTCGATTACCGTGAAGAAATTAAAGGAACGATCCTCCTTCCCTATCCTGCCAACTTAAAGTCTAACACCCGTTAGGTCAGCAGAGTCAAAAAGTAATTTTGAAATTAATTCTACATTGGGGAAATTTGAGTAAAGTTTTGTTGAACATGTGTTGTCTTGAATTAAAATCACATCAGAAACACTGTCATATTTTTTTGGCCAAAGTTACAGCGCTTTAATGAAATATTAAGTTGCTATTTTGACTTCATTTTAGTGAAAAATCAACTATTTTTCCTCTTAAAATGAGTGTGATTCATAAATGAGAACGGGTACCTATATTTATTTCTGCATAATTCTATTCGTAACATCTTCATCTACAATAAAACAAGTTTTTTGATTGAATGTCATTCCTTTTAGTATATTTTAATGATCTGTTGAATAATAAAAACGCATACAATTTGAAGGTTGTGTGTTAAATGATAGGGAAACATCCAGTATTTGAATTGATATATCTCAAAATTTATCCCGGTTAGCCTATCATCTGTTTGGATATTATTATCGAGCACATCAAAACGAATCGACTGACAAAAAATCATATTTTTTTCATGACCATGAGGTAATGGAGGTTAGACCTTAACAACCAATTCAAGGTCACGATGCAGTGATGCCAACATGTTTCATCACGATGCAATCACAAGTGTACGCACTACAAGCACCGAGTGATACGTTCCTCTCATCGCGTTGAGACTGCGGTGTTGGCAAAACTGATAGTTCTCTAACCCCTTGAATATCTTTGACGAGTGTCGCCCGCGAGACGCGACTTAGCATTCACGACCGACGACGTGTGAGGCCCGCTAATTACCGAACGGGCATGTTTAAATCCATATCTCCCAAAGTTACCGTCAGAATGTGCCATAGTATAGCTACAAAGATAGCTCTTGTAGTGAACTGTTGAAATAATCACAGACTATGTCGATAAAGGTAGTAACTCTCTGAGTAAATGATGTTTACTGACGCATCAAACTGACATTGCAGCTGTCATTAGCAACAATGGCTATCAGAAACCAGCAAACAACAGTGAAACTGTTCTAAATGCAGTATTTGACAGCGATTGTGATGATGAAAATGATGATTCTAGTTCACAGTTAGAATATGATAATGATAACAGTCTTTCGAGCGATTCAAGTAGGCCTAGATCCTGTGTCAAATGTCGGGCTTGTTCATGATTTTTACATACTATTAGAATGGTAAAAGTAGGTTTACAGTGAATTCGGTAAGCAATGGGTTAATCAACTGTTCAGTGAACAGTGATTCTATACGAGCAATTCAAGTCGGCAAATGACCAGCGTAACCTACGCCCACAGAAACACATTCCGAACAATATTGTTTGAAGATTCATATGACTACCCTCAAGTCCGAATATCAGTGCTATGGCGTACGACTCGTATAACTGGTTTCACTTTGTCTAACAACTCTGTACTACTTCATCTTCTACTGAATAGATGAAATTATTATTATCATTGCTATTTTCAGATGAGCGTGGCGAAAATTCCATTTCACGACCGATAAAGGATGGGCTTGGTTTTTTTTTTTTTTTTTTTTTTTGTAATTTTGTGCGCGGCATGTACACGTCAGGAAAAAATACCCATCGACTTGGAACTTTTTCTGCATATTTCCGTCATGCCAGAATAGGCTGGGATCGTTTTTCAGAAAAATCGTTCGGAAGGTTTCTACGGAAAAAAAAATCGGAAAATTTGAGAAATCCTCATACGAATAACACGGATGGGAAGTACTTGAAATGTGGGAAATTTTCAGAAACTTTGAAATATTCACTGAATATGGAAAACGGTGATTACGTACCTATATTTTCAGTGACTTTCACAACAATCGGATGACAAATAACAGAGAAAACGCAATAAAAGTATACATTTTATTGAATATTTGGAGCAATTGGTTTTGCAAAGTGTATATGGGACAGGTTGCAGTCACTATAAATATCAACAAGTTGCAGATAAGGTAAGGTAAGGTGGGGCTTGGCTCACATTGCATTGCTATTTTTATATATACCTCAAGCTTAAAGTTCTGATATATATTGTTGCATTGAAGGTTACTAAGAAAACGCGGGATTTGCGTTGTGAGATGAGCTCAGAAGAATAGAAATGTACAATGAGAAATAATTTGTCAGCTCAATCTGCATCTACAGACATTGGATCACTTCAAACGTTTAAAAACCCTACCGGAATCAATTATGTCACGGCCTCCCTGTTCATTCATAACTGACTTCAATTGTTTTAATTCAATTGATAACACTTGTTGCTATAGATTCAATTGATTTCCCTTAATGGCTTTGTTCGAAGTGAAAATACGTTTTGAATGCGTTTTCTTCGTTATTTCTCATCCGATTGTTGCAAAAATCTCTGAATAGGTGTATAATAGTAGGCCTAGGCATATTCTTCATATTCGGTGAAAATTTGAGAGCTTTTGAAGAATTCTTGTTTTTCAAGAATTTTTCCTCCAAGTTATTCTCATGAGAATTTTTCAGACTTTCCGATTTTTTACGGAAAAATCATTTTTCTGAAAAACAATCCCAACCTATTCTGGTGACAAAAATGTGTAGAAACAGTTTCGAGTCGATGGGTATCTTTTCCTGAAATGTATACCGCGCATAAAATTAAAAAAAAAAAAAAGACCAAGCCAATTTTTTTCAGTATGTGGAACGGAATCTTTGCTACGCTCATCTAAGAGTGTTTCACCAAACATGAATATTCCTGAGTAATCAGAAGGCTTAGGTTCTATGCAAGGACTAGCACATAACCTCAAACTTGCGATGCCATACCTTCATGTCTCATTGGTCTAGGACTGTTGCACACCGTCGCACTATGAACTATGTCGCGCTGACAGCGTCAAGTCTGCAACGTAAAAGAAAAGCCCATTGGTTACAAGTTCATGTATAACGGCCAACACCCAAACCATTGATTTTGTAGTGGTACAAAATCAATGCCCAAACATTGCCGACGAAATAGATTCGATATTTCATCGAATGAGCATTAGGCCGAGCAGTTACATGAGATTTTTCTACCAACGATTGAAACGCATTGTAGGCCTATATAGGACCATATTATTCTCAAGTTATCGGGCAGGTCATGAATGTCAAGTAACGGTAGGCCTAGCTTCATCGGAATTTGTTTCATGGACTGATTGATGAGAAAAAAAGGACGACCACGCCTACTCTATATCTTCACTAACGCTGCGTTTACATTACGGTAGTAACTACTCCGGTAGAGTAACCGTCGATTTGGCGGGTAGGTCTACCTGCGTTCACACAGTCAATTTCGGTCACGTTTTCTGTGCAGTAAAATGGCGACCGTAAATGACGCGATCCCTGGATTAGTTGGGTTAGGTTTGGCAATTCTGTTTTGCCTCTTCTGTTTTGGTTCTGTTTTGCCGCTAAAAGTCTTCCGCCTTCTCTAATTTCGTGATTCCTATGCACTTGACAGAGCTTAGATGGCAGTACAACTACCGAGGTCCGTTTACACACACATATCTACGGTGGTAGGGTTACTAACTCCCGTAGCTCTACCGCCGGTAGAGCTACCGGCCGCACTATCTACCTACGATCGTTCACGCACAAAAATGTCCGTAGGTAGGTCGGTCAAGTAGACTTACTCTAGTAGAAATGTCCGTAATGTAAACGGGGTCTAATTGTTGAGTAGCAACTATAATCTGACAGTTTACGCTCACACAATTGTTTAGGTAGCCACTTTTCTGTTCACTTTCGAAGCTTGCGAGTCAATAAATGTGACTGCTCTAGTGACGCACACAACACGTCAGTGAAACCATTGAGTTTGTAGTTAAGCTGGATTCACAATGCGAACTAATGATTAGTGGTTAATGATTAACTAAAGTTGGCAGATACGGAATCAGTGTCAAACTGACGTTCACATTGTGTTCAATATTAGTGACTGACCTTGAAAGTTTACCAACTTTCAACTTTAGTATTAAACATCAGTTTCAATCATTAGTCCGACCAATCAGAAGTCGTGAATTCGAAACGACAGAAAGTCAATGCAAAAAGAAGCTATCCCGCTCGATGGAACGCTCGTTTACAGCCTTCTAACATGTAGATTTCAATTTAAATCTGTCATCTTAAGAAAGCTACGACTCATGAAAATTAATTCTTATTGTGAATGCTCAGTTTCTTAATTTTAGTATTTAGTATTAGTCACTAATCATTAGTTCGCATTGTGAATCCAACTTTATAAGAGAGTACCTCCAATGTTAAAGTTCTATAAGAGCAACCGTGATCGGCCGGCCCAAGCTTCACCCAAAAGCATGGTGTTTTGTCCAGGTGGTGCTAGTGTCGGCGTTACTAGTCAACCAGCGACACTAGCACCACCTGGACAAAACACCCTGTCTTTTGGGTGAAGCTCGAACTGTCAGAATTATATAGCCTCCCATAAGAATGTCCAGTCTTTCTAACATAGTTAGTATAAAGTCAATGGTAAAAGTAGCCTACTTTTGTTTCATTGACTAACTGGGTATAGTCACCAAATTGTTGGGATCAATGCATTTATATTACTTCCTATATGTATCGACTACTTTATCAATGTATAATGACAGGGAATAACACAGACCTACAAGGCCTAGCAAGTTCTCTTGTCATATCTCCAAGGTAGGCCTGGACATTGAATTTGTAGTGGTAACCTTACAGGTAATTTTACTGATTAACGTACCATGGCCAATTTTTGTCCTATGTTCGCGTTTTTTGTGTTTTCTGATAGATCTTGTTCATAACTATGGTGTGCAGTTTGGACATTTTGTATTTTGTTTGTTTTAATATGTTTTTTACTCACTTGAAGTTGATGCTTTGTGATCTGACTAAGATGACAATGGTGGACAGACAGTTAGGTTAGGGTCAGGTTAGTGTATAAGCCTCGCGTACACCGCCGGCAGGCAGAACGGAGCTTATATACTTTAAGGTCTAACCTCCATTACCTCATGGTCATGAAAAAAATATGATTTTTTGTCAGTCGATTCGTTTTGATGTGCTCGATAATAATATCAAAACAGATGATAGGCTAACCGGGATAAATTTTGAGATATATCAATTCAAATACTGGATGTTTCCCTATCATTTAACACACAACCTTCAAATTGTATGCGTTTTTATTATTCAACAGATCATTAAAATATACTAAAAGGAATGACATTCAATCAAAAAACTTGTTTTATTGTAGATGAAGATGTTACGAATAGAATTATGCAGAAATAAATATAGGTACCCGTTCTCATTTATGAATCACACTCATTTTAAGAGGAAAAATAGTTGATTTTTCACTAAAATGAAGTCAAAATAGCAACTTAATATTTCATTAAAGCGCTGTAACTTTGGCCAAAAAAATATGACAGTGTTTCTGATGTGATTTTAATTCAAGACAACACATGTTCAACAAAACTTTACTCAAATTTCCCCAATGTAGAATTAATTTCAAAATTACTTTTTGACTCTGCTGACCAAACGGGTGTTAGACTTTAAAACAAATGAAGAAAAAATTGAAAAAAATTCAAAAAGAATGGCGTGGTACGTTAATCAGTAAATTTACCACCTTACAAAATCAATGGCCTAGAGTAGGCCTATAAGACTGGGTCAACGATAATTAATTTTCTTCATAAAGTAGGCCCACATATAGGCCTATGTTATGAATAAGTTTCATTCCAGGAGTAGATTTATCGACTGACATGACACAACAATTTGTGTGTGTGTGGAGGGCTTGGGGGGCCGGGATTGGTGGTGATTTGGAGAAATGACAGTAGGCCTATTTAACTCATAATTTTTCACCCCAATCAAGGCCAGGTCACCAACCTTGAACACTAACCCCAACTCAAAAACGCTTTGTACACAAATATTGGAAATGGTACGTTGAACGGCTTGATTGCCAGAACATCATAACTCAATATATTGATATCATACGATAAATTGTTTCTGACTAAAATTGTATTCCTAGGTTAAGGTCGTCCTAGCAATCTATGGTGTCAAAATACGGTACCGGTATTACCTTTCATATCTTGTTGAGAACTAATGCTGTAAGGGCAAGGATCTTTCAACATATTCATCCAGTTCTTCACTGTCTCAAAACTGATTGAACACACTTCCCTTCAAGTTGATTGATATTATTTTACCCTGACTTGTGATTTTGTAGGTTTCGTTTTGTGTATCAGTTCACAGGGTCACCAACTTCGACATGCGAGTTTGTGACAGTTTGAAAAAAACGCATGTAACAAAATACTAGGAAAACGCGGGATGCGCGTTGTGAGATGAGCTTAGAAGTATGGCAATCTAGAATGAAAAATAACTTGTCAGCTCAATTTACATCTACGAACCTTGACTTACTTCAAACGTTCAAAAACCTCACCTGCAACTTGTTGATATTTATAGTAACCTGCAACCTGTCGCATAAACACTTTGCAAAACCAATTGATCCAAATATTCAATAAAATGTACACGTTTATTGCGTTTTCTTCATTTATTCTCATTCGATTGTT
This sequence comes from Brachyptera risi, assembly GCA_964007535.1. Classification (NCBI taxonomy): domain Eukaryota; kingdom Metazoa; phylum Arthropoda; class Insecta; order Plecoptera; family Taeniopterygidae; genus Brachyptera; species Brachyptera risi. The sequence goes on along the minus strand of OZ023339.1, from coordinate 17,263,945 downwards.
TTAAAAATCTCTGAAAAGGTGTATAATAGTATTTTTCATATTCTGTGAGAATTTGAGAGCTTTTGAAAAATTCTTGTTTTTCAAGTATTTTTCCTCCGGGTATTCTTATGAGGATTTTCCAAACTTTCTGATTATTTTCCGGAAAAACCTTCCGACCGATTCCTCTGAATAACAATCCCAACCTATTCTGGTATGACACCAACGTTCAGAAAAAGTTTCAAGTTTATTGATTCATTTCTCTGACCTGTATGCCGCGTACATAATTACAAAAAAAAAAAAAAAAAAAAAGAAAAAACATAAAAACGAAGCCCATTTTTTTTCAGGGTGTGAAATGGAAAGCTTCGCTACGCTCATCTAATAACCAACAAATTGCTTCAATTTAGAAAACTAGGAATTCGCGAGATATGAGTCAAGATGAGCTTAGAAGTGTGAAAATCTAGAGTGAACGATATTCTGTCATCTCAGTCCACATCTACGGACTTTGGATTACTCAAACGTTCAAAAACCTTACCTGCAACTTGTTGTTAATCTGCAAACCTGAAACCTGTCTGCACCCTGGAACCTGGGTCTGCAAACCTGCAACCTGTCGCAAATACACTCTGCAAAACTAGTTAATCTCAATATTCAATAAAATGTCTACTTTCATTGCGTTTTCTCCGTTATTTCTCATCCGATTGTTATGAAAGTCAATGAAAATATGCATGATGTTTTTCTTTTTCAGTGAGAATTTTGAGAATTCAATTTTTTTTTCATATTTCAAGTAATTTCCATCCCTGTTATTCTGATGGGGATTTTCCAAACTTTCCAATATTTTCCGGAAAAACTGTTATTATTATTATTATCATTCAACTCTTGCAATTGCACATCAATGCGCAGTGGCAAGTTCCCTAACTACCGCCTTCCCACTACCTCCCTAACCCTCTGATGGAATAACTTCAACCTATTTCATCCCCTTCAAAAACACTTCCACTAAGCCTATTACAGTCCCTACTTGTCCTATTCCAGATTGTTCCCCATTGAATTGTGAATATCTCTCAGTTTCAATTTCATCCAACCATTTCATTTCCATCAATCATATGAGTGATGACTGATGCCTCAATATCATTAGACGAGCTTTAGCGAGGATTCAATTTGACATAGGCCTACTGAGAAAAATTGGTGATGTCTTCATGTTTTCTTGTCCGTTCTCCACAGGTCTAACGGCTACAGCTATCAACTTCAGATTTTTTTCCAATATCATTACTCATCTAACTTAGATCTGTGAAGTTTTGTGGCATTATCGACTGGTAACTTTTATTTTGATGAATTTTAGAAATTTCAAAAATACCATTAGAATAACACGGCGGGAAAAAATGGAAAATATTTTCATTTTCCAAAAGAGCGAAATTTTGAGTCAAGTTGAATTACATTTTGATACACATTTTCGGAAATTTTCAGCTTGATCGGGTCAGCCATTTTGAAGAAAAAACATAAAATGTGCTAAATTGGTACCACTCGAAGCAGTTTTTACCCATCTACAACTTGAATGTCACCCAATTGGTGAACGTAGGTAAAAGTTTGGCAAAAAGTCGACATACTATTACTATCCGCTCGTCTAACAATGCATATGGGATGAATGCAGGATGAAATAGGGTTGAAGCTATTCCGTCAGAAGGTTAGGGAGGCGATAGGATAGGACAATAGGGAACTTGCCACCGCGCATTTATGTGCAACTGCAAGAGTTAATAATAATAATAATAATAACATATATGGCGTTTTCCTGGTTTATTACCATCAAGTCATGAAGCATCACACATGTCTGCCCCGGCACAGCCTTGGCGACTGACGTCAAGTCGAGCGTGGGTTCGAGTCCCGCTTCCAGCATGGGTCGTTGTCAGTGTTGGGTAATGAACTTTTAAAATAAACGCGTTCGTTTTTTCTGAACTTTTCAACGAACACGTTATATTTACAGTCGACGATCTTGAACTTTCTTCACGTTCAATTCTTCGGTGATCTTCAACGGAATGAAACATTCATTTGAAAGTTCATAATTTTAGATCACTCGTAATCCTATTCGACACGATCGCACTATCCGTATACTTCACCGTTCAAATTTCGAGTGAGATCGACTATTTTACGGTCTATCCCGAATGTATAATACTCCCTGTTTGGGATTTCATCATGTGATCACTTGTCACCAGGCGAGCCGGCAGCCTCGTGTGGTCAAGGTTGATGTGTTGTGACTTGTAGTTCGTATCAATCACTATCAAACTTGAGACGTTTACTGTAGAAATGTGTGTGTAGGCTCAAATATATCATTTTTGAACCTTTTTTTCCCTATAATTTTCAAGAAGAATTTTCGAACCAACGAATGTTTTTTCAAATTTGAACTTGAGCCGCAAAGCCACAAAAACGAACTTTAAACTTTTCAAAAGTTCGATTCATTCACCATGAACTTTTTAAAAATTCATTTTTTTCATATTGGGTTTTAACGACGCACTATACTGATGGCTACGACCTATTGGCGTCGGTGGATGATGAATGAGATGATGAGATGGTGAGATGAAAGGTCATTTTATTAAGTGTTTTTGGATGGTGAGAAGGAGTCGGTCGTGGCTTGTTGTTATTTATTGTTTATTGTTTATTTGTTTATTTCTTGTTGTTTATTGACCGAATATTAACAAGCTATTGATATCTGGCAGGGACCCGAACCGAAATGAATAAAGGTTCCGGTTCCGGTTCTTAATTTTCTCAAATAACGGTTCCGGTTCTGGTTCTACGATTTAAAAGGTTCCGGTTCTGGTTCCGGTTCCATAGTGTGAATAAGGGTTCCGGTTCCGGTTCCACTTGCTAAATGATTTCATTTTTTTTTTCCCTTGCTTGTGGTGGTTCGTCTATTTTTGGTGGTTTTTGACACTTTGTTTTGTTTGTCCATCTGCCGGGGACAAATCTTTCCCCTCACACTGGGTTTCGACTTTCGAGGTTCCTCCTTTACACCTTCTCTTCTGACAAAATGTATACAGAAATGGTGAAACAGGAGAAATTTCCGAAATAGCGAAAACTCGACCAAACTGGCCACACGCTCTGATATCGCTTATGTTTGGTGCATTACTTAGAAGTTATACATCTACGAGGGCACCGCCAAAGAACGATTCTCAGAGAGCTGTGTTCCTTTATAGAGGCATACTCTCAAATGTCAATGTATTTTCCCCGAACAAAAACGTGGACACAAAATGAATCAACGGTCGTTTTTGGCACAATCCCGTGAAAAGGATTCATTTTTTAATGTCTGTAAAAGAAATAACTGAAAAGTTTTAAACAAAATTAGTGAATAATGAGTCTGAATTAGGTATTGAGAACCTTTATGGAACCGAAAAGAACCCAAGATTTTTAGGGGTTCCGGTTCTTGAAAATCAATAATAAAGGTTCCGGTTCTGGTTCCGGTTCCCAAAAAATACGGGTTTTTTCGGGTTCCGGTTCGGGTCCCTGATATCTGGATATAATTAACAACTCGTACGTATTACTTCAAAGATCCTTTATTGATTACCTCGAAACTGCGATACAAGCAACAAAGGCACTATAGGCCTATCTCACCACCACACGTCCTATCTCAACGACAGAGGGAAACTCGGAAAACCCTCGTCAGGATGGTCGACCATGGCGGGAATCGAACCCCGGTCTCCCGAATGACGGTTCAGCGTGTTCCTTTTACAAGTGAACTTCCCCAACATTGGTCATTGTCAACATCGACCAACTCCCACCTCCCAAACTCCCACCTGTTGGTGAGGTCCTCAAGCTATCAATACTACACAATCGATAGGGCAGCAAAGTAGGCTGTGGCGCGGAAGGATAGGGTTCTAATGTAGGTTCATTCTTATGGCTAATAGCACGTACATGATTTTAAAACTGTCATAACTTCTAAACTATTAATACTACAGCTAAACCAGTTAGCCTACAATGTTCAGTAAACTGTTATCTTTACGATGAGACACATACATTGTATCAAACGTCTAGTTAATTTAAACAATTGGATGATAAAAAACATGCTGTAATTGCGATGTCGCCAAGCGAATGAAAGAGAGAGATAGTTGCATCGGAATTCTCACAGTGGCCGTGTTCTCAAGAAACTTGCTAGCTGCTTGCTAGGTATCGCTTGGCATCATCGCAAAACAGATGTTGCAACATTAAGCTTTGACCGTAATGCGGGTGCACTCCTACGCGCACGGCTATCGTTAGTTTTCGACGTTGCAAGTACAACATGTTTTTTATCATCCAATTGTTTGAATTAACCAGGCGTTTGATACAATGTATGTGTCTCATAGTGAAGATAACAGTTTACTGAACATTGTAGGCTAACTGGTTTAGCTGTAGTATTAATAGTTTAGAAGTTATGACAGTTTTAAAATCATGTACGTGCTATTACCCATAAGAATGAACCTACATTAGAACCCTATCCTTCCGCGCTACAGCCTACTTTGCTGCCCTATGGGAAACGCATAGCTGAAAATAAGATGAAACAAATCAACTACATCAAAGTGGAGAAATACATTTTCCATCATCATAGATAGGAATATTTATATAAAAATATATAGGCCTATCACTAATTTAATTTGTCGATTGTGTATAATGATGAACTTTACATCTGCTGTCAATGGAAAGAAGTGATCATTGCCCAAGAGACTTATTTCAAAGTGGAAGATATCAACATTCGTGTGTTTATACTGAAAAACTTTTATCCACGGCGAAAAGTTATGGTTACAGACAGCGCCCTGGTGTTGAGATTCATTAATTTTAAATTTAATCAAAATGGGGTGGTAAGATCGCCCTCGTGGTGCCCCGTCCATACGATCCTATCTTTCATCCTCAGCCTTAATTGGGGAACAATGATTTTGTATCAAGTTTCGATGTTAGTAAAAATTAAAAAAATCATAGATAGATAAGTGGTATTATTGTTTCTTCTCAATTAACAAATCCATGTAGTTTTGACATCAGACAAAACTGCTGAAAAAATATTACGCGTAGTCTTCTGTTTTCACGAGTCTATGTGGGATCATTGTATGTGGCTATTCCAGTTGGCGGTGTGTATATTGCCAGGGCTTGTTTCTATCTATGACTATCAATAACGTACGTAACGGGATAAGCAACATGGCGTAAGTCCTATCCTTTTAACATTAGGCCGTTTTCACCATGATGGAATCAGCGCGCTTTCGTGTACATTTGTGAGATTCGCAATTTCAAATCAAATCGTACGTATAAGGCTCGTATTCCAATGCATAGCACATAGTTGTACAATTGCATTGATTTTAATCTTTCTCGTAGATGATGAGTAATTATCCAGTTATCAAATGGTAAATATAGTAGTAGGGCTCTTGACTAGAGGTCTAAATGCTTTTACAGGCGTATTTTAAATTTAGATTGTCCAATTCAAATGGAATTTACTCCAATATTGCCTGATGCAGTTGGAAAGAGCTGGATTCATAGATTGCGTTACATCTATTACTTGTATAGATCAACACACAATAATACCAGCAAATCATCATAACATTTGTGAGGCGGCATCCCTTTGATATACGCATGGTGCGAAAGGAAAGCGCCATGTTGCTTATCCTGTTACGTTATTGATAGTTATTGATAGTCATAGATTGTATTGATTTGGAATCTGTTGTTTTGAACGTTTGCTGCCACAATAACTGATGATGGAACTTATTATTACCAGTCAAACGCGAAATATGCGTTGTAAGATGAGCGAGATATCTGAATAAGGTATAGTAACAGTCCTACATATGCTACTTCATCGACTCTAGTATTCTACACACTTTGTCCTTCATTCAATAGCATTAACCACAATTCTATTTATAGACACATTCGGACATGAAGTGTCCGAAAACGGTCTTCTTGATTATAATATGTCATTAAAATTTACATTAAAGAATCCTGAAATTCGATGTGGCTCTGATATTTGACGTCACAAAGTGGGTAATTGTGGTTAATACTATAGCATTAACCACAATTCTATTTTTAGACACATTCGGACAAGAAAATGTCCGAAAACAGTCTTCTTGATTACAATATGTCATTAAAATTCAAGTTGAAGAATCTTAAAATTCGATGTGGCTCTGATATTTGACGTCACCAAGTGGGTAATTGTGGTTAATGCTATTGCTACTTCATCTTCTCTGGTATTCTACACACCTTGACGAATATGAAGAATATTTAATGCTTGGGCAAATATCGAATCTAGGAAGCAGTGAATCTTGGCTCATTTCCATATATTTGATGTATAAAAACAGTTATTTGAATTTTTTTCTTCGAAACGGCTGGTTCGAATTGCTCACAAAATGGTGGTTATGTGTATCATTTATGTTTGAACACTCAGAGAGAATTTTATTTTTTTCGGAGAGGTTTCATTTTTACAAATTTTCTCACCCAGCCTAATCTTATGGGGTTTTTAAAAACTTTGACATGATATTTCTCAAAATCTAATCTACTGATTCATTCCAAAAACTATACAGTTCCAAGTTGTAAAAGTTGGCCCGTACAAAAAAAGTTTCATGTTGATCAGTCGAACCTTGCGACCTGTGCAGTGCCCACAAAAAATAACAAAAACAAAAAAAAAACACACTGACAAAGCCCTATAAGAGTGGGATGGAGACTTTGCTACGCTCATCTAATTATTTTATTGAATCAATTCTCTTATATTCAATTACAATTATTAGTACAGTAAATTACATCAATGGATATCCAAAAATTTCCCAACAATTTGACAAGAGTTCCATATAATAGCTTTTTGCATTACAATATACGTGATTATGTATTGTCTATGACTATCAATAACGTAACGGGATAAGCAACATGGCGCTTTCCTTTCGCACCATGCGTATATCAAAGGGATGCCGCCTCACAAATGTTATGATGATTTGCTGGTATTGTTGTAAGTTGATCTTTACAAGTAATAGATGTAATGCAATCTGTGAATCCAGCTCTTTCCAACTGCATTAAGCAATATTGGAATAAATTTCATTTGAATTGGCCAATCTGAATTTAAAATACGTCTGTAAAAGCATTTAGTCCACTAGTCAACAGCCCTACGCTATATTCACCATTTGATAACTGGATAATTACTCATCATCTTCGAGAAAGATTAAAATCAATGCAATTGTATAACTACGTACTATATATTGAAATACGAGCCTAATACGTACGATTTGATTTGAAATTGCGAATCTCACAAATGTACACGAAAGCGCGCTGATTCCATCATGGTGAAAACGGCCTAATGTTAAAAGTATGGGACTTACGCCATGTTGCTTATCCCGTTACGTTATTGATAGTCAGAGGTATTGTCTAAAATATCAAGTTTTTTTTTCTTGACCATAATTCGCCTTTGGTTGGCAATATGTTGATACGGTAATAATATGTTAGTCATATTATCATTATTGACATCATAATTATTACTATCATTATTATTATTATCATTGAATTTATTTCATGAATTTCATTTTCAAATTGTCATCAATCATACATACTGCGTTACACACGCGTAATTTTTTTGTTTTGTTTTGACCTCGAATGTATTATAGATATTTCTGAATTATTCTGTTAGTATCGCTCTAAATCTGAACAACCAACTTTTCGTCACTAAACGTTTTCCTTTCTTACATCATACTGAACTTAACTTAATATAATATCTATTCTCCGCTAGATAAGCCTTCCCAGGCTTCGTGGAGAAAAATTAGTATGTGATTCATGTCTTACTCAGATCACCTTCCAAGTTTCATTTCATTTCTATTCATTGCTTGAAGAAAACAGTCTGTACATCCTATGACTATCAATAACGTAACGGGATTATTCCAATTTTATTTTATATCCAAATATTTTATATCCAATATTTTATTCCAATTTTCTATTCCTTAAATGTTATATTTATTATTCCAGTATGTTGATTTAGTTATCTTAGTTTAGGCTGGTGGTAAGGCACATGTTTTTACGGGGCTTGCTCTATTCTTACCACCAGCAATACACAACATTTAAAATGCATATGTATTAAAATGTATTGTGTATCAAATAAATAATAATAATAATAATAATAATAATAATAATAAGGAACATGGCGCTTTCCTTTCGCACCCTTACTTACAAATACATACTTACACTAAAGAGACGATTCCAAAATCATTGAATACTTACAAATACGGTACTTGAATATGCAAAGATGGGAACAATAGAATTCTTCCCTGATCATAATTTTTCAAAGTACAACGCTGGTAGAAAAAACTATGTAAGTGGTGAGATGAGTGATTTTATTGTATCCATTTGTGATTAAATTGTTATACTGATTATAGTCGTTGAGAACAAGATAGAAATATTACTCCGTTTCAACAAAAAAACATTGAACGTATTGAAAAAAAGCTCACGGAGAAAAAGGATAGCTGCGACTTCAACCCCGACTGATGGAACATTTCCTCGAGAGACGTCGCCCCGGGCAACAAACACCACCTCGAGGCCTGCTAGTGTTGTGACGATGTCTTCGCCTTGCTCGCCTTTCACAATGCCGAGTTGTTATCACTTGTCATGTGTTTCTCAAGGTGACTAATGTTCCTGAATCTATAGTCACATTGACCGCAAGCAAACGGTTTCTCACGGGTGTGAATTAACATATCCTCGCTTACGTGGCAACACCACGTATCTCACAATTTGCTAATTGTTCAGGAGACAACAAAATGTGTTTCATAACTTCAGAACTGACTTGAGGTACATCTTATCAATGTGTATTTAGTAATTTGTTACCAATGAATGCGATTCCGTTTCAAATTTCTCTCATTTGCTCCATCCCAACATTATTGATCACTTACGCGGAAATGCGGTGCCGATTTATACCACTTAGGCGGTGTTACAACATTACCAGAGCCACTAAAACCATGTACGTCAAACCATGGAAGCAGGCTGATATGCGGTATTGTCGTGGCCATCTGGACATATGTGCTTTCGTTTTTAGTTCTTGGAGTGTTTCGATTGGTTTCCGTGAGTTTCCTGCGTTACAAAATGAAGCCCATGACACCACAGAATACATATCAATCATGGAGTAATCTTTCGAAAAAATGTCAGATATGCAGTTTTGCCACTGAGACAACAATATGTTTTACTTTAGGCTTATTTTCTGAGTGAATCTAGAGCTACGATGGCGGCAAACTAACAGTTTCTTACCAGTATGTGATGACATGCATGTCTTAGGGCTACCACTCCCTGCAGGACCCCTATTCCTGAGATAAATGAGATGTGAGAAAAATAAAAGTGAGTGAGAAAACGATTATCTCACTCAAAATGGCCGATTGGTAATGGTAAATCGGCCATTTTAAGTGGGATAATCGTTTTCTCACTCACTTTTATTTTTCTCACATCTCATTTATCTCGGGAATAGGGATCCAGATCTGAAACCACACAAACAGTTTCTCACGATTATGTGGCACATGTGTAAGTTCTCTCGATGGATCTAAAACTGATGTCCCAGCATGTGTATCCTCAGATGACTTCTCTCGATGGATCTAAAACTACACTGATCACAAGCGTATAGTTTTTCGTTGGTATGTGTTAACATGTGCTTCTCAAGACCGGAGGCGTGAATGTATTTACGGCTACACTGACCGCAAGCAAACGGTTTCTCACCGGTATGTGTCAACATGTGTTTGTCAAAGCTTCTGGCATAAATGGATCTGTAGCTACACTTGCCGCATGCGAAGGGTTCGACGATATGTGTATACGTTACCATGTGTCTCTCAAGGTCACTTCTCCTAACGGATCTGAAACTACACAGATCACAAGATAACGGTTTCTCACGGGTATGTGTTAGCATATGTTTCTTGAGGTTACCTCTAGAATTGGACATGTAACTACACTCGCCACATGTAAACGACGTCGTTTGCATGTGGGAATACTTCTCAACGGTATGTATGCGCTGGTGATCCATCATGTCGCTCTTCTCTACACATACATATCCACATGAAAAGCAAACGAGAGGTTTCACTGTGCTATGTGTTGACTTGTGATCCTCCATGTCATTAGCATCAACTGAAGTGTACTTACATTCAGTACAGATCAATAGCTTTTCTTCGCAATGTACTGTCATCAGGTGTTTTATTAGATCACCTTCACAGCCCGTCTTGTAAGAACATTCGGAACAATGGAAAGGTTGTTCTCCCGTATTAGTTCTGTGCCGTTCCATGTTGTCAGCTCCCAAACTAGTGTACTCACATTCTGTACAGATAAGCGCACGATGCCTTGACTCTACATGTTGTGTTAAACTACTCCTCTGATTGTAACCAGTATTACAGTAAGTGCACTGGAAGACACGTACCCCCGTGTGACTCAACATGTGGTATTTCATCGAAGAGCTACGAGTTGTCTTGTAACCACATTTCTTGCAAGTCATGATTGGAGCCGACTCAAACTCATCTGTCGTGCTTTCGGAATTGGTGGCGGCACGCATAGCACTGTCCAGGCTTGTGGTAGGGGTGGTAGACTCAAAAGACAACATCACTTCCTCAGGGAGTCTGCGCTTCACTGCTCGCTTCTTGTCATCAAAACTTGTCGAGGCACACGTAGCATTGACCACACTCGTAGCATTGACCACACTCGCAGCATCCGAGCACATTTCAGTGCTGCCATATTCATATGGGACTGGAGAAACAGAACAAACATGCATTAGTTGAACAGGTGAGACCAGGGTTGGGCAGGTGGCCCACATTGCTTGGAGAAGCACCATTATATGTGAACATGAGACAGGCAAAAGAGAGTGGACATTGTCACATTACAGCCAACCTTCCTTGCTCTACCGCTTCGCTCTGGCAGAAGCACAAGGCTAAATTTTGACTTTACAAAATGGTAAATTAGAATAAATTCGGAAAATGCATCAGTATTTACAAAACGACTTCCCGAAGGACCTCAAGTTAAGATGAAAGAAGGTCGGCAGGAAACTAGCAATTAGGTTTATGGGAATTTTTCAAGGTGAAAAACACTCGTGGTTAACTCGATGAGAAAATCCTGTCGGGGAATTTCTCATTTTACAGTGCTAGTATTTGGTTCAGTGCTGGTATAGAAGGCTGTGTTCTGAAATCTCCAGTAATTACTGTAAGTATAATAATAATAATAATATATTATTTCCAAAAACTTTCTACAGTTGTATTACCCTTTGAGATAAATCCTTTGAAGGGTGTATGGAAAATATATTTGATAGGTTAGGTCTACATATTTACTAATATTCACAATAAAATATAGACAAGAAGTGTTTCACAAAATCATTACCCAATGAAATGATACTGTAGTTTGAAGAAAATATAAAACAATTGCTACTTGGCAAAATATAATTTTGAATTCTAAAATCAGATTTCGTCATTTAAATATTCTTCTACCGAATAATATGCTTTATTTTCTAGAAGAGTTTTGAGTTTATGTTTGAAAACTTCAATTTTATTCATACATTTTATATTTTTGGGTAATTTACTATATAATTCTGAATCATTGTACTTTGAATTAATTTGTGTTAATTTTGAACTTTGTTTTATTATTTAAGTGTACTGGATGCATAACGAAACCTACTCCAAGTGATTTACTGAATGTTCCGAAACCCACAGCGCAAATAAATTCTGCGTACTGGAAACACCGGAGCTATTTGTCTCAGTAAACCCAGTACAAGTAATGGCGACCTCCATGAATGGTGCGAGATTACATTAGTTCATTCACAGACAAATCGGAGTGTGGATACTGTTGGAAATAAGGCAGAGAAACTGCATCTGGAGAAATGTTAGTTGGTTCAAAATATATTTGAGGTTGATTTGCGTATACATTTTCCCACACATTGTTTCATAACCCAACATTTTATTGAAACACAATAATGCCGTCCATCTTTTCACTTTTGAATTTCACTGGGTGTATTCCGTTACTGAGGTCTACTGGATACAATACAATTCTACTGGCAAGTACTATACTACAAGTAAGGCTAGTAAGTTTCAGAATGCACATCATGTCTACGCCATCTTTAACCGTAGTCTATGAAGTCGATGCTGCAGCGTTTAGGTCCATGTGTTAATTAATTAATTTTTTTCATACTCTCACGAATGTCAATGACAGTGGCGAGGACAACATTTTCAATTACAATAGCACACTATTATACTAATATTACAATGTAGAAATATGAAAAATAAAAAAAATAAAAAAAAAAAAAATGTATTCTTATCAAAAAATGTGAACAATTATATATGAAATGATAGAATGATGAACGATGAAGGGTAAGAAGAAAGTAGTGTATAATTAATTATCTTTGTTCTTTTTGGCTGTTGAGCAATCTTTTTCTAAGAACCTTTGCACCGAAGTTTTTTCCCCCTGATACCATCTCTGCACTTGAACCACTCCATTCATCACCCGTTCTTCTCAAAAATGAAAATTTTCCCACGTCGGATCTTGCCCCCATAACTTCAACCTTAAACTGATGTCCTCTGTGAGCTCTTCCACAACCAACACCTGTTACAATCTGCTCACTCAATTCTGCCCATTGTTCACACGACCCTCGGCTGGCGGCAAGAATTCTTCTGCTAGTCGTTTTTCGAATGGTACTAAAAGTGACCAATGGAACTCTGTGTTCTGTGATGTCACGACTTGGTTACCAACCTATGCTACGATTTAGGCGTGATGTAGTACACAAGTCCAACAATACAAATTACAAATACAAGTAGATCACGTTGTACGTAGTATCCACAGCCAAAGCGTCATAGTTGCGAAAACGAGGAGAGATGTACGAAAATACTCCTTCCTACCTCGAACTGGTGACGATTGGAATGATTTGGGGGGGGGATAGCGGAAAGGGACCTGAAGCGGAAAGGGACCTGAAGCGGAAAGGGACCTGACGTTAAGAGAATTTAAAGAGAGGGTAGTGCGGATGGAAGTGTTAGGAGAGGGTATTCGAGTTTTTGTTGGTTGGGTTTGTTTTTAATTGTTATTATTTGTTCTCTTTATCTTGTTTCTGATCAAGATTCTCAATAATTTAGTTTAAGGCCTTGTCACAGATTTTTTTTTTTTTTTAATGACATCGAAACTTGATACCAAATCATTGTTCCCCAATTAAGGCTAAGGATGAGAGATGGAATTGTTTGGACAAGGCACCACAAGGGCGATCTTACCACCCCATTTCGATTATTTAAAACTAATGAACTTCAACAGCAGGACTGCGCTGTCTATGACCATAATTTTTCGCCGTAGATAAAAGTCTTGCAGTATAAAAACACGAATGTTGATATCTTCCACTTTGAACTAAGTCTCTTGGGTAATGATCACTTCTTTCCATTGACAGCAGATGTGAAGTTTATCACAAAATGGACAAATTAAAATAGTGATAGGCCTATAATGTTATATTCAGGCCTATCGCTCTACTAATTAATTGTCGTGGCCAATTAGTACTTCATCCAAGCATTTGCTTCGAGGACTGTGGAAAACCACGAAAAACCAAGTCGGGATGAAATATTTATGAAATTGTGAGTGTAAATAATAAATGAATAAATAAGTCCTCAAGCCTATGTCAATGTAGCACTATGGATACCATTGCTGCTTCACGGGATCATTTGATCCAGTTGATTTATATGGTCGATTCCAGACGCAGTAATGATTATTTTTGGAACAAAACAAGCATCATATGTGGTCTTGAACGCAGAATTTGGTTTTATATTGAACAGTTATTAATTTTCAACCGTATGCCACGTACAAAATTAAAAAATCATAACGTAAAAAAGTGGCCCAATTTCTGAGGAATTCCCTATGAAAGTCTCTGCTATGCGCATCTGACAATAGTTGTCGACATCCGAGTAACAATTTCTAAATACTAGGAGAACGCAGAATATGCGCTGTGAGATGAGCTTATAAAAATGATTAGATGAGCGTAGCGAAGCTTTCCATTTCACACCTTGAAAAAAAATGGGCTTCGTTTTTATGTTTTTGTTTTTTTTGTAATTATGTACGCGGCATACAGGTCAGAGAAATGAATCGATAAACTTGAAACTTTTTCTGAACGTTGGCGTCATACCAGAATAGGTTGGGATTGTTATTCAGAGGAATCCGTCGGAAGGTTTTTCCGGAAAATAATCGGAAAGTTTGAAAAATCCTCGTAAGAATAACCCGGAGGAAAAATACTTGAAAAACAAGAATTTTTCAAAAGCTCTCAAATTCTCACAGAATATGAAAAATACTCGTATACACCTTTTCAGAGATTTTTACAACTATCGAATGATAAATAATGAAGAAAACGCAATAAACGTGTACATTTTATTGAATATTTGGATCAATTGGTTTTGCAGAGTGTTTATGCGACAGGTTGCAGGTTACTATAAATATCAACAAGTTGCAGGTGAAGTTTTTGAACGTTTGAAGTAAGTCAAGGTTTGTAGATGGATATTGAGCAGACAAGTTATTTTTCATTCTAGATTGCCATACTTCTAAGCTCATCTCACAACGCGCATCCCGCGTTTTCCTAGTAATCCAGAACGGAATATCTTGTGTCAACTCACTGTACATACCCACATGTAGGTAAACACTGTAGGCAGCTGATAGGCCTACATACCTTGGATTGCATCAAACCTTCGAAACCCCACCTGCAGCCTGTAAATATTCATATAGTGTGAAGCACTGGCAACATCTTTTGATTCTCATATTCAATCAAATGTATACTTTTGATGCATTTTCTTCGTCATTTCTCATCCGATTATCATTGAAATCGCTGAAAATGTGTATGATAGTTTGTTTTATATTCACTAGCAATTCAAGAACTTGTTGAAAATTCCATCTTCCAAGTTTCCCCCCCTTCCTCCCCTTCCTCCCCGCGTAATTCTTCTGGGAATTTTCCAAACTTTTCCATTCTATTCCGAGTGAAGCGTTCCGATGATTATTCAGGAAAACAGTCGCCACCTATTTTGGTACAACAGCAATGCGCAGAAGATGAAGTTTCGAGTCGATTGGTCACTTTTCCCGACTTGTATGCCTCGTACAGAAAGACAAGGAACATAAAAACGAAGCCTGATTTCTGTTTGGCATATGAGTTGATACAACTGGTGTATACAGTTGGAAATTATTATCTATGTATCAGTTTGAAACAAAGCTGTCTCACCAGATGATATTGACCGATCATATACTTGTTTTATTCAGATAAAAAATCATTGTGATATTTTGTGTATCAATTCAATTCTCAATTCATTTTATTCACATTTCTATTCCAAATCACATTCTTATATAGAGACAATGATAACATGAATAACAGTATAATAATAGGCACAAGTAATCAGTAATAAGTATAAGTGATGAGTAATAACTAAAAAGTATAGTATATAATAAAATCTTGAATGTACAGTCGAGCCCACATATAACCTATGACTATCAATAACGTAACGGGATAAGCAACATGGCGGTTTCCTTTCACACCATGCGTACATCAAAGGGATGCCGCCTCACAAATGTTATGATGATTTGCTGGTATTGTTGTATGTTGATCTATACAAGTAATAGATGTGATGCAATCTGTGAATCCAGCTCTTTCCAACTGCATTAAACAATATTGGGATAAATTTCATTTGAATTAGCCAATCTAAATTTAAAATAGGTCTGTAAAAGTATTTAGTCCCCTAGTCAAGAGCCCTACTGCTATATTTACCATTTGATAACTGGATAATTACTCATCATCTACGAGAAAGATTGAAATCAATGCAATTGTACAACTATGTACTATATATTGAAATAAGAGCCTAATACGTACGATTTGATTTGAAATTGCGAATCTCACAAATGTACACGAAAGCGCGCTGATTCCATCATGGTGAAAACGGCCTAATGTTAAAAGGATAGGACTTATGCCGTGTTGCTTATCCCGTTACGTTATCGATAGTCATAGATATAACGAACTCGGTATTAACGAAATTTCGGTTTCTACGAATTAATTACCATCCCCCTTCAAATCTCTTATCCTTACAATTTTAAATAAAGACCTATAACGAAGTGATTTATATTTCAAAATTCGGTTATTACGAATTTTTTGTCACTTTTCAGCATGTTTGGCTCATTATTTTCAGCTATTTCCAACAAAATGTCCGAAAATTGGAGCATTATGCGTGAATTTATTTTCAGGTTACATTTATTTTGAACGGACTGTACATCGTAGCAGCTGGTGACGCGTACAGCACGTGGTCATAACTCTTGCTGCACCCCCCCCCCTCCCCGTCCCACGCACAGTGGAACGGCCCAAACCCAAACACTCGCTCAACGCGCACTAAATAATAACGTGATGGTGACATCTTCAATGACTTTGTTCATCTATTTTTTGTTTACATTCCTTCATTTCCATTCGTGATAGTGTCCTGTAACCTAGGAAATAAAACACGAGAAGTGGGGAGTGGTGGTGTTATGTGATAGCAGATGATGAGTTCTTTATGAAAGAACATTGTTGTTTTCTATTACTTTCTACAAACATACTAAGTGATGATACGATGCGATGATAATATGTCACCTGATACAGTACTATACTAGGGCCCAAGTCGTAAATGTAGGCCTATCTTTATAAATCTCTAAAATTCAAGTGCTGTTATGAAAAAAAGCAATAAATCTCTATAACGAAATTCTGTTTTTACGAACAGATTTTCATTCCCCTTGAAATTCGTTTTATGCGGGTCCGACTGTATTGATTTAGAGGCTTCTGTACATTAGGTACTTAGCATCATGCACTTCATTTCAATTCGTTGTGGTGTTATATGGAGGGACGTGGGGGGTGGGGGGGGGGCAATGAGCCAAGAGTTTCCTGTTATCTTCCAGGCCATATTGATGAATAATAAGTTGCACTTGGCATACAGTTTTGATTTCACACCTCTTATATAATGAGGTTTTTGTAGTTGCCTAAATATTTCAAGACTTGGCTCCGAGTTTTTCCCCGTCAGAGTTTTTGGTAGGATAGCTAACACTGAAAACAAGATAATTAATGTTTCGATTCCATGCCTCTAATCATTTCTCAACCTGCGATAACGTTTCCCTCGTGTGTATCAGCATGTGTATCTTCAGATTGCTTGACTTATTGCACTTGAAAGAGCAATCCTTGCAATGAAATGGCTTTTCACCGGTGTGCGTCACCATGTGACACACTAGATTATACGATCTATTACACTTGAATGTGCACTGCTTGCACTGGTATGGCTTCTCACCAGAGTGTTTCAACATGTGCGTCTTCAAACTACCCGAAGCCTTGCACGTGTACGGACATTCATTGCATTGGAATGTCTCGTCAGCGGAATGTGTCTTCATGTGATACCGAAGAGTATATAATCTTTTACACTGGTACGGACATTCACGACATTCGAATGATTTTCCACCCGAATGAGTCAACGCGTGATTTTTCAAATTGGAAGAAGTTCTGCATTTGAAAGTACATTCGTCACAATGGAATGGCTTCTCGTCGGAATGAATGTACATGTGCGTTTTCAGGTTGGACGCAGTTCGGCACGTGAAAGCACATTGCTGACACCGGATCGACTTTGCGCCGGAATGAATCAACATGTGATTTTTCAAGTTCGAAGAACTTCTGCACTTGGCCGAACATTCCTTGCAGTGATATTCCTTCTTGCCGGAATGGATCGTCATGTGGGTCTTCAAATTGGAAGAATATCTACACTCGAAAGTACATTCCAGACAGCGGAATGACTTCTCACTCGAATGGACCAACAGGTGCTGTTTCAAAATGCCAGACTCTCTGCACTTGAAACTACATTGCATGCACTGGAATGGCTTCTCACCAGTATGTTTCATAGTATGAGTCTTCAGCTGGTTCGATGTCCGGCACGCGTAAGAACATTCTGGGCAGTGGAATGGCCTCTCTTTGGTATGCGTCAGCATGTGAGACCTAATATGAGATTTGTGACTAGTTTTATACCCGCACACACTGCAAGTATGGTATGGAACTGAATTATCCATTTTCCCAGCATCAATTGTATTGATACTCCCTATTCTATTCTTCGTTTGAATTGCGGCGTTCGTTAGGGTTTCCGTGTCACTGTCCACACTCGTAGATGACGTTTGTGATTTGAGGGTTGGCAGAAAGTCCGTGTTAGTATCTTGCTTGGATAATTCCTCTTCACTTTTGCTATCGCTTCTATCGTCTGCTTGATTTTTGGACATGGTACACAAAAATAATCAATCATCATTCTTATTACCAACTTATCTAGGCCCTAGTGATGACACAGTCTTGTAATTCCAAATTCCAAACACCACCGTTTTCATTTTCCAACATATTTTATTAGGTTTGTATTTCATTCGACTTTGTTATGCATAGGCCTACTTTTGTTTCAATATCGCATTACACAATATTCGTTACCATTATTTTTCAATATATAATCCGCAGTCGAACTCTCTAGGGCTTTGTGGATATCACGTGACTGATCACTCATTTATATGTATGTTCAATCGTTTGATAAGAAGAAAGGAAAAGAATTGCCGATTAATTGAAGCAAAACTATTATTGTTCTGTTGCCAATGATTTTGGAGAGAACAAAATTATACTTACATATTTCATACTGTTCTTCTTTCACCGCTACGAAAGCTATCTCATCCAATTTCTCTGGATCGAATGCACATTCATCCTTGATATCTAGTTCTTCTCGTTCCGGTACAAAAAGCTCGTCCTGTTCCATTCCTTTGTCCGTTCTTGAAATGGCCGGCTCAAAGTACTGTTCTGTTATTTCATTCTTGTTGATACCATACTCGGTCGCGTTGGAAGTCGCTGCAAACGAGGACAAGGTGAGACTAAGATGTGCAAAAGATGGAATTATTGACTTGAGAGGCCGCAGGCGCTCGTATTTCACGCCGCAAACTCTCACGGCCGTAATTTTTGAGATATCAATAAGATTGTGTTTGCATTCTGTTGATAATTAAAAAACCAAGGATACCGCATTCACAGAATTTTGAACAAAAATGTTGTGATTTTTCAAATTGTTCAAATGTAAAGTGAAAAAACTTCTAGTTTACAAAAACCTAGATACATATTTTTGAATACAAAAAAAAATATGGAATGTGAGATATATCAGAAGTGTGACCTAGGGAATCAACGGCGTTCATGTGAATGTGAGTTCGGCGAGCTAGTCTACGGGTTGCGTCTAGCACACGAGGCGTGTTACACTCAAGTGTGAAGCGAACAAACGACGAGTCTGTGTAGAGCGCCTGCGGTCTCTTAAGCTGGAAAAAATTCACTATTCGATACACAATCAACGTTTATCCATTTTAAAACTGATAATCTCACAACAAGATGTCATACAGAAGCTTCATGCTTTTCTTGATGAAATCCAAGGGGCTATGTCTCTCCACCTTGACATGCATGCTGTAAGATCTATTTAAGATCTATGTAAGAGCTACGATCTATTGGCGTTGGTGAATGATGGCTGAGATGATGGGATGATGAGATGAAAGGTTATTTTATTAGGTGGATTGGATGGTGGGAAGGAGTCGGTCGTGGCCTGTTGTTAAGGAACCATCGCAGTATCAACCTGAATGACAGAGGAAAATCACTAAAAAAACCCTGTCAGGATGGTCGACCATGGCGGGAATCGAACATCGGTCTTGTAAGATCTATAATGCTCGGCTGAGGGATCTCACATTAAGTATAAAAACTTGGTATAAGTTTGAAAGAAAGTGTTTTTATTCATGTGTTTAAAACGTACAAGTACAGAGGAGGCAGAGCACTGTTACAGGTGGTTACCCTACGAGAGTCTGAGAACAACTACTGACTCCTTGTCGGATCTCACTCAAGTCAAAAACCTCCCCTTCCACATTTACCGTTAGACAGACAATACTGTCAACGCCTATATACAGTAGAACCTCTGTTATAAGTTTCTCGTTTATACATTTATTACATTTATAAGTTTTGTTTTTGATCCCACCCATATGCTTCACATGTTGAATAGTTTCATTTATAAGTTCTTCACGTTTATACATTTTTTTAGTCTGGTCCCCTGAAAAACGTATAAAAGAGGTTCCACTGTAATTGTCAATTAACTAAATCTTAACACAGTTAAAATACAAGTAACAATTTCCAATAATGATCATCAGCAGAGAAAAAGTATAGACCAAGTGAGAAAACAATTAAAGTGATTACTAATTAGTTGAAAGGATCAAAGACAGAATCTGTATTGGCGGCAAAAATAACAAACAGACTTGACGACAGGTGTATATAGGAAGGCAGTGAGATAGAAGGTGTGGGAAAAGAAACGGGATTTAATCCAGGGTGATTCTTTCGTGGAAGAGTCCGTGACAAGAAGAAAAGAACAAGAATGGGGTAGGACCCGTTAGGCATGCTGTGTAGGAAAGGGTAGTGGTCAACACAGGTTTGACGGAGAGCACAATGCCAACCGTAGGCACCCAAAAAAAAAACAGCGCTAACAGATGGAGCGATACTGAGTGTTGTTCAAGTCTGCCAGAATAGTCGAGGTGGGACTCGGGTGAAAATCCTCTTTGTTAATATTGGTTGTATAGACTTCAAATTTTGTACATAGATAACTATAATGCTAAAAACTGCCAAAGAAATGTGGAAACCAACAATGGAGAAGATTATTTTTTGTTCATGGATTTTTCAACGATTGAATTTATTTTCCGTTCTTCTCATACGATTTTTTTCAATTCATTTTTTTTCACGAAAATGTTGCTGAAGTATTGTTCCAAGGGTTGGTCATTCTTTTTTCCTCATATTCCTGTTAAATTTCTAGATATGATTTTATTCACAATGTTTTTTTTCAATCAGATTTTATTTGAAATGTATCCAGTATTCATTTCTTCTCTCCATTGTTGGATGAGATATGAAAAGAGTGATATGTTCAACCTTGGATAAACTGATAATGAACACTCACAAAAAATAGACACAATAGACCATTTCCGAAAAGAATGAGCCATCTAGCGGCGGTCGTTTGAACTAGAACAGGATGTTATTACCCGAGTGAAATTTCCCACATAACAAAGCCCATTTGATTGGATGTTCTGTTTTGTGATGTTTGTGGGCGAGTCAATCACTAGTCGTCAATTGCTCAATGATTATAGTTTCAAGTGTCAAGTTGTAATATGGAATGAAGGTAATATTTATATATATATTTTTATATTGGGTTTTAACGACGCACTGTAATGATTACTAAGATCTTTTGGCGTCGGATGAATGAATAATGAGATGATGGGATGATGAGATGAAGGTTTTATGGGTAGTGGGAAGGATAGTGGGAAGGAAGCGGTCGTGTCCTATATTGTGGGAACCATTCCGACATTAGCCTAGACTACAGAGGGAAACCACGAAAAACCCCTGTAAAGATGGACGGTGGCGGGGATCGAACCGGGTCCGATATGTCCCTTCACCTCCCGGATCACACGAAGCAAGTGCGCTAACCACTCGGCTACTGTGCCGGTTTAATATATTTTGATTATTTCAAAATGACATTATTAGGTATGCTTGCAGCACGTATAAAACTCCTCAATACTATATCATACCTATGACTATCAATAACGTAACGGGATAAGCAACATGGCGGTTTCCTTTCGCACCATGCGTATATCAAAGGGATGCCTTCTCACAAATGTTATGATAATTTGCTGGTATTATTGTAAGTTGATCTATACAAGTAATAGATGTAATGCAATCTATGAATCCAGCTCTTTCCAACTGCATTAAACAATATTGGGATAAATCTCACTTCAATTGGCCAATCTAAATTTAAAATACGTCTGTGAAAGCATTTAGTCCCCCAATCAAGAGCCCTACTGCTATATTCACCATTTGATAACTGGATAATTACTCATCATCTACAAGAAAGATCAGAAACAATGCAAGTACACAACTATGTACTATACACTGAAATACGAGCCTAATACGTACGATTTGATTTGAAATTGCGAATCTCAGAAATGTACACGAAAGCGCTGATTCCATCATGGTGAAAACGGCCTAATGATAAAAGGATAGGACTTACGCCATGTTGCTTATCCCGTTACGTTATTGATAAACATAGATCATACAGACAAGTCTCATTAGAGGCTTTGTAGGATATTCAGAAGCAGAGTCCTTGCTTTAAATAATTTGTACTCAAAATGTGTGAATAAAAAAAAAAAAATTCTGTAATGAAGATTTTTCAAAGTTTACAAACTGACTCGAAAGCGCAAGAACTGAAGACGTAGACGAACTAACAGACTCGGTATTCGATATACGCTACCTGATTCACACTCATCCAGTGGTTCCTCCTTCACTACGGTGTCTGGAAGATCTTCCTCCTCCTTCACCACGACCAGAGGATCCAGGTCCATCCTGCTGCTATCCCACAGGATCAGGCTGGAAGACAGCTAGTTGGCTGTCATTCAAGGCTGTCTAATTCAATGCTGGAAAATATGAAATGGAAATAGCATTTACTTCTTTCTGGAGAGATAAGTTTATTACAAAAAAACACTGCCGCCAAAACGGTTGTCACGCGGACACAGTATAACAAAATTTATAAAAACAATGCAAAATTTTTTAAAAATAAGAGAATTAAATATGAAAAAAATATATTAGAGACATTATTTTGAAAAACTTTTCCGTAATACAGAAATTGAGTATCAAGAGTAATATAAAAAAATGTATTTGAGAAAAAAAAATGATGGAATGGTAATAAAGGTGAGTTGGTGAAACAAAAGAACAAACGCAAATATAAATAACACCAAGGTAAGAATAGAAAATTAAATAGTAAGATGTTGACCGTATAAATGATTTTTTAAAATGGCAAAACTGAAGTTGTTATGGGGGCTCAATCTATTGTCCAACAGGTGGTTATTCGTACAGTACGCCCTTCGTAGCTAGCTGTTGGTGGGGTCGTTTAGCACACAGGAATCATAATCTTGTATTATGTGCTTAATGACCCCAACAACAGCTAGGTTATACGGGGGTACGAATGAGCCGGTGGCGATGAAATTATGAAGTGATGATAAGTGAAAGGACGTTTACAAAAACCTCTTCCAAATACAGCCTCTCTAGTTTCACCTGCCGGCGGTATAAGCGAGGTTTGGACACTAACCTAACCTACTGTCACCTTTGCGATCTGCCTTGTGAAGGTCGACAGTAGGTTAGGCCTAAGGTTATTAGGTTAGGTTAGTCTCCAAACCTCGCTCATGCCGCCGGCAGGCGGAACGGAGCTTATATACTTTCAAAACAAACAATGGCGGAGCTTGTGGTAATAGGAAATTCGTCACATTTGATTCAAGTTTTCAGCAATTATGTTCTATCAATTCCTAGTGTGCGGTGGATTTTCTGAATAGATCTATTCAAGATGTATTAAAAACACCACATTTTGGAGAAAAAAAAATGGAAATTGGCCGTGATGCGGTATATGAAAATTTCACCCTCATATCATCTCGCAGCTATTATAAATATCTGCGCTTCTCGCATATCAGAATTTCGATATTCCATACTGTTCAAAAGTTAACGTAAAAAACTGACATTTTGCTAAAGTGACTCCAATGGACTCTTTTTGAGAAGTCAAATATTGGGCGTGAGTCCGGGCTTAGAATTGACATTCCCTACAAACTAAATAGGCCTAGCTGAGGCATGGATGAGTAGGCCTAGGCCTGGTCCTATGACTGTGGCTGAAAGCTCTATATGTCACTTCTAGTGATGGAACGTTGAAAATTTTCAGAAAATTTTCAATGCAAATTTATTGAAATTTTCAATGAAAATTTTCAATAAATATTTTTTTCATGTTTTCTCTTTTACTTTTCAAATGAGGCTTTTTTGCAAAGATATTTATATAACCTACGGTGCTTTTTTGATTTCATACTCATTTCCTGTTTGATGTTTCCTGGTACTAAGTTCTTTGTTCTTTGACTCTTTGACTTTGTCTGTATAGAGCTGCACCTACATAACCTCACTTGTTGTCACATGTTATAATTTTATAATTTTGTATCCAAATGCAAACTGTAAATGCATGTGGTGCTTCAGAAAATCATTGAAAAGAGTGAATTCAAACGCCAACTTCTTCTGTAACAATGAACTAACAAAAAAAAATCGATTCGATTTTTTTTTTGAAAATTTTCAAGCTTTTGAAAATTTTCATGAAAATTTACATCACTAGTCACATCAGAGACAACTTGCTGGTTCGACTGAGTATGTCACATAGTCGATGACGAATGTTGCATCTAGACAACCTGTCAAGTCGGTAGTTCAAAGCAAACGAAAGTGTGTGCTAGTTCCACGTTCCAGCCCACCAAATCGAAATGACGGTCGCTACGGGGAAAGTGCGAATTGAATATAAGTACCGGCACAGTAGCTGCTGTGGTTAGCTCACTTGCTTCGTGTGACCCGGGAGGTGAAGGGACATATCGGATCCGGTTCGATCCCTGCCACCGTACATCTTTACAGGAGTTTCTCGTGATTTTCCTCTGTAGTCTAGGCTAATGCCGGGATGGTTCCCACATTATAGGCCACGACCGCTTTCTTCCCACTATCCTTCCTACTACCGGTACCTTTACCCATAAAAACCTTCATCTCATCATCACATCATCTCATTAATCATTCATCCGACGCCAATAGATCTTAGTAATCATTACAGTGCGTCGTTAAAACCCAGTATAAAAAATATATTTATAACTATAACAACATGATTAATTCTGATAATTCAACTTGCGGCATTAAGGTACGACTGAGAACTACATAAAACTTGGTGATTGTTCAAAGCGCAACGGTGCTTCATGTGTTATAACGGTCACTACATTTGGGGAAACGGAATGCTGGTCATGACCTCACTTTTTTAAAATGCGTGTACCGGTAGCTCATCATTTGGAAGGTCGTGAAATTGCAGTTTTGTACCTTCTACGCTCCGTGCTCGGGATGGTTGACATTTGTTCGAAAGGTAGTGGGACATGGCAGGTAGAGTACAGGAAAGAGGGCTAGTGCATACTAGGGCCTAGATCACGGTGTATAATAGTTTAGGTGTTGTATCGGGCTATTCAGGCTAGTACCAACAGTGCTGCTAGTTCCACAAAAAAACGTGCAGATTGCCATGGTGACAGGAGGCCTGTCATGTGGTCCAGTTGATGTTGACAGTCGACGTCTTGCCACAAACAATGATGTAAATTTGATGCGTGCATGTGTAGAGCGTGGCCCACTGGCCTCCTGTCACTGTGGCGTTCCGCACAGATTTTGGTGGAACTAGCAGCACTGTTGGTAGGCCTAGCCTACAAGTCGAAATAGCCTGATACTACACCTAGGGTGGATTGCAAAGACAGAGTTTAAACCCCGGCCTACCTTAGACACCGTCATTGACTTTATGATAACTACGTTCAAACTCAATGACACCGTCTAAGTGAGAATTTGCTTTGAAGCCACAATGCAATTTCTTACTTAGACTGCGACTAAGGTAGGCCGGGGTTTAAACTCCGTCTTTGCAATCCACCCCTAAACTGCCATACACTGTGGCGTAGATTCCTACTTAGAAGCTTCCAGCGACCAGTCTACATAATAGGCTGAGGATATTTATTTACTCAATGGCTGAGGCTACGCCCATAGCCTAACAAACTCATTAGCCTAGGCCTGGGCCTACCTGTTGATTAATTTTCTTCTTTATAACCTATGCGTATGTGATGTAACCACCATTGAGATCGTGAATGATACTGACTGAGTATGAGATTAATTATGATGACTACAAAACCTGTGAATACGAACTAAAAGCACACGGACTAATAATATTTCTTCTTCTTCTTCTTGGCAATTGGCTTTATGTACAATTCTATTTGGCCAGTCTAATTTTGGTTGACAGTTCTTGAACTGTTCGTGATCAGCTGTTGCAGGATTTGTATTGAATACATGGGCCCACATGGGATTTTAAACAACTTACAGTGAGGTTACGAGTAACCACAAAACAACATAAAAGCGAGGCCAGACATTTTTACAACCCTGGGATTCGGAAGACCCATCATCCGAAAACAAATAGCAAATCAGAATTGAAACAGAAAAACACTGGATGAATCTCGATCGTGTGCTCACAGTTCTACACAAAACGTGGAAGGTGATAGGCCTACCAAACTTGAATACAACAAATTACTACGACGACCTTTATCTAGAAAAGGGCCTGGGCCTACATTTTTAGTTAAATAATACTTTCATATAGGCCTAGGCCTAGGCACCGGCACAGTAGCTGAGTGGTTAGCTCACTTGCTTCATGTGATCCGGTAGGTGAAGGGACGTATCGGACGCGGTTCGATCCCTGCTACCGTCCATCTTTACATGGGATTTTCGTGGTTTCCCTCTGTAGGCCTGGTCTAGGGCTCTAGGCTAATGCCGGGATGGTTCCCACAATATAGTCCACGACCACTTCCTTCCCACTATCCTTTCCATTACCCATAAAACCTTCATCTCATCATCCCATCATCTCATTAATCATTCATCCAACGCCAATAGATCTTGGTAATTATTACAGTGCATCGTTAAAGGCCCATTCACAATGCAACGCTAACATTAACGCGTAACACTAACATTAACGCGAGGAATGTTTGCCTTATGGGATGACGTTGTTCTATTCACAACCAACACTAACAATAACGCTACATGAAACCTTGCAAGCTCCAAGCTTTCATGTTGATGTTAGTGTCGAAACGTGAGAATCGGCCAATCAGAATCCTTTGATTTCCGAATAACAACGACTGGTGGCGAAGTACAACGAAGCAATCACGATGTTGTTCGGAACTTGTCCCTCCATCTTGTTTCGACTTTGGCAAGAGTCCCTAGCCTATTTTAATTTTAGGTTATGTTTCCCCTTTCTTTTTCAAACATGCAATGATTGAGCCCAGATCTTTGACTTCTAGGTCCAGGACAATAGTGTAAAATATAGGTAAAACTCCAAACATACAACACTGAAAAGCAGAATCATCTAAATCTATTTTCGAATAGGCCCATCTGTCAAATCGAGTCAAATGTCAGACGTAGTACACAGACGCGATAGCAGGTAGTCGTGTGAGATGGCAGTGGAATCGGCGCGAAAAATCTGGACTTCTGATTGTCTGTTGGTTATTGTTTACGTTGATGTCCTTTCCTATTGTGAGCAGACATTTGTTTCATGTTCTTGTTAATGTTGGTGTTCATGTTAATGTCAGCGTTAGCGTTGCATTGTGAATGGGCCTATATACATATATATATATATATATATATATATATATATATATATATATATATATATATATATATATATATATATATATATGAATATATATTTCATAGTATATGAGTATTTTCCCGCAAAGTCGGAATATTGACTCGTCTGCGAGTCTATTGACATTTACAATACAGAATAAGGTAAATTGTATGGACAATGAAAAGCAATCACTACACCACATAATAACTCAAGAGGATGATACAAAATTGATAAGGGAAAATAAATGATTAAAATAATTGGGAATAACCACATTTTCTTTTTTAATAATTTTTTTCAATTTTTATTTACACAAGAAATAGTAATCTTAGGAATAAATTGATTTCCGCCAAGGTACAGAAGCATCTTGTCAGCAAAAATACCATAGAATAAGCACATACATTTTTGTCGTGACTCATTGAGCACAGAATAAATGTGATCATTGAATAATGGGAGAAAAAAATATACATTTAATAGTCATCTGAAGAGAAATTGTAGAGAAATAATAATCGAAATGACAATGAAAATACACAGTTATGAAGAATCAATATGATGATATATAACAATGAAAAGAGTGATGAAGGTGTGATGAAAAGAAACGTGACTCTGGTATTCTACACACCTTGATATCTGAATAAGCTATCAAAGTCGTTAAAGTAGTTCACCCTTGCTACTTTATCGACTCTGGTATTCTACACACCTTGATATCTGAATAAGCTATAAAAGTCATTAAAGTAGTTCTACTCTTGCCACTCCATTGACTCTGGTATTCTACACACCTTGATTCATATAAAAAAATACTTCATTGTTGGACAACTCTTGAATCTAGAAAGCAGTGAATTTCGACAACTTAATTCTGTCACAATTTGTATGATATATTTGATGAATATTATCAGTTATTTTATTTTTTCCTTCGAAACGCCTGATTGGAATTGCATTCAAAATCGTGAAAATGTGTAAAATCTATGTATACACATTTCGAGAAAATTTCATCCCATTTGGAGAGATTTTATTTTTCAACATTTTCCACCCAGACAAATTTTATGGGGTTTTTAGAAACTTTGAGATAATTTTTCTCAAAATCGGTCCGACCGATTCATTCCAAAAACTATACAGTTCCAAGTTGGATGAGTTTGCGTGTACAAAAAAAAAGTTTCATGTTGATCAGTCAACCCTTGCGACCTGTGGAGTGCTTACAAACAAAAACACAGACAGGGCCCCATAAGAGTGGGATGGAGACTTCGCTACGCTCATCAACAATTGTTTTTTTTTTTTGTAAATTTGATCGATCATCAATTTAGTCTAAAAATGCACCAAGGGCAAAAGGAACAGTCAGAACGGCTCCACCTGCTTTCTTCGCGACTTTCTTCACCAGCACTGGGGTGGCTACTAGCTTCTTCAATCCCTTACTGATCACTGCTGTTTTAACGATTTTGACTGGCAATGCTGCGGCTAAAGCAGTCCAAACGGCAGCTTTTCCTACTAATCCTTTCGCTATTTTCACCGTCGACAACACTGCGCCTGTCTTCCCCACCTTTTTGAGTATCAAACATCTTTTCCGCCTAGTGACGGTGTGTTCCATTTGATGTACATTCTTCATTTCTTCCGACTCCAACGGCTCTGTCGCTGTAGCATCACCTTCCTTTCTTGCGTCCGTAGCGCTTATTGTTTCTTGCGGATGATTCTGGTAGCTGTCTTCCGACTCCAACGGCTCTGTCGCTGTAGCATCACCTTCCTTTCTTGCGTCCGTAGCGCTTATTGTTTCTTGCGGATGATTCTGGTAGCTGTCTTCCGACTCCAACGGCTCTGTCGCTGTAGCATCACCTTCCTTTCTTGCGTCCGTAGCGCTTATTGTTTCTTGCGGATGATTCTGGTAGCTATCTTCCGACTCCAATCTCTCCTTCGGCATTTTGGATAACAAATCTTCTCTCAAATTGTACTTCGTCAAACTGTTTTTTTGCGCTTCAAACTGAAAGCTGTCATCGAATATTTGGGCCGCTGTTACTTTTCCTGTAATGACGCCGTCGTTGACAGGGACGCGGTCGTTGACGCGTAATGGTAGTGGCAGCACGCGGTGATTGTAGCCCTCGATATCTGGAATCAGAGCATGTAAATAAGCATCTTTTGGGCTCTCATTTTTATCTGGTTGAACTCTTCATCTGAAATACCAGTAAGGCATTTCCTATTAATAATTGGACGAGCTTCAGCAAGGATTCAATTTGACATACTGAAAAAAATTGGTGTTCGTTTTAATGTTTTTTTTATGTTTTTTTTTCGGTTCTCCACAGATCAAACGGCTACAGCTATCAACTTCAAACTTTATTTAATTATGCATCCTCATCTAACTCAGATCTGTATAGTTCTGTGGCAATATCGGATGTTAACCTTTTTTTTTATGAATTTTAGAAATTTCAAAAAACCCATTAGAACAACACGGCGAAAAAAAGAGAATATTTTTATTTTCCGAAAAAAAATGATAAAATTTTCTGTCAAGTTCGGTTACATTCTGATACACATTTATGAAAACTTTCAGCTTGATCGGGTGAGCTATTTTGAAGAAAAACCATAAAATGTGCTGAATTGGTACCACTCGAAGCAGTTTTTACCCATTTCTGAATCAAATGTCACCCAATTGGCGTATGTAGGCAAAAGTTTGGCCATAAAAGTCAACATAATATTACTATCCGCTCGTCTAACAACGCATATACAGCGTTTTCCTAGTAAACCTCAACACATTAGGACCATTCGTTTGTATTGCACCAGCCTGCACTTGAGTTTTGCTGGTGCAGGAAGGAAATGCGTCACATCACGGATTCCATGCAGGAAATGATCCCCAAATGTTGAGGTACAAACAAAAACGATGGTGGCAATTTCAAAGGTTCCTAGATGCAAATTTTGAAAATGAGTAAAGTTATTTGAGTAATATCACGGATACGTAATTCTGCATGTCAACTTGCTCGAGAATTTTCTTAACCTTTATTCAAATATTCAATTTTTCATTCACATCGACACGAATTTAAGCGTCAACAACTTATAAGCTTACGGAGTTGTCAGCCTACAATTTGATTTCAGCGCCTGCCATCTTGAACTGAACTTAGCACACCAGCTCCGTAGCTGGTGTAGAACTACTTTGACTAGTGCAAGTGAACTGGGACAAACAAACACGAGAGTGTAGCTTTGGTGCAGCACCACGGTTACAAACAAACACGAGAGTGTAGCTTTGGTGCAGCACCACGGTCACAAACAAACACGAGAGTGTAGCTTCGGTGCAGCACCACGGTTACAAACAAACACGAGAGTGTAGCTTTGGTGCAGCACCACGGTTACAAACAAACACGAGAGTGTAGCTTTGGTGCAGCACCACGGTTACAAACAAACACGAGAGTGTAGCTTTGGTGCAGCACCACGGTTACAAACAAACACGAGAGTGTAGCTTTGGTGCAGCACCACGGTTACAAACAAACACGAGAGTGTAGCTTTGGTGCAGCACCACGGTTACAAACAAACACGAGAGTGTAGCTTTGGTGCAGCACCATGGATACAAACAAACACGAGAGTGTGGCTTTGGTGCAGCACCACGGTTACAAACAAACACGAGAGTGTAGCTTTGGTGCAGCACCACGGTTACAAACAAACACGAGAGTGTAGCTTTGGTGCAGCACCACGGTCACAAACAAACACGAGAGTGTAGCTCTGGTGCAGCACCACGGTCACAAACAAACACGAGAGTGTAGCTTTGGTGCAGCACCACGGTTACAAACAAACACGAGAGTGTAGCTTCGGTGCAGCACCATGGTTACTAACAAACACGAGAGTGTAGCTTTGGTGCAGCACCATGGTTACTAACAAACACGAGAGTGTAGCTTTGGTGCAGCACCACGGTTACAAACAAACACGAGAGTGTAGCTTCGATGCAGCACCACGGTTACAAACAAACACAAGAGTGTAGCTTTGGTGCAGCACCATGGTTACAAACAAACACGAGAGTGTAGCTCTGGTGCAGCACCATGGTTACAAACAAACACGAGAGTGTAGCTTTGGTGCAGCACCATGGTTACAAACAAACACAAGAGTGTAGCTCTGGTGCAGCACCATGGTTACAAACAAACACGAGAGTGTAGCTTTGGTGCAGCACCACGGTTACAAACAAACACGAGAGTGTAGCTTTGGTGCAGCACCACGGTTACAAACAAACACAAGAGTGTAGCTTTGGTGCAGCACCATGGTTACAAACAAACACGAGTGTGTAGCTTTGGTGCAGCACCATGGTTACAAACAAACACGAGAGTGTAGCTTCGGTGCAGCACCACGGTTACAAACAAACACGAGAGTGTAGCTTTGGTGCAGCACCACGGTTACAAACAAACACGAGAGTGTAGCTTCGGTGCAGCACCACGGTTACAAACAAACACGAGAGTGTAGCTTTGGTGCAGCACCACGGTTACAAACAAACACGAGAGTGTAGCTTTGGTGCAGCACCACGGTTACAAACAAACACGAGAGTGTAGCTTCGGTGCAGCACCACGGTTACAAACAAACACGAGAGTGTAGCTTTGGTGCAGCACCACGGTTACGAACAAACACGAGAGTGTAGCTTTGGTGCAGCACCACGGTTACAAACAAACACGAGAGTGTAGCTTTGGTGCAGCACCACGGTTACGAACAAACACGAGAGTGTAGCTTTGGTGCAGCACCATGGTTACAAACAAACACGAGAGTGTAGCTTTGGTGCAGCACCACGGTTACAAACAAACACGAGAGTGTAGCTTTGGTGCAGCACCACGGTTACAAACAAACACGAGAGTGTAGCTTTGGTGCAGCACCATGGTTACAAACAAACACGAGAGTGTAGCTTTGGTGCAGCACCTTGGTTACAAACAAACACGAGAGTGTAGCTTTGGAGCAGCACCATGGTTACAAACAAACACGAGAGTGTAGCTTCGGTGCAGCACCATGGTTACAAACAAACACGAGAGTGTAGCTTCGATGCAGCACCACGGTTACAAACAAACACGAGAGTGTAGCTTTGGTGCAGCACCATGGTTACAAACAAACACGAGAGTGTAGCTTCGGTGCAGCACCATGGTTACAAACAAACACGATAGTGTAGCTTTGGTGCAGCACCATGGTTACAAACAAACACAAGAGTGTAGCTTTGGTGCAGCACCATGGTTA
>OZ023339.1:17224106-17226606 GCA_964007535.1 Brachyptera risi | reverse complement strand
CCAACCCACATTGGAAGTGTTTTGTTTTGACTTTTGGGTTGGTCCACTTTGCTTCTGATCCCTTCAATTCCATTCTTCATATTCCAATGTTTATCATTACCCATTCTTCCATCTTGTTATCTGTTATCATATGTTTTGTATCTTGTTGTTTTTTTATTATTTTATTGTTTATTTTTATATTATATTTTTGTTTATTTTATATGTTTATTTTTTATTGTTTTTTCATTCATATGGGCAAAAATCTGAATAGAGATTTTACTACTGTATTGATGCATCACTGGGAAATGTTATGTATGGAATGTTATGAGATATGAATAGCATGATGCCGAGTAAATAATTTACTCACACACTGGCAAAATTTTATCCTAATCTATGTGAAAATACTAGGCCAACGCGTTATGTGTTGCCGCGTTGATGGATGAGCTGGAACTTATCAACTTATCTTTGGATTGGTTATTATATGTGTATATATACACACCTTGAGATCCAAACCATTACTTCACTGCCATCTTATTTTTCATGATTGATTTCTATGATAGTAAACAAGGCCTTTTTTTAATCGTTCACATTTAAGAGGTGACACCTTTGGCTTGGATTTAATTGGTATCTTGATAGCTTTGAGTGATTCACAAAAATTACATCATATATTTGTCAACATCAAAACGGCTGATCCGATTCGAGTGGAAGATCGGAATAATGTGTATCATTATTATATTAAAATTCCCTGATAATTTGAAATATCTCGAATGAAAATTATTTTACGAATATTCACCTCTGGGTTATTCTAATGGTATTTTCGAAAACTTTAAAATGAGTTTTCTCAGAAGTGGTTCAACCGATTGCGCCTCAAAACTATACAGTATCTAATTAGATAATGTCACTCGTGTACGCCAAGTTTCAACTGATTTTGAATTTTCGTTTGACCTGTGGAGCGCGAACAACAAGAAAAAAAAGGCACTTTTTTTCGGGTATTGCAAAATTGAGTCTTCGCTTCGCTCATCCAATGAAAAAGAGAAGAAAAAAATACTACTACTATACTTGCCATGGTTGCGATGATGATTGAACAACAGTAGAACTTCATGTTGGTATCCATGTTTGTCACTGCACACTATGATACCATTTGGTCAGTCACGGTCTCTTATATATCACCACACTTCTGTCAGCCTTCACAACAACTCACATGCGATATTGGTGACAAATAGTCAGAATAAATATGCCTAAGCTTGTGTCAATCTTACGACAAATATGATGGCAGTGAAATCTTTATTTAGATTTCTGCCCATATTCGGGTAGCCGATACGACACAGAATAATTGGATGAGCGTAGCGAAGACTCAATTCCACTGTACTTGAAAAATCGAATGTTTTTTTGTTTTCCTGTTTTTTTGTTCGCGCTCTACAGGTCAAACAGAAATTCAGATCATGATGAAACTTGGCACACAGATGAACCCCTATCTGACTTGATGCTGTATAGCTTTGAGGCAAAATCGGTTCAACAATTCTTGAGATAAATCATTTTGAAGTTTTCAAAAAACCCATATGAATAAGCCAGGCGGAAAAAATGACAAAGTGAATGTTCTCCGAAATTTTTCAAATTTTCACAGAACTCGAACAACATAATAATACACATTATTACGGACTTCTACAATAATCAGATGTGACGTTTCGGAGTAAAAAATTTAAAAATGCGATTTTTATTTATTTAATTGGTTCATTTTCTTTATTCGCTCATCCATCAACGCGGAAACACATAATGCGTTTTCCTAGTGAAAAACAACAAGATACAAAACATATGATAACAGATAACAAGATGAAAGAATGGGTAATGATAAACATTGGAATATGAAGAATAAAATTATGAGAGAAAATAATAATAATAATAATTAATAATAATGATTATATCCAAATCGATTCAAACACAATCAGAATTACTGATGAAATGGAAAGAAATAAGAAAATATGTACACCTACTCTAACTGATTGAATATAAATGATTCCTCAATATGGACACTGAACCTTTTGAAGCGAGGAATGTAATATTATACATGAAACTACTACTAAAGGTAAATCTCTTACAAAAATGTACAAAAAATGTTGGGATGGTGCCCTTCGCTCCAACCAAACGTCCGATCACCTCAATATTGACAAGATTGAAATTTTGTTTGAAATAAGGGATTGTAGGCTCGTAGATGCTTTTTTTTTTCCTTCTCGACTTCTTCGACCTGACTGAGCCCTGTCTCACACCGGATCGTGAGATTAACTAGGCAAACGCGTTATGTGTTTCCGCGTTGATGGATGAGCTGGAACATATCAACTTATCTTCGGATTGGTTATTATATATATATACACCTTGAGATCCAAACCATTACATCACTGCCATCTTATTTTCCATTAATAATTCATATAAAAATAAAGAAGGCCTTGTTTTAATCGTTCACAATCGAGTGGTGACACTTGTTGCTTTGATTTAATAGGTATCTTAATAGCTTTGAATAATTAAC
>OZ023339.1:17199106-17219106 GCA_964007535.1 Brachyptera risi | reverse complement strand
AATGTGTTGTGCGTTTATGTCACGAATCTGCTGTGTGGTTACATTGAATAACATAGATATCTCTGTTTTTTTATTTATTTTTTATTGGGTTTTAACGACGCACTGTAATGATTACTAAGATCTATTGGCGTCGGATGAATGATTAATGAGATGATGGGATGATGAGATGAAAGTTTTTATGGGTAGTGGGAAGGATAGTGGAAAGGAAGCGGTCGTGGCCTATATTGTGGGAACCATCCCGGCATTAGCCTAGACTACAGAGGGAAACCACGAAAAAGCCCTGTAAAGATGGACGGTGGCGGGGATCGAACCGGGTCCGATATGTCCCTTCACCTCCCAGGTCACACGAAGCGAGTGCGCTAACCACTCAGCTGCTGTTATCTCTGTGTGTACGACAACTGTATGTATTTATGTATTCCTCTGTACTTTTCGTGTTCAATTATGCTCTAAGATAATTTCCTCCTAAAATATCGAATTATTAGATGAGCGTAGCGAAGCTTTCCATTTCACACCCTAAAAAAAAATGGGCTTCGTTTTTATGTTCTTTTTTTTTGTAATTATGTACGCGGCATACAGGTCAGAGAAATGAATCAATCAACTTGAAACTTTTTCTGAACGTTGGTGTCATATCAGAATAGGTTGGGATTGTTAATCAGAGGAATCGGTCGGAAGGTTTTTCCGGAAAATAATCGGAAAGTTTGGAAAATCCTCATAAGAATAACCCGGAGGAAAGATACTTGAAAAACAAGAATTTTTCAAAAGCTCTCAAATTCTTACAGAATATGAAAAATACTATTATACACCTTTTCAGAGATTTTTACAACAATCGAATGAAAAATAACTTGTCAGCTCAATTTACATCTACAAACCTTGACTTACTTCAAACGTTCAAAAACAACACCTGCAACTTGTTGATATTTATAGTAACCTGCAACCTGTCGCATAAACACTTTGCAAATCCAATTGATCCAAATATTAAATAAAATGTACACCTTTAATGCGTTTTCTTCGTTATTTCTCATTCGATTGTTGCAAAAATCTCTGGAAAGGTGTATAATAGTATTGTTCATATCTGGTGATAATTTGAGAGCTTTTGAAAAATTCTTATTTTTCAAGTATTTTTCCTCCGGGTTATTCTTACGGGGATTTTTCAAACTTTCCGATTATTTTCCGGAAAAACCTTCCGACCGATTTCTCTGAATAACAATCCCAACCTATTCTGGTATGACACCAACGTTCAAAAAAAGTGTCAAGTTGATTGATTCATTTCTCTGACCTGTTTGCCGCGTACATAATTACAAAAAAAAAAAAAACATAAAAACGAAGCCCATTTTTTTTCAGGGTGTGAAATGGAAAGCTTCGCTACGCTCATCTAAATTAGATTAGTTCAAGATTAGTTCAGTTTAATTAATTTTTGGAGTCTTCTTCTATTTCATATAGGCTATTAAATGTAAATTATTTTATATAGATTATGTAAAGTAGATTGGGCCTCAAAATACGTTTGTCAATCCTCCAGTTTATGATCATTCATCTTGTCTATTATATCATTATTGTTCATTTTATTTTTACTGTATATTAATATTTATAACTTTGTTAAAGTAGAGCAGAGTAGATTCCTGCAGCCACCGGAATAGTATTTAACTACAGTTAAGAGACTGTTGTTAAATGTGTTGATTTCAAAGCTGTAAATAATGAATAAACTAAACTAAAACTAGGCAAGTTTGAATGAGGTTGGTTCTGACTTTCTAGTCTACATTATTTTTTTCGGGTGATAGAAATAATTGTTATTGTTTTTGAAGTTTTTGTTCCACTATTTGTTTTCTTCTTTCAAGGGTGTTTTATCTGAAGTAAACAATGTTTACAATTGACACACATAAATAATTCCTACATTAAAGTACATAGGAACATAACATGACATAGGAACATGACATAGTTGGATGAGCGAAGCGAAGACTCAATTTCACCATACCCCCAAAAAATACTTTTTTGTTTGTTTGTTTGTTTGTTTGTTCGCGCTCCACAGGTCAATCAGGGATCCAAAATCAGTTAAAACTTGACATACACAAGTGCCCTTATCCAATTCGATACTGTATAGTTTTTAGGCACAATCAGTCGAACCACTTTTGAGAAAACTTATTTCAAAGTTTTCAAAAATCCCATTAGAATAACCCGGAGAAAAAAATTCGTGTGAAATATTTCATCTGAGAGGATTCAAATTTTCAGGGAATTTCAATCTGATAATGATACACATCACTCCGAACTTACACTCAAATTGGATTGGCCGTTTCGATGTAAAAAAATATAAAATGTAATTTGTGTAATTATTCAAAGCTATTAAGATACAGATTGAATCAAAGCAACAAGTGTCACCACTTGATTGTAAACGATTAAAGCCTTCTTTATTATCATATTAATCAATAATGAAAAATAAGATGGCAGTGATGTAATGGTTTGGATCTCAAGGTGTATATATATATATATATATATAATAACCAATCCAAAGATAAGTTGATATCTTCCAGCTCATCCATCAACGCGGAAACACATAACGCGTTTGCCTTGTATATTAAATACTGAGAAAACGCGGGATTTGCGTTCTGATATGAGCTCAGAAGTATGGAAATCTAGAATGATAAATATTTCGTCAGATCATTCCACATATACGGACCTTGGATTACTTCGATCGTTCGAATACCTCACCTGCAACTTGTTGATATTTATTGTGCTTTTGAATATATCAATATGCTTCGAAATATTGAAATTCGAGATGTTTTGGAGAATTCTTGTTTTTAAGTATTTTTCCATCTGTGTTATCCATATGAGGATTTTTCAGACTCTTCGATTTTTTTCCTGAAAAACCATCTGACCTATTTCACTGAATAACACACTTAGCGTATTCTGGTATGACCAAAATACGTAGAAAGAAGTTTCCAAGTCGATAGGTTTGTCTTTCCCGACCTGTATGCCGCGTACAAAAATATAAAATAACAAAAAAAAAAAAACATAAGAACTAAGCCCATTTTTTCGGTATATAATATGGAATTTTCGCTACGCTGAGATTGTGATCTCGTGTTTGATGGTATAGATTATTATTATTATTATTATTATCATCAACTCTTGCAGTTGCACATAAATGCGCGGTGGCAAGTTCCCTATCGATCCTATCCTATCGCCTCCCTAACCTTCTGACGGAATAGCTTCAACCCTATTTCATCCTCCTCAAGTATACTTCTACTAAGCTTATTCCAATCCCTACCTGTCCTATTCAAGAAAGAGAACTTACCGACATCTAATCTAGCCCCCTTTATAACTACTGCTCTATCATGACTTCGCCTACCCCCATATCCTGACTCATTCCTTTCAATCAACCTATTCAACTCTCCCCAGCCCCCTTCTCCTTCCATTACCCTGAAGAAATTACAGATCCGATCGTCCTTTCTCCGTATTTCCAATTCCCGCCATCCCAAGTCTCGGATCATCTCAGATGGACTCTCCAATATTCTCACCCTCTCCCCCCTTTCATTCTCCCCCCCATTTCCACCTCCTAATCCTACCTGTCACCCTTCTAACTGCAATCCTTTGCACCCTTTCCACATCCCTTATCTCACCTAATCTATAAGGATCCCAAACTGTACTAGATGAATTCCATTGTTGAATAAAAGTCACGTGCACAAGTATAAGTATACAATGTATTTTCTGTCTTCGAGGAAAAGATTATTATATTAATATTAATCTCTTCAGATATTGATTGAGAGATCAGAGGTCAAATGTGATGACCCAGTTCTTATCACCGTCTTATACAAATTGCTACGTAGTTTCGTGGTTGATATGTTTCTCATGATATGAGCGATAGCAAACGTTCCATCCCACTCTTATAGTGCTTTGTCCGTGTTTTTTTTTTTTTTTGTAAGCACTGCACAGGTTGCAGGGCTCGACTGACACCATGGAACATTTTGTGTACAGGCAAACTCATCCGAATCAGAACTGTATAATTTTCGGGATGGATTGGTTAGCCCGACTCAGAGAAATATTATCTCAACATTTCTAGAAACCTCGTAGAATTCGGCTGGGCAAGAAAATTTGAGGAAAACATTCTCTTGGGAGAAAAAATCTCCGAATTTTAACACCTATATGATACACATGACCATCATTTTGTATGCAATTCGAGCCAGCCGTTTGGAGAAAAAATCATTCAACTGTTTGAAACACCAACTTATCACCAATTAGGCATAATTGGATGAGCGAAGCGAAGACTCAATTTCGCCATAACCAAAAAAAAAGTGCCTGGTTTTTTTTTTTTTTTTTTTTTTCGCGCTTCACAGGTCAGAAGAAGATTCAAAATCAGTTGAAACTTGGCACACACAGGTATCCTTATCCAATTCGATACTGTATAGTTTTGAGGCGCGATCGGTTCAACAACTTCTGAGAAAACTCATATCAAAGTTTTCAAAAATCCCATTAGAATAACCAGGAGGAAAAAATTCGTGAAAAATATTTCATCTGAGAGGATTCAAATTCTCAGGAATTTTAATCTGATGATGATTCACATTATTCCCAACGTTCACCTAAATCGGATCAGCCGTTTAGATTTAAAAAAATATATAATGTAATTTTTGTTAATTATTCAAAGCTATTATACCTATCAAATCAAAGCAACAAGTGTCACCAATTGATTGTAAAAGATTGAAACAAAGCTTTCTTCATTAT
The DNA here is from genome assembly GCA_964007535.1 of Brachyptera risi. Classification (NCBI taxonomy): domain Eukaryota; kingdom Metazoa; phylum Arthropoda; class Insecta; order Plecoptera; family Taeniopterygidae; genus Brachyptera; species Brachyptera risi. The sequence goes on along the minus strand of OZ023339.1, from coordinate 17,214,399 downwards.
CATATAAATTATTAGTGTAAATAAGATGGCAGTGATGTGATGGTTTGGATCTCAAGGTGTATAAATATATATATATATATATATATATATATATATATATATATATATATATATATATATATATATATATATATATATAATAACCAATCCAAAGATAAGTTGATATGTTCCAGCTCATCCATCAACGTGAAAACACATAACGCGTTTGCCTAGTTAGTATATCGTAGACCATGGTGAATACTTGAAACATTATCGCTCATAGAAAAATTAATAACAATTAGGCGTGGTCCAAACACAAGGCTATGGATATTATTCACGGGATGAAATACATGTCAAAGCTCACCCAAACTCATGATATTATAATCCTTCGAGCCGACTTAAAACATGTTCAGTTCAGTTCAGTTCAAAATTCTTTATTAATATTTAAATATAATTGTAATTTACTACAAACTATGCCCCATAGCCAATTGGCTAGTCTGAGGCAATACACTAGAAAAATAATACATAATTAGTTCATGGAATACAATAAAGAATAACACATTTACAAATTACATCTTGCAATTGAAATTGAAATGACAATTATTGAATCAATATTGAATCTTAAAGAATAAAGTTGTTGAAATTAACATTACACTCCGTTAAACTAAATTATTAGATCACATTATATTCTACATAAGGAAATGTCAATCATTATTCATCACTCCTGCTGATGTAATAACCACTCTTTTATTTCATTTTTTATCGTTTTGTGAAATGTGATCACAGTAATGTCATGCAATGTTATCAATGTGTAGGATTCCATCATACAGCTCAAATCATTTTCAGATGATCAGATGAGCGTAGCGGAGATTCCATTCCACATACCGAAAAAAAATTGGCTTTTTTTTTTTTTTTTTTTTTCTCTCTGAAATTTTGTACGTGGCATACAGGTCAGGAAAAATACCTATATCGACTTGAAACTTTTCCTTCGTGTTTCTGTCATACCAGAATAGGTTGGGATTGTTTTTCAGGTAAATCGGTCGGAAAGGTTCCGGAAGGTTTTTCCGGAAAAAAATCGGAAAGTTTAAGTTATTCTCATAAGAATAACACGGATAGAAAATAAATGGAATGTGGAAAATTTTCGAAAATTTCAAAATTTGCACTGAATATGGAAAACATAATTACGGATATTGACTTTCACAACATTCGAATAAGAAATGACTAGGAAAACGCAATAAAAGTATCCATTTTATTGAAGGTTGGGATCAATTGGTTTCGCAAAGTGTATATGCGACAGGTTTTAAAGGTTTTTTGACAGGTTTTGCTCAACGGATTCTCTTGTTTCCGGTTAGTCCTACGAAAATGATGGATATCATAAATTCAAAGTCTAATAAAACTTCCTCTAGTTTGGAAGAAATCCCAAGTGTTTATATTGCAATTCATATCGGTGATAGTATCATTGAAATGAAATCCCACTCGAGTGTTCAACTTATATAACGCATATTCATGACTTTTTTTTGCAATGTGAATAATGTAATTCAAATAATATAATTCAAAATCCCGCGCGCTTTCATCACCACCAACATGGTCCATCAACAATCATGGAACATCAAACATAGCCTGGCAAATTGTCCTCCCCATCGAACACAGCCTGGCAAATTGTCCTCCCCATCGAACACAGCCTGGCAAATTGTCCTCCCCATCGAACACAGCCTGGCAAATTGTCCTCCCCATCGAACACAGCCTGGCAAATTGTCCTCCCCATCGAACACAGCCTGGCAAATTGTCCTCCCCATCGAACACAGCCTGGCAAATTGTCCTCCCCATCGAACACAGCCTGGCAAATTGTCCTCCTCATCAAACATAGCCTGGCAAATTGTCCTCCTCATCAAACATAGCCTGGCAAATTGTCCTCCCCATCGAACACAGCCTGGCAAATTGTCCTCCTCATCGAACACAGCCTGGCAAATTGTCCGACCCCCTCATTTATACCTAAGCGACCCTGGCAAATTGTCTTACCCATCAAACACAGCCTGGCAAATTGTCCTAACCATCAAACACAGCCTGGCAAATTGTCCTCCTCATCGAACACAACCAGGCAAATTGTCCGACCCCCTCATTTATACCTAAGCGACCCTGGCAAATTGTCTTACCCATCAAACACAGCCTGGCAAATTGTCCTAACCATCAAACACAACCTGGCAAATTGCGACTCCCTCATTTATACCTAAGCGACCCTCGCAAATTGTCCTACCCATCAAACACAGCCTGGCAACTTGTCCGAATCCCTTATTTGTACCTAAGCAATCCTGGTAAATTGTCCTACCCATCAAACACAACCTGGCAAATTGTCCAACTCCCTCATTCATACCTGAGCGATCCTGGCAAATTGTCCTACCCATCAAACACAGCCTGGCAACTTGTCCGACCCCCAGAAAGAGGTAGTCTGGCAAATTTTCCACTGGCAAATTGTCCCTCCCCCCTCCCCCCCTCCCCCTCCCCTCCCCCACGCCTAGAGTTCCGGCGTTAATCATCTCTCATTCTTCTAGCGCATGTTTCAGTATTCCTCATGACGTCCTGTGGGTCTTATCGTGATATTGCACATTGGATGAGCTATTAATAGTCTCATATAATCTGCAAGTCTGCGCAAGACTTTACTTAAGGGGACATTGTTTGTATTTCTTTCCCAAGGCTAAATAATTTAGTCCATTCTCAACTTATAATTATACTTATTGATGAGCGTCGCGGAGTCTCCATCCCACTCTTATAGGGCTTTGTCTGTGTGTCTTTTTTTTTTTTTTTTTTTGTTTTGTTTGTAAGCACTCCACAGGTCGCAAGGGTTGACTGATCAACATGAAACTTTTTTTGTACACGCAAACTCATCCAACTTAGAACTGCATAGTTTTTGGGATGAATCGGTCGGACCGATTTTGAGAATCATCATCTCAAAGTTTCTAAAAACCCCATAAGATTTGGCTGGGCGGAAAATGTTGAAAAATAAAATCTCTCCAAATGGAATGAAATTCTCTCTAAATGTGTAAACATGGAGTTTACACATTATTACGATTTTTTAAGCAATTCTGATCAGTCGTTTTGAAGAAAAAAAATAAAATGACTGATAATATTCATAAAATATATCATACAAATTGTGACAGAATTAAGTTGTCGAGATTCACTGCTTTCTAGATTCAAGAGTTGACCAACAATGAAGTATTTTTTATATGCGTCAAGGTGTGTAGAATACCAGAGTCAATGAAGTGGCAAGAGTAGAACTACTTTGACGACTTTTATAGCTTATTCAGATATCAAGGTGTGTAGAATACCAGAGTCGATCAAGTAGCAAGGGTAGAACTACTTCAAGGACTTTTATACCTTATTCAGATATCTCGCTCATCTTACAACGCATATTTCGCGTTTGACCAGTAATTAAGGAATGTATTGTCGGAAGATATGTTTCGAAAATGCATACAGTTTGAGAGAGGAACGAAAAATTTTTTTCCAAAAATGATTTTTTTTAAATTTCATTAACGATTTTGTTGTAGATACACGGCTGAAAATGATATCAGTTGAATGTAATTATGTGGCATACACATATTCAGAATATTCGATCTCTTGTTGACTTTCTCATTTTTACAATCGGAAGTTTTCATTCGTTTACCCAAATTTTCAAATCTTATTAAATACCATGGAAACTGTACTATATACTAGGCGAACGCGTTATGTGTTTCCGCGTTGATGGATGAGCTGAAACATATCAACTTATCTTTGGCTTGGTTATTATATATATATATATATATATATATATATATATATATATATATATATATATATATATATATATATATATATATATATATATATATATATATATATATATATATACACCTTGAGATTCAAACCATTACATCACTGCCATCTTATTTTCCGTTATTAATTTATATGATAATAAAGAAGGCTTTGTTTTAATCGTTTACAATCAAGTGATGACACTTGTTGCTTTGATTTGATAGGTATCTTAATAGCTTTGAATAATTACCACAAATTAAATTTTATATTTTTTTACATCGAAACGGCTGATCTGATTCAAGTGAAAGTTCGGAATAATGTGTATCATTATCAGATTGGAATTCTCTGAGAATTTGAATCCTCTCATAGGAAATATTTTTCACGAATGTTTTCCTCTGGGTTATTCTAATGAGATTTTTGAAAACTTTGGACTGAGTTTTCTCAGAAGTGGTCGAACCGATCGCGCCTCAAATCTATACAGTATCGAATTAGATAATGATACTTGTGTGTGCCAAGTTTGAACTGATTTTGAATTTTTGTCTGACCTGTGGAGCGCGAAAAAAAAGAGAAAGAAAAAAAAGCAGGCACTTTTTTTGGGGGTATGGCGAAATTGAGTCTTCGCTTCGCTCATCCAATGATGCAGTTCTTGTGATAATGGTGATATTGGATTCAGCAAAGACAGGGTAACATTTTGCATGACTTGGTAGACAGCTGTTTCCATTGGAAAAGAAGAGGGTCGACATTTGTTTCAGAATCACATCTTCTCACATTGCCCTCTACTGTTTACCAACAATTGACATTCAATTCCTCAAAAATATACCTGTTCTGGTCCGGGTACACATATTCCCTGCAATTTGTATGTTAAAGTGCTGAAATTTCCAACAAATAACGATGGATATATTTACCACATCCGGTTGCGGGAAATTAATTTTTTCCTGAATTCGTATGAGAATAAATATATTGTTCGCTTGAATGTGTCATAAGAATGTGATCGTTACCGAAAAAATCGGATCGCCAAATTTCCACGACAATAATTGAAACAATGCTTGCCACCAGTTGTTGCTCACGTATGTCTGTAATCACAAAAAAATTTCGTCACTCCAAGCCGGAAGAACTCTGAGAAAATGGTACCCAAAAATTGGTAATTTAACATTTTCAGTATGGAGCTCTCCTGGCCCCCTCAATTACAATAAAATTTCAAGGTATCCATGACAACATATCGATTCAATAGCATATCAAACTTTATCGATATTCTAATTGTACCGAAAAATAAATACACGAAACATATTTTCCGAGTGTATCTATCCTAGATTCGATTATTTTCTCACTAATGTAGGTCTACCATTTCCTCAAAAACTATTGAAGCTGGAAATTTGAAATTCTTGCAGTATATTTGTGGATTACTAGATATAGAAATACAATTCCCCGACTCTGCAACAAACATATGGTATAACCACAGCCTTCTTTATTCAGATCATTCTTCTCTGATACTGCCCTTTCACTCGGGGTATGCTTCCCATGTTAACCGATGTCCAATTATTTTAGTTCACAAAATCGCCGATGGTGCCGTTGTTTCCAGACCATGACGTCACTTTCCAAAGATGTTCAAGTAAATCAGTTTGTTTGAAGTGTCATATCTGCGAAAATACGAATAACTTTGGGAATTTCCGTAAGATAATTTAAATTACGCACACATTCTATTAGGCCGTGACTTCGCGAGTTCACCAACTTGTAACTTTGTTCATGATGATAAATGATATGAAAGATTTTATTCAATAATATAACGAATTCGGAATATCACCGGGACAAGTTCTTGAATGATGTTCATTGCTTGGGTCAACATAAATATCGTTCACGTCTAAATCTGGGTAAGCCTATAGGCCTTCGCCAAAATGTAGATATGACATAACCTCAATAACGTCGCAAGAAATTGACAGAATATTGTGACTAGAATAACATTTGAAAAGAATGACAATTGTTCGAAGTTGGAACTTTAGATACCAGGTTGCAGTACATACCAGACCATGACGTCATTTTTGCCTGCGCGAGAAAATATGCGCGAACCCGTCAAAATAGACCGAGTGAAAGGGCAGTATAAGAAATGAATGATTGGAATAAAGAAGGCTGTGGGTATAACGAATGTTTTATATTGCCACATTTGAATCTATGTTACTGTATGGAATTGTATTTTGGGGAGGCGCTGCCAAGAAGGACGTGGACAAACTTTTCAGATTACAAAAATATGCACTAAGAATTCTGTCGAGTAGGAAAAGATATGAAAGTTGTAGAGGTATTTCTGAGAGTTTTAATATTTTAACAACTAGACAAACGCGTTATGTGTTGCCACGTTGATGGATGAGCTGGAACATATCAACTTATCTTTGGATTGGTTATTATATATATATATATATACACCTTGAGATCCAAACCATTACATCACTGCCATCTCATTTTCCATCAATAATTTATATGATAATAAAGAAGGCTTTTTTTTAATCGTTCACAATCAAGTGGTGCCACTTGTTGCTTTGATTCAATAGGTATCCTAATAGCTTTGAATAATTAACACAAATAACATTATATATTTTTTTACATCGAAACAGCTGATCCGATTTGAGTGAAAGTTCGGAATAATGTGTATCATTATCAGATTGAAATTCTATGAGAATTTGAATCCTCTCAGATGAAATATGTTTCACGAATGTTTTCCTCTGGGTGATTCCAATGGGATTTTTGAAAACTTTGGAATGAGTTTTCTCAGAAGTGGTTCAACTATACAGCATCAAGTCAGATAGGAATTCATGTGTGTGCCAAGTTTCATCATGATCTGAATTTCTGTTTGACCTGTAGAGCGCGAACAAAAAAAAAAAAAAACACATTCGATTTTTCGAGTACAGTGAAATTGAGTCTTCGCTACGCTCATCCAATAACCGGCATTTACATTTTAGAGATTGTGACTTTTGTGAAATCCAATTTTAATTTATTTGATAAAGAGATTAGCCACTCGCATAACACTCGTGGGAAAAATGACCCCCAAATTGATCATCATCGAACTGTTCTTCATGAAACTGGACTCAACCATAATGGTGTTAGATTTTACAATAATTTACCAAAAGACTTGCGGAGCATCAACAACATACATACTTTTAAATCTAAAGTAAAAAGTCATCTCATTGAGAAAGAATTTTATTATATAACAGATTTGTATGTAAGATTCGGCAACACGACTTAATTCTAATAATTGTTCCATGAAAATGAAAATGACGAAACATAACATGTAACATGTATACTGTCAATGAATATTATAATTACTATTATTATTATTATTATTATTATTATTATATATACGAAAAAAAAAAATTAGCAAATTTTGGAGCATTGTTCAGAATTCTATTTATGTCAGCAATGTTGCAATATGGTCATGAAATCCTATCAGTTTGTAAAAACACTTCCAAGGTTCATTAAGAGGCCGCAAGCGCTCGTATTTCACGCCGCAAACTCTCACGGCCGTAATTTTTGAGATATTAATATGATTGTTTTTGCATTCAGTTGATAATTGAAAGAGAGAGGTTATCGCATTTAGAGAATTTGGAACAACAAATTTGTAATTTTTCAAATACTTCAAATGGAAAATGAAAAAATTTCTAGTTTACGGAAACCTAGATGTATATTTTTGAATACCGAAAAAAAATATGGACTGTGGAATATATCAAAAGTGTGAGTAAGGGAATTAACGACGTTTACGAGAATATGAGTTCGGCGGGCTAGTCTATGGGCTGCGCCTAGCACACGATGCATGTTAAACTCGAGTCTGAAGCGAGCGAACGACGAGCGCGTGTAGCGCGCCTAGCACACGATGCATGTTAAACTCGAGTCTGAAGCGAGCGAACGACGAGCGCGTGTAGCGCGCCTAGCACACGATGCATGTTAAACTCGAGTCTGAAGCGAGCGAACGACGAGCGCGTGTAGCGCGCCTAGCACACGATGCATGTTAAACTCGAGTCTGAAGCGAGCGAACGACGAGCGCGTGTAGCGCGCCTAGCACACGATGCATGTTAAACTCGAGTCTGAAGCGAGCGAACGACGAGCGCGTGTAGCGCGCCTAGCACACGATGCATGTTAAACTCGAGTCTGAAGCGAGCGAACAACGAGCGCGAGTAGAGCGCCTGCGGCCTCTTAATATGGAGAAATGAGTATCCTAGGTGAGGTAGTTCCCGAGATAAAAGAACATGAGATTTTTTTTTTTTTTACATTTTATTTTATTTATTCATTTGTTCATTTCATTCTCATAGTTTCTTATGAAAGAACAGGTCAAGTACCGGATGAGTTAAATAGTACCGGATGAGTTAAATAGTACCGGATGAGTTAAATAGTACCGGATGAGTTAAATAGTACCGGATGAGTTAAATAGTACCGGATGAGTTAAATAGTACCGGATGAGTTAAATAGTACTGGATGAGTTAAATAGTACTGGATGAGTTAAATAGTACCGGATGAGTTAAATAGTACCGGATGAGTTAAATAGTACCGGATGAGTTAAATAGTACCGGATGAGTTAAATAGTACTGGATGAGTTAAATAGTACCGGATGAGTTAAATAGTACTGGATGAGTTAAATAGTACCGGATGAGTTAAATAGTACCGGATGAGTTAAATAGTACCGGATGAGTTAAATAGTACCGGATGAGTTAAATAGTACCGGATGAGTTAAATAGTACTGGATGAGTTAAATAGTACCGGATGAGTTAAATAGTACCGGATGAGTTAAATAGTACCGGATGAGTTAAATAGTACCGGATGAGTTAAATAGTACCGGATGAGTTAAATAGTACCGGATGAGTTAAATAGTACCGGATGAGTTAAATAGTACTGGATGAGTTAAATAGTACCGGATGAGTTAAATAGTACCGGATGAGTTAAATAGTACCGGATGAGTTAAATAGTACCGGATGAGTTAAATAGTATCGGATGAGTTAAATAGTACCGAATGAGTTGAATAGTACCGGATGAGTTAAATAGTACCGAATGAGTTAAATAGTACAGGATGAGTTAAATAGTACCGGATGAGTTAAATAGTACTGGATGAGTTAAATAGTACCGGATGAGTTAAATAGTACCGGATGAGTTAAATAGTACCGGATGAGTTAAATAGTACAGGATGAGTTAAATAGTACCGGATGAGTTAAATAGTACCGGATGAGTTAAATAGTACAGGATGAGTTGAATAGTATCGGATGAGTTAAATAGTACCGGATGAGTTGAATAGTACCGGATGAGTTAAATAGTACTGGATGAGTTAAATAGTACCGGATGAGTTAAATAGTACTGGATGAGTTAAATAGTACCGGATGAGTTAAATAGTACCGGATGAGTTAAATAGTACAGGATGAGTTGAATAGTATCGGATGAGTTAAATAGTACCGGATGAGTTAAATAGTACCGGATGAGTTAAATAGTACTGGATGAGTTAAATAGTACCGGATGAGTTAAATAGTACTGGATGAGTTAAATAGTACCGGATGAGTTAAATAGTACCGGATGAGTTGAATAGTACCGGATGAGTTAAATAGTACCGAATGAGTTAAATAGTACAGGATGAGTTAAATAGTACCGGATGAGTCAAATAGTACAGGATGAGTTAAATAGTATCGGATGAGTTAAATAGTACCGGATGAGTTAAATAGTACCGGATGAGTTAAATAGTACCGAATGAGTTAAATAGTACCGAATGAGTTAAATAGTACCGGATGAGTTAAATAGTGGATATTGATGGATCGGATCGAATATTAATCAATTTAAAAACTCATCAATTCTATAAAAGCAGTGCGACATGAGAAATTTGTAAAGTACAACGTTAAATTCTATTCTCATGAGCCTGATGTGTCCCATGGAAAATATGGGGGTACGATATACCCTTAATATAAGGAAAATCACAGATTCAAAGTCATTAAAAATGGCTGACATCCTGAATCACATGATACGTTGACCCATAACTGATTAAAAAGGCCATGACGAATTATAACATGTAATCATTCACTATCGATGTACATTTGACATATCATGTGGATAATTATATTTTATTCAAATTGAGTTCTTCGAGGAGAGCAGTCGATATTTCTTCCGAATCATTGCAAGGAGTCAATAAGCTACAAGCTTCCGAATCATTGCAAGGAGTCAATAGGCTACAAGCTTCTGAATCATTGCAAGGAGTCAATAGGCTACAAGCTTCCGAATCATTGCAAGGAGTCAATAGGCTACAAGCTTCCGAATCATTGCAAGGAGTCAATAAGCTACAAGCTTCTGAATCATTGCAAGGAGTCAATAGGCTACAAGCTTCCGAATCATTGCAAGGAGTCAATAGGCTACAAGCTTCCGAATCATTGCAAGGAGTCAATAAGCTACAAGCTTCCGAATCATTGCGAGGAGTCAATAGGCTACAAGCTTCCGAATCATTGCAAGGAGTCAATAGGCTACAAGCTTCCGAATCATTGCAAGGAGTCAATAAGCTACAAGCTTCTGAATCATTGCAAGGAGTCAATAGGCTACAAGCTTCCGAATCATTGCAAGGAGTCAATAGGCTACAAGCTTCCGAATCATTGCAAGGAGTCAATAGGCTACAAGCTTCCGAATCATTGCAAGGAGTCAATAGGCTACAAGCTTCCGAATCATTGCAAGGAGTCAATAGGCTACAAGCTTCCGAATCATTGCAAGGAGTCAATAGGCTACAAGCTTCCGAATCATTGCAAGGAGTCAATAGGCTACAAGCTTCTGAATCATTGCAAGGAGTCAATAGGCTACAAGCTTCCGAATCTGAATCAGAGGTAAATCATAGTTTTCTTTTTGTTGTTTCTATTGATATTTTTATGGAGAAAATACATGTATTCTGCACAGGAATAAACATGCTGTATTATAAGACAGACTTGATCACAAAATGAAATATATGATTTATTAGTTGCAATAATTAACTGAATTCCTGAAAAACACATGCATTTTCTCTCTAAATTAATTTCGAAGAATGTAAGATATTGGGCGTGGAACAAATTTTTCTGAGAGAAATTTCAATTCACACGTAGAAATATTCCGACAAATATATAATAATTACCATACCACCTTTACCCACATCACCAGATTCAAATAACATGTACACTTTTACATACACATTGAACATATCCAGAATAAATGAACTCATATGTCAGGAACAGACAGACCAACTTGGTCCGTTTGTAAACAATGAATTACCATTACATATTAGAGAATGTACTATAATGTCACTATACTTGTTTGGAAAAGCACTCAGCAGGTGGCTAGAAATCACTGGAAAATCCTGTATTTTAAAACTGATGAATTTTTAAAACTTTGATTGTTTTCAATCTTCCTTTTTCTCATTTCTCTTTTTTTCATATACCCAAAGTTTCTGTGTCACGCAACAAGTTAATTTGCCGTTACTTTTTTCTCTTTTTTTTTTTTTGGTAATTCAATGTATTAGTATGTACAATGTGTGTATTCAGTATGATGTACAAATTATCAGATTCACCATTTCAAATATTTAAAATATTCAAAATACAGAAAACAGTTTTACGAATAATTTTTAAGAAATGTAAATCCCATTCTTGTAGAAGGATTTTCAAAATTTTTGGTGTAATGACTTTGCCTAGCTTATATATATATGAACTCATTATTCAACTCAAGAAACATTTATCATCCGCTGTTACCAATGCAGATATCCATCAACATGATACAAGAAACAAGAATGCATTGCGTGGTATCTCACACAAAACGACCTTGTTCCAACAGGACACAAAATATCAGGGTATATTGTTATATAACGCTCTTCCAGCGTGTATAAAATCAATCGCGTCATTACAGGCTTTCAAAATTACCCTCAAACAATTTTTAATAAAAAAATCACTTTACAGTGTTGAAGAATATTTTTTGGGATGTGATCATAGATGTTGTTAGAGCTTTTAGAATTTCTGACTCATGAATTATCAGCTTTCTTGGATAATTTATCCATGTATTCTTAGGCCTATATTAAAATGAAATGTATTATTAATATTTGTTTTTATTGTTGTCATTCCTACAAGATTGATTAAGGCCTATACTTGTTGAGTTTACTACTAATAACACTATTGAATCACTGGTATTCTTATATTCATATATAGTTAATTATTTTTTCTTATTATTGTAATTTTCATTTATTGGACAATGTGTATGTGTTAGGTATTTATAAAAAATAACACTTACTCTGCTATTATTTTTAAACTGCTGTATAATAATGACTTGCCATATATTGTTCGCACATTTATATGCAACGATCAACATGGATTAATAAATAAATGAAATGAAATGAAATACCATTCACTCTTTCTTACACATGTTTAAGTTTTGTTTGGTTTCATCACAAATAAGATGGTTTTCGTAACGTACTTACACTTTAATATTTTGAGAAAGCCCACACACAAGACTTTGTCTTCACGCGGGTTTCTTGAATCTTGTATACAAATTTGTAAAAGTTGTAAAAGTTGTAAAAGTTGTAAAAGTTGTAAAAGTTGTAAAAGTTGTAAAAGTTGGCCCGTACGAAAAAAAAAGTTTCATGTCGATCAGTCAAACCCTGCGACCTGTGCAGTGCCCACAAAATAAAAAACACAGAGACAAAGCTCTATAAGAGTGGGATGGAGACTTCGCTACGCTCATCTAATTAATATGACATTCTATGTGCTATTTCAATCAGTTTTAAGATAGATTGAGTAGTAATAATGGTACTCATCAATTAAAAGGCCCATTCACAATGCAACGCTAACACTAACATGTAACACTAACATTAACGCGAGAAATGTTTGCCTTATGGGATGTCGTTGGTCCGTTCACAACCACCACGCTAAGATGAACATGAACATGAAACCTTGCAAGCTCCAAGCTTTCATGTTGATGTTAGTGTCGAAACGTAAGAATTGGCCAATCAGAATCCTCCAATTTCCGAATAAAAACGACTAGTGACGAAGTACAACGAAGCCATCACGATGTTGTTCGGAACTTGTCCCTCCATCTTGTTTCGACTTTGGCAAGAGTCCCTAGCCTATTTTAATTTTAGGTTATGTTTCCCCTTTCTTTTTCAAACATGCAATGATTGAGCCCAGATCTTTGACTTCTAGGTCCAGGACAATAGTGTAAAATATAGGTAAAACTCCAAACATACAACACTGAAAAGCAGAATCATCTAAATCTATTTTCGAATAGGCCCATCTGTCAAATTGAGTCAAATGTCGGACGAAGTACACAGACGCGATAGCAGGTAGTCGTGTGAGATGGCAGTGGAATCGGCGCGAAAAATCTGGACTTCTGATTGGCTGTTGGTTATTGTTTACGTTGATGTTCTTTCTCATTGTGAACAGACATTTGTTTCATGTTCTTGCTAATGTTGGTGTTCATGTTAATGTTAGTGTTAGCGTTGCATTGTGAATGGGCCTTAACTACAAACCCATTTGAAAATGTCGTTTAGCTTTATGACAGTTGTCTCTTGAATGTCATCTCGGAATATCTTACCATTTACCACCTACACTGCATTTGGATACTCCAGTGGTTGTATCAGTGAAAATTTAGAACTGCGCTTATAGAAAAATCCATTATTCATAGAGGTGGGTTCTGCGCCGTTACTGTGGGGTGGAGGAGGGAGGGTAGTCCCCCCATTACAGCCCCTCCGGGAATTTTTTTGAAACACTCTGTTTTTCAAAGTGTCTTGTTACTGTTTGGAAAAATGTAGGCCTAAGGCTGTTGCTTCATAGTGCATTATTATAGCACACACAACATGAATCTTCAGCTGTTGATTCTTGACAGTTATGCGACATGACTTGGATAGTTATAACTAGGGCTGGGATGTTTATGACTAAGGCCTGGTATTACCAACTTGGGAGCAGCTCCAACTGGCAGATAAAAGTCGTTATCACCATGGTTACCTGTGATATTTGATTTGACCAACTCTCAGATAACTGCTAACTAGACCTAACTAGATACCGGACCTTAGTCATATTCTTATTCCGAACTTCAATTCAAATTTAATTGACATATAAATATGTTTTAGATGTTCCTGGTCACAAAAACATAATTTTTATTTCGCATACAAATGTTTATTTGGTCATTGTTTCTAGTTTAGGTCATATTTGGTCTTTTTCATGGTCATATTGTCATATTTTACGATTATTTGTTGAAATTCAGAAAAACATCAGAAGGAAATACGTTTTATTTATTATTTAATTTCTTATTTTGGGTCCTTAAATATTCTTCCCTGGGTGAAAAATGAGAAATATGTTGGTATATAAATAATTTTCGTTGGTACATCAGGATAGACAGTTTTGATTGATGATGCGGGGTTTTTACTCAATTCCCTCTTAGCTAGCCCATATCTAAGACATAGATCTAGTAGCGAAAGTAGCATCACCTGCATCGATTGTACTAGTTTGAAGATTCGTTAACAAAATGATTTGTTAATAAACAGTAATCATTCAAACATGAATTTTGTCCATTTAATTGGTCATATTTGAATTTTTAAGGTCATATTTCCATTATTTTCAGGTCATATTATATGTCATATTTCTCAGTTTTTTAGGTCATAAACATCCTCGCCCTAGTTATAACTTATATCATCTTGAAGCTATTATAATTATCTGTGTTTCTCGCGTATCAGAATTCTGATATCTCATACCGTTCAAAAGTTATCACCAAGAAACTGATATTCCTCCGAATCGACTCTTTTGGCCTCAATAAATTATCTGAATTACATATAGCTGTGATAATGTGCATCATTATCACATTATCACATCATGCTCGGTGGAACTATACATTCGTTTTTTTTTATTCTTTTTTTTTATTGTCACAAATTGAATTATACAATAAAGTAATACAGTTTGAACTCTCGTCCACTAAGCCATAAATGGCTTATCTGTGGTTTAAACGATGAAAAACAAAACACTAAAATACACTGTGATTTACTATGCTAATATTTAATAAACTCATATTAAAACATAATTCACTTCGATAGGTTGAATGATAATGAGCATGAAAATGGAAATAAGGCAACCAATGGGAAACTAATTCTAGAATTTCCATATTGTATCAACATATGCTGTTATTGACCCTAACAAAAAAAATAAAATTAATGACAAAAAATATGCGGTGTCATAAGTAATTAACGTAGACACTAAATTATGTGAAATTAACTGAATTTATGATGAAAGTTCTAATTTCTTTTTCAATTTGAGCATATCTATTCATTTTTCTTAACTCAACAGGTATGTCATTGATTATTGAAGGTATTGCATATTCCAATCTTCTTTTACCATTTTTGTTATTGAAAAGAGGTAATCGGAATAATTCAAGTTTTTGGAGCCTGGTATTAAATGGAGTGTCAACTGGTGTTTTATATAAGTCAGAAAAATAATATTTAAGAATGAATCTATACTTGAACAAGTGAATAACTGGTAAAAAATTTAAACACTGAAAAATTCCAACTGTATCTTGACTGTATCTTTGCG
>OZ023339.1:17169106-17191606 GCA_964007535.1 Brachyptera risi | reverse complement strand
TCTCTGCTCTGGAACAAGCTCTGACCGATAAGATCAGTGACTTGGCCAACCAATCAACGCAGGCAAGCCAGAACGAGGCCAATATGAATATCCAGATCTCTGCTCTGGAACAAGCTCTGACCGATAAGATCAGTGACTTGGCCAATCAATCAACGCGGGCAAGCCAGAACGAGGCCAATATGAATATCAAGATCTCTGCTCTGGAACAAGCTCTGACCGATAAGATCAGTGACTTGTCCAATCAATCGACGCAGGCAAGCCAGAACGAGGCCAATATGAATATCAAGATCTCTGCTCTGGAACAAGCTCACACTGATATAATCAATTACTTGGCCTGTCAATCAACGCAGGCAAGCCAGAACGAGGCCAATATGAATATCAAGATCTCTGTTCTGGAACAAGCTCTGACCGATAAAATCAATTACTTGGCCTGTCAATCAACGCAGGCAGGCCGAAATTAGGCCAATATGAATATCAAGATCTCTGTTCTGGAACAAGCTCTGACCGATAAAATCAATTACTTGGCCTGTCAATAAACGCAGGCAGGCCGAAACGAAAACAATATGAAGAACAAGATCTCTACTCCGGAACAAGCTCTCACTCATAGGATCAATAACTTGGCAAACAATAAACGCAGGCAGGCCGGAACGAATACAATATGAAGAACAAGATCTCTACTCCGGAACAAGCTCTCACTCATAGGATCAATAACTTGGCCAATCAATAAACGCAGGCAGGCCGGAACGAATACAATATGAAGAACAAGATCTCTACTCCGGAACAAGCTCTCACTCATAGGATCAATAACTTGGCCAATCAATAAACGCAGGCAGGCCGAAACGAGAACAATATGAAGAACAAGATCTCTACTCCGGAACAAGCTCTCACTCATAGGATCAATAACTTGGCCAATCAATGAACGCAGGCAGGCCGAAACGAGACCAATAGTGTTCTTATGGAGATTACAATTTAGGGGGTTGGCGCAAAAACAAGTCAAGTCACAAATTTCATATCTGGAGATATTCACAATATTAGATTCCAAATTCCAAAATGAATTTATAGCTCACATATTATTTACTTCCATAAGTATAGTAATACAAATCCATTAATTTTCTAATGAAAAAATCATTTTGTGTGATTTTTATTGAAGGGATGATTATTTTTCGCAACCCTTGATGCATTTGGACTTGTCATGTTTTTGCACCAATTAATTTTATAACATAATTACGATTTTTATCAAAGTTATTCATTTTAATCAATACAAAGTTGATATTTTGATTGCTAGAATCTCTGATTTTTTTCGATTTTAAACTATATCTAGACCGCCATTTGGTAAAATATGACAGCTCACTGCCACCTTGATTGGTTACAAGAACGAGGCAAGTCCTGGGACATGTCTTGTTCTTCCCACAAAAGTGAGTGGCTATAAGTGTGCATTGCATACTGGCTTGTGAGGTATGTCCGGACTTGACTTATTATTGCATCAACCCCCTCAATTAGTGATCATCTACATGAGATGCCTTCTGGATTACATATGAATATAAAACCTCAAGATAAGCATACTTTAGGTAGCAAGAGGTGCTATAATGGTGAAAATAGAGATAGATTTACACTTGAATTGTACCAGTCTGATTGGTCAAGTATATATGGATGTGATAATTTAAATGATGCTTTCAATAATTTCATGTGTTTTTTTAATAGAGCTTTCGAAGTGGCTTTTCCGTTCAGATCAAAGTCCAAGTCGAGACCTAAGTCTAAACAATCAAATAAATGGTACAGTCATGAACTAAAAGTGCAAGGAGATGAAGTGAAACAATTGTATCATGAATATAGAAATAGTAATAATGAGTATGATAAAAAATTGTATATCTCAAGTAAAAAGTTGTATGCAAAGAATATTGAAATTGCTGAGAAGACGTTTAATTGCAACATTATCCGTAACTCTAAGAATATTACGAAGGCATCATGGGAAATTATAAAAAAGTAATAGTAGCTCAATTGATGCTAACACTAGAATACAGCCATTGCATATCGTAGTGGATGGTAAGGAAGTGAAATGTCAGAAAGAAATTGAGGGGGTTGATGCAAAAACAAGTCAAGTCACATTTTTGAAGTTTTTGAAAAAAGCGAGCAATTATGTAAAATAGTTTTTTGTCTTCCTTTTGGAGCAATAATAAGTCAAGTCCGGACATACCTCACAAGCCGGTATGCAATGCACACTTATAGCCACACACTTTTGTGGGAAGAACAAGACATGTCCCAGGACTTGCCTCATTCTTGTAACCAATCAAGGTGGCAGTGAGCTGTCAGATTTTACCAAATGGCCGTCTATAGAGTAGAAAATCGAAAAAATTCAGAAATTCTAGCAATCAAAATATCAACTTTGTATTGATTAAAATAAATAACTTTGATAAAAATCGTAATTATGTAATACAATTATTTTTGGTGCAAAAACATGACAAGTCCAAATGCATCAAGGGTTGCAAAAAATGATCATCCCTTCAATAAAAATCACTCAAAATGATTTTTACAGTAGAAAATTGATGTATTAGTATCACTATACTCATAGAAATAAATAATATTGGAGCTATATTTATTTTGGAATTTGGAATCTAGTACCGTGAATATCTCCAGATATGAAATTTGTGACTTGACTTGTTTTTGCTCCAACCCCCTCAATTGCTTGTTCTTTGAATTCATATTTTAGTAACACAGCCAAAAACTTAGCCAAAAACATATCCAATCATTCTGTTCAAAGTGTACCGGTATTTAGTAATTCCTTATTTTTGCATAAGGTAACTACAAAGGAGTTCATAGATATAATTGATAAAGTTTCAAAAAAGAAATCTTCTGGCATGGATGGGATTCCATGTGATGTATTGAAGTATGTTGGAACATATTTGGCTCATCCCCTCGTTTTTTAGATGAGCGTAGCGAAGCTTTCCATTTCACACCCTGAAAAAAAATGGGCTTCGTTTTTATGTTTTTTTTTTTTTTTTTTTTTTTGTAATTATGTACAGGTCAGAGAAATGAATCAATCAACTTGAAACTTTTTCTGAACGTTGGTGTTATACCAGAATAGGTTGGGATTGTTATTCAGAGGAATCGGTCGGAAGGTTTTTCCGGAAAATAATCGGAAAGTTTGGAAAATCCTCATGAGAATAACCCAGAGGAAAAATACTTGAAAAACAAGAATTTTTCCAAAAATCTCAAATTGTCACAGAATATGGAAAATACTATTATACACCTTTTCAGAGATTTTTACAACAATCGAATGAGAAATAACGAAGAAAACGCATTAAAGGTGTACATTTTATTTAATATTTGGATCAATTGGATTTGCAAAGTGTTTATGCGACAAGTTGCAGGTTACTATAAATATCAACAAGTTGCAGGTGATGTTTTTGAACGTTTGAAGTAAGTCAAGGTTTGTAGATGTAAATTGAGCTGACAAGTTATTTTTCATTCTAGATTGCCATACTTCTAAGCTCATCTAACAACGCGCATCCCGCGTTTTCCTAGTAGATGTAAATTGAGCTGACAAGTTATTTTTCATTCTAGATTGCCATACTTCTAAGCTCATCTCACAACGCGCATCCCGCGTTTTCCTAGTAGATGTAAATTGAGCTGACAAGTTATTTTTCATTCTAGATTGCCATACTTCTAAGCTCATCTCACAACGCGCATCCCGCGTTTTCCTAGTATTATAAACATGTATTTTGTAGAGGGATGTATTCCTGATGCCCTTAAAATCACGAAAATTAAACCTCTATATAAAGGTGGTGATGATTCTGACAGACCTCTTGCCATGCTCTCTGTGTATTCTAAACTAGGCAAACGCGTTATGTGTTGCCGCGTTGATGGATGAGCTGGAACATATCAACTTATCTTTGGATTGGTTATTATATATATATATATACACCTTGAGATCCAAACCATTACATCACTGCCATCTTATTTTCCATTAATAATTTATATAATAATAAAGAAGGCTTTGTTTTAATCGTTTACAATCAAGTGGTGACACTTGTTGCTTTGATTTAATAGGTATCTTAATAGCTTTGAATAATTGACGCAAATAACATTATATATTTTTTTACATCGAAACGGCTGATCCGATTTGAGTAAAAGTTCGGAATAATTGGATGAGCGAAGCGAAGACTCAATTACACTATACCGGAAAAAAAGTGCCTGTTTTTTTTTTTTTTTTTTTTTTTTTTTGTTCGCGCTCCACAGGTCAGACAAAAATTCAAAATCAGTTGAAACTTGGCACACACATGAACCCCTATCTGACTTGATGCTGTATAGTTTTGAGGCACGATTGGTTGAACAACTTCTGAGAAAACTCATTCCAAAGTTTTCAAAAATCCCATTAGAATAAGCCAGAGGAAAACATTCGTGAAAAATATTTCATCTGAGAGGATTCAAATTTTCAGAGAACTTCAATCTGATAATAATACACATTATTCCGAACTTTTACTCAAATCGGAACAGCCGTTTCGATGTAAAAAAATATATAATGTTATTTGTGTCAATTATTCAAAGCTATTAAGATACCTATTAAATCAAAGCAACAAGTGTCACCACTTGACTGTAAACGATCAAAACAAAGCCTTCTTTATTATCATATAAATTATTAATGGAAAATAAGATGGCAGTGATGTAATGGTTTGGATCTCAAGGTGTATATATATATAATAACCAATCCAAAGATAAGTTGATATGTTCCAGCTCATCCATCAACGCGGAAACACATAACGCGTTTGCCTAGTGTGTATCATTATCAGATTGAAATATTCTCTGAAAATTTGAATTCTCTCGGATGAAATATTTTTCACGAATGTTTTCCTCTGGCTTATTCTAATGGGATTTTTGAAAACTTTGGAATGAGTTTTCTCAGAAGTTGTTCAACCGATCGTGCCTCAAAACTATACAGCATCAAGTCAGATAGGGGTTCATGTGTGTGCCAAGTTTCAACAGATTTTGAATTTTTGTCTGACCTGTAGAGCGCGAACAAAAAAACGAAAAAAAAAAAAAAAAAAAAAAAACAGGCACTTTTTTTTCGGTATAGTGTAATTGAGTCTTCGCTTCGCTCATCCAATGAAAATGAATTCTGTAATAGACTTGTCAACTTTTTACTTTTTTACTTTCTAATAATATTACTCCTCATTGTCAGCATGATTTTGTTAAAGGTAAATCCACAAATTCAGCAATTGAGGGGGTTGGTGCAAAAACAAGTCAAGTCACAAATTTCATATCTGGAGATATTCACGGTATTAGATTCCAAATTCCAGAATGAATATATAGCTCCAATATTATTTATTTCTATGAGTATAGTGATACAAATACATCAATTTTCTACTGTAAAAATCATTTTGAGTGATTTTTATGGAAGGGATGATCATTTTTTGCAACCCTTGATGCATTTGGACTTGTCATGTTTTTGCACCAAAAGTAATTGTATTACATAATTACGATTTTCATCAAAGTTATTTATTTCAATCAATACAGAGTTGATATTTTGATTGCTAGAATTTCTGGATTTTTTCGATTTTCAACTCTAGACGGCCATTTGGTAAAATCTGACAGCTCACTGCGACCTTGATTGGTTACAAGAACGAGGCAAGTCCTGGGACATGTCTTGTTTTTCCCACAAAAGTGAGTGGCTATGAGTGTGCATTGCATACTGGCTTGTAAGGTATGTCCGGACTTGACTTATTATTGCTCCAAAATGAAGACAAAAAACTATTTTACATAATTGCTGGCTTTTTTCAAAAACGTCAAAAATGTGACTTGACTTGTTTTTGCATCAACCCCCTCAATTGCTTCTTTTATAGATAATATTTTGAAACTTTTAGATGAAAAACACAAACCAGTTGGTATTTTATATGACTCCAGCAAGGCTTTTGACATTGTGAACCATGATCCATTATTGAAAGAACTGAATAATTCTGGTGTTAGAGGGAAGCCTAATGACTGGATTAGATCTTTTTTATTGAATAGAAAACAGTATGTGGAAATTAGTGACAATATAGATTCCTTTCTATCAACTGAACAAGTGATAAACATTGGTGTTCCGCAGGGATCAACTATTGCGCCAATTTTGTTTACATTGTTCACTTCGGATATGCCTTATGCTTTCAATAGAGGACAGTCAGTTCTTTAAGCAGACGATACGACCCAACTCCTTGAAAAGGATGACTTATTAATGTCTGGTATAAATGAGCCATCCGCATCTGACCGAGTTGCTCTTTACTGTAAATCTAATGAACTTGTGATTAAACAGAAGAAAACTGCTCTCATGCAATTCACTACCAACAAAACAGTCATTATTGATAGTCCTTTACTTCACTTGAATGGTAAGAGCATCATTGAAGTTGATACAGCTGAATTATTAGGTTTCAAGATCTACAATAAACTAAATTGGGAAGCTCATTGCTCCAATCTTGAATCATATCTCTCATCTAGTTATTTTCTTGTTAAAAGACTAGTGAATATATCTAGTGTGGATGTTGTAAAAATGGCATACTTCTCATACATGCACTCTAAAATAAGTTATGGTATCATTATGTGGGGCCTGTCAAGTCATGCTAGAGGTATATTTATCTTACAAAAAAAAAGCCCTAAGATATTTAGCACGGGCAAGCTATAATCCTGTCACAGCAGATGTTTTTCATAAAGATTCTTGTGTTGAACTTTTCAAATCATTCAATATTCTTCCTATGCCCTGTATTTATATATTTATCGTAATTTTATTCGTTGTTGATTCTAATTCCATAACTATTATAAACTCCGGCAATCATGAATACGATACGAGGAAAAAAAATGACTTCATATCCACAGACCATAGGCTAGTATCATTTGAGAAAGGTCCCACATATTCAGGAAATAGGCTGTACAACATTCTTCCCAAATGTATTAAAGAAAGTAAAAAGTTGGGTGTAGAGAAATTTAAAATCAAGTTGAAAACGTTTCTTCTTAGTAAATGCTATTACTCTGTGAAAGAGTATGTTTATGATAATACGTACAACTTTTAATTTTAACATTAGGTGCAATTTTAATTTTTGTTCACTTGTGTTTTATAATGTTTTTATCTCTATTATTACCAATTATATCATGGCACATTTCCTACTATTTTTGTATTTATATTAGTTCTGTATAATATGACAATTCTGTGATAATCTGTTCTTGATTTTATACAGAAATAAAACAATTTGAATTGAATTGAATTGAATTATGAGTTCGGCGCACATTTTCCTGGTGCAAAATGGCGGCCGTGACGTCACACTCCGACCCATGCTATCATACACCAGCCTTACCACATTCAGCTTATTTTTGGAGGTTTCTTATTCTTGGCTCCTCATTTTCGGGGGTTACCATTTTCTGAGTTTTCCTGTATTTTCGGGTGCAAGAATTTTCCTTGTTTTCTCTTTGACAATTCATCATATATTTTATTCTCAATAGACGTCACATTATGATCTATATTATTATACACTACACTCACCACATTCCCATCAATCTCAAAGGTTCCTCATTCCAGGGCTTCTAATTCTCGGGGGTTCCTATTTTTGGGGGTTGAACATTTTAAAGTGTCTTCTCTTTTATAATTGACTCATTCTCACTGTATTGCGTGTTGATTGTTCCACCAAGGTAATTGTAAAATAAATTAGTTTTCTTCGCTTGTTGAGATGTAAGATTCTTATGGTAGTATGTCATCTTTTTCATACAGTATTTTTCCTTTTTTTCCAATAAACATATTTCTCCATCTGAATTTCTATATCGTGAATCTCAGAAAATTGTCTATCGGAATAAAATCATGCAATGATGTAACCTGCCTTTTCTCATATGTAATCTTCTTCGTGAGGTGGTCTTTTTCATTTTCCCTATAATTTACATGTGATAATTTGTTCTTGAAAGAGACAAGAAACAACCCGATGAGGTCAATGAAGAGAAAAAAAAGATTTATGAGCCAACTATTCCTTACTTCCTCAAGAAGTATAATTTAAAGGAAATAGAAGTTATCGGACTTTTTGTGGGAGCCAGGGGAACAATTTGTAATGTTTTCAGTGACTTTTGTAAACGTCTTTTTATAAGTAACTTTTTAGAATATCGAATCGTAGTGTCATCACTTGAAGACTCCGTAAGAATTTTGAGAAATCATTTGTATAATTAACGTTTCCATATATCACTTTTAATTTTGTAATCACTAAATCTCCTTATTATTTTATTCAATCCTATTTTGTTTTCACATTTTTTCTATTCGATTAGTTCCCTCTTCATGTATTAATATATAATATTTTCAATCTATTTCTCTATATTATTCTATGTATTTTTTATACTGATTGCTATCCTGTTTTATAATTTAGTCAGGGACCAATAAAGGTTATTTCTTCTTCTAATTGATTTCAATAAACCTATCCATTTATATTTCAAACCTTCTTTCCCGTTCTTTTATTCTACAATTCCCTTTTAATTCCCATTTCACCAATACAAAATGTCCATTCACACATTCCTTCCTGCAAGTATTTTTTTAATTCTTATTCTTCCCAATAATTTATTTGTTTTATTTCATTTTTATTTCATTATTCACACGACATATTTTTTCAGTTTTCCAATAGAATTTGATATGACTCTCGATATTCATTTCTGAACCTTCTTCTTCCCATTTTATTATTCAACAATTCAAATACAATTTCACATTCTACTCTTACAAATTGTACATTCATATATTATTATGTAAACGATTTCATTCTTCACTCATTAGTTCTTACAATAGTAGTTATGTTCATTCTTTCAGATCCAGGATAAGAAAAATGATGTTGGAAATGAGAATAGATCCAGTCAATACCAATAAGGAACAACTTTTGTATTAACAATAGGTAAAAAGCTGGATTCACAATGCGAACTAATTGATGAGCGTAGCGAAGTCTCCATCCCACTCTTATAGGGCTTTGTCTGTGTGTTTTTTTTTTTTTTTTTTTTTTTTTGTAAGCACTCCACAGGTCGCAAGGGTTGACTGATCAACATGAAACTTTTTTTAGACACGCAAACTCATCCAACTTAGAACTGTATAGTTTTTGGGATGAATCGGACGGACCGATTTTGAGATACATCATCTCAAAGTTTCTAAAAACCCCATGAGATTTGGCTGGGCGGAAAATAATGAAAAATAACATCTCTCCAAATGGGATGAAATTTTCTCTAAATGTGTATACATGGATTTTACACATTATTACGATTTTTTAAGCAATTCTGATCAGTCGTTTTGAAGAAAAAAAATACAATGACTGTTAATATTCATAAAATATATCATAAAATATTGTGACAGAATTAAGTTGTCGAGATTCCCTGCTTTCTAGATTCAAGAGTTGACCAACAGTGAAGTATTTTTTATATGCGTCAAGGTGTGTAGAATACCAGAGTCAATGAAGTGGCAAGAGTAGAACTACTTTAACGACTTTAATAGCTTATTCAGATATCAAGGTGTGTAGAATACCTGAGTCGATAAAGTAGCAAGGGTAGAACTACTTCAAGGACTTTTATACCCTATTCAGATATCTCGCTCATCTTACAACGCATATTTAGCGTTTGACTAGTGATTAGTGATTAATGATTAACTAAAGTTGGCAGATACGGAATCAGTGTTGACGTTCACATTGTGTTTAATATTAGTGACTGATAATGAAAGTTACCCAACTTTCAACTTTAGTATTGATCATTAGTTTCAATCATTAGTCCGACCAATCAGAAGTCATGAATTTGAAACGACAGGAAGTCAATGCAAAAGGGAGCTATCCCGCTCGATGAACCACTCGTTTACAGCCTTTTAACATGTACATTTCAATTTGAATTCGTCATTTTAAGACAGCTACGACTCATGAAAATTAATTCTTATCTCAAGCCTATGTGAATGCTTGGTTTCTTAATTTTAGTATCTAGTATTAGTCACTAACTAGTCAAACGCGAAATATGCGTTGGAAGATGAGCGAGATATCTGAATAAGGTATAAAAGTCCTTGAAGTAGTTCTACCCTTGCTACTTTATCGACTCTGGTATTCTACACACCTTGATATCAGAATAAGCTATTAAAGTCGTTAAAGTAGTTCTACTCTTGCCACTTCATTGACTCTGGTGTTCTACACACCTTGACGCATATAAAAAATACTTCATTGTTGGTCAACTCTTGAATCTAGAAAGCAGTGAATCTCGACAACTTAATTCTGTCACAATTTGTATGATATATTTTATGAATATAATCAGTCATTTTATTTTTTTTCTCCAAAACGACTGATCAGAATTGCTTAAAAAATCGTAATAATGTGTATAATCCATGTATACACATTTAGAGAAAATTTCATCCCATTTGGAGAGATTTTATTTTTCAACATTTTCCGCCCAGCCAAATCTTATGGGGTTTTTAGAAACTTTGAGATGATGATTCTCAAAATCGGTCCGACCGATTCATCCCAAAAACTATACAGTTTTAAGTTGGATGAGTTTGCGTGTACAAAAAAAGTTTCATGTTGATCAGTCAACCCTTGCGACCTGTGGAGTGCTTACAAAAAAAAAAAAAACACAGACAAAGCCCTATAAGAGTGGGATGGAGACTTCGCTACGCTCATCAATTATTAGTTCGCATTGTGAATCCAGCTTAATGTAATAGCATATGGCTAACCAACTAGTCAAACGCGAAATATGCGTTGTAAGATGAGCGAGATATCTGAATAAGGTATAATAACAGTCCTACATTTGCTACTTTATCGACTATGGTATTCTACACACCTTGATATCTGAATAAGCTATAAAAGTTGTTAAAGTAGTTCTACTCTTGCCACTTCATTGACTATGGTGTTCCACACACCTTGACGCATATAAAAAATACTTCATTGTTGGTCAACTCTTGAATCTAGAAAGCAGTGAATCTCGACAACTTAATTCTGTCACAATTTTTATGATATATTTCATGAATATTATCAGTCCTTTTATTTTTTTTCTTCAAAACGACTGATCAGAATTGCTGACAAAATCGTAATAATGTGTAAAATTCATGTATACACATTTAGAGAGAATGTCATCCCATTTGGAGAGATTTTATTTTTCAACATTTTCCGCCCAGCCAAATCTTATGAGGTTTATAGAAACTTTGAGATGATTTTTCTCAAAATTGGTCCGACCGATTCATTCCAAAAACTATACAGTTCCAAGTTGGATGAGTTTGCGTGTACAAAAAAAGTTTCATGTTGATCAGTCAACCCTTGCGACATGTGAAGTGCTTACAAAAAAAAAAAAAAAAAAAAAAAACACACAGACAAAGCCCTATAAGAGTGGGATGGAGACTTCGCTACGCTCATCAATAAATATATACATTACAATACAATTCAAATCCGAATTCAATTTTAATCTACTGATTTTGAATCAACGTTCATATATCATCTCTTGATCAGAGTTTTTTCCAATTCCATAGATTTTCCAATCTCAATTCCATTTTCAATCCACGAATACGAAAAATGTATGCACAAGCACATGTTGCTTCCCCTTCATATTCTCTCTCCACAATTCACATAGTTTAATTTATTAATCGTTCACTAGAATTCAATATATACATTTTCATTTCAAGTCCAGAACTTTTCTATATATCCATTATTGATTTTTTTCCAATTCAGATACAATTCTCATTTCACTCAGGTAAATTAAGCACATGTATCATATTTTCTTGAACGTTCTTTTCCTCTGTTCAATGCATTTTCAATTCCACTAATTAAGAATATCCTCTCATATTATATTAGGCCTATTTCCTGAACCTATTTTTTCTTTTCATCTATTCGTTTTTTTCAATTCAGATACAATATACATTTCGATAGTGAGAAATATTCATATATTAAATGCTGTTGATATATATTTTTCTCGTATTATTCACTTCAAATGATTTATCAATCTTTCACTGGAATTTAGCATCTCTTTCTATTTCAAGTTCAAAACCTTTATTCAATAATCTCTTTCAATCCAAATACAACCCTCATTATACTCTGACCAATTAATCATCAGTGAATTATCTCCTAAACGTAGTTGTCATTCCTCTCACCCGTAATTTTATCAATCCAAATACATTTATATTTCACCAGTGATTGCTCACCATCCGCGAATTATTTCCGAATCGTAGACCTGTCACATCTGCATCCAGGCATCTGCATGCTCACGAGAGACCATCTCGATCTTTCCGGATACTCATCATCGGCACAACACGAAAGGCTCAAATGATCTTGCTGAGGACTATTGCAGGTTGACGACCACGTCAAGATCAACTCTTCAAGTCGGTAGAAGAATGTATGAACAACTCTTCAAGTCGGTAGAAGAATGTATGAACATTTTCCCAGAGAGTTTAAAGAGAGCCACATCCAGACAACAGCCTGGAGAGGTCAACAGAGTAAAACGAAACCACTACGAGCCTACTGTTGACTTCTTCAAAAGCAAATACGATCTCTGCAACATCGAGGTCATTGGGCTGTTCATTGGAGCGCGCGGTACCATAACGAATTTTTTCAATGAATTTACATGAGAACTTGTTTTTGATATTGTTATTTTAGCTTTGAGAGGTTCAATTAATATTCTAAGAAATCATCTTTACAATGAATTCTTTTTATAATAATTAATTTTCTTTTTTTTCATTTTTTTTATTTTCTCTGAGAACCTCAAATATTTTTACTTTCATTTATTTTCTCCAGTTATATCCTCAATTTTTATTATTAGTTCGATTTTTTTAAGCTTAAGAGGCCGCAGGCGCTCGTATTTCACGCCGCAAACTCTCACGGCCGTAATTTTTGAGATATTAATATGATTGTTTTTGCATTCAGTTGATAATTGAAAGAGGGAGGTTATCGCATTCACAGAATTTTGAACAACAAATTTGTAATTTTTCAAATTCTTCAAATGGAAAATGAAAAAATTTCTAGTTTACGGAAACCTAGATATATATTTTTGGATACCGAAAAAAAATATGGACTGTGAAATATATCAAAAGTGTGAGTAAGGGAATTAACGGCGTTCACGAGAATCTGAGTTCGACGGGCTAGTCTATGGGCTGCGCCTAGCACACGATGCATGGTAAACTCGAGTCTGAAGCGAGCGAACAACGAGCGCGTGTAGCGCGCCTGCGGCCTCTTAATGTCATTATTACTCATCACAATTCTCAATTTTTCCAATTATTCAACTATATTTCATTTCTATATATATTGTTATCAAAATTGTATTTTATACTGATTGTTATTTTGTAAACTTTTTATAAGCCAGGGACCAATAAGGGTTGTTTAAATGAATCCGAATTAAATATCCTATTGAATGATATAATCATTATAAAGCCTGGATGAATATTCTTCATACAACTGATTTACTGATTTATTTTTCATCTATATCTCTGTATAATGCTTCGTTTTATTCAATCATCTGAAGTGGCTTACACAATAACTTAGTACATTAACCACGGACAAAATACAATACAATATTTTTCTTTTTTCATATATAAATCTTTATTGATCTCTGCCCATGTACATCGGGTTGCCTATCGACACAGAATAACAAACAAATCAAAATTTAGAAAGGATAATAGGAACATAAAAATACATTTTTGAAGATGAAGCTAATTTAAGACTGAAATATTGAAGCTTATTTTGACTTTATAAATGATTTCTAAGAATGATGATTGAATCGCGTGGTACGCTCACTACTAGGTTCTTGATGATGGGAGATATACCAAACTTTATTAAAGATTCTTCGAAAAATGTTGGGATAGTACCTCTTGCCCCAATGAGCAGCCCCGTGACTTCCATCTTCTGGATGGCGTATTTTTCCAAGTAGTAAGGTATTGTGGCTTCATATATATTTTTCTCTTGTTTTTGTTAGTAAATGGTAATTTTTTTTTGTATTTGTATTGATTTATGGATTCATGAAAAGTTGATTACATGTATAAACCAAGTCAAAATTAAAAATAATCAGTCTAAAAATAGTTGAAATGCATTGCAACGAGACGAATAGAATGAATGGTAATTAACACATCTGTTTATCACAACTAATTATAGTTTCTTTATTACATCTTTTTTTATCCATCCTGACTTGGTTTTTCGTGGTTTCCCACAGTCTGCGAAGCAAATGCTTGGATGAAGTACTAATTGGCCACGATCATTAATTAGTAGAGCGATAGGCCTCATTATAACATTATAGGCCTATCACTAATTTAATTTGTGCATTTTGTATAACAATCAATTTTACATCTGCTGTCAAGGGAAAGAAGTAATCATTCGTGCCCAAGAGACTTGGTTCAAAGTGGAGGATATCAACATTCGTGTGTTTATACTGAAAGACTTTTATCTACGGCAAAAAAATTATGGTCACAGACAGCGCAGTCCTGGTGTTGAAGACCATTAGTTTTAAATAATCAAAATGGGTTGGTATAAGATCGCCCTTGTGGTGCCCCGTCCGAACGATCCTATCTTTCATCCGTAGCCTTAATTGGGGAACAATGATTTTGTGTCAAGTTTCGATGTTATTAAAAAATAAAAAATAATAATAATTATAGTAGTTGGGAATTATATGAGCTCGGTGATTTCACATAGCGGAGTTTTATTAGACGAGCTTAAGCGAGGATTCAATTCCACATACTGAAGAAAAATTGGTGTTCGTTTTTATGTTTTTATTTATTTCTCAATGTTTTTTTCTCCGTTCTCCAAAGGTCAAACGGCTACAGCTATTAACTACAAACTTTTTTCCATTATGGTTCCTCATCAAACTCAGATCTGTATGGCTTTGTGGCATCATCGAATGGTAACTTTCATTTTTATGAATTTTAGAAATTTCAAAAATACCCGTTAGAATAACACAACAGAAAAAAATAAGAATAATTTTATTTTCAAAAGAGACGAAATCTTGCGTGAAGTTGAATTACATTCTGATACACATTTCTGGAAATTCTCAGTATGATCGGGTCAGCCATTTTGAAGAAAAAACATAAAATGTGCTAAATTGGTACCACTCGAAGCAGTGTATACCCATTCATAAGTTAAATGTCACTCAATTGGCAAATGTAGGCAAAAGTTTGGCAAAAAAGTTGACATACTATTACTGTTCGCTCGTCTAACAACGCGTATCGCTTTTTCCTAGTGCATAGAGTGGATAAACATTCGAGTTCCTGAAGGTACGTTATTCATGATGTAATCAAACAGAGAATTCATATATAGAATTATATATATACATATATATATATATATATATATATATATATATATATATATATATATATATATATATATATATATATATATATATATATATATATATATATATATATATATATATATATATATATATATATATATATATATATATATATATATATATATATATATATATATATATATATATATATATATATATATATATATATATATATATATATATATATATATATATATATATATATATATATATATATATATATATATATATATATATATATATATATATATATATATATATATATATATATATATATATATATATATATATATATATATATATATATATATATATATATATATATATATATATATATATATATATATATATATATATATATATATATATATATATATATATATATATATATATATATATATATATATATATATATATATATATATATATATATTTATATATATATATATATATATCTATATATATATATCTATATATATATATATATATATATATATATATATATATATATATATATATATATATATATATATATATATTATATATATATATATATATATATATATATAAATATATATATATATATATATATATATATATATATATATATATATATATATATATATATATATATATATATGTATATATATATATATTTATATATATATATATATATATATATATATATATATATATATATATATATATATAAATATATATATATATATATATATATATATATATATATATATATATATATATATATATATGTGTATATATATATATATATACACGAGGGGACGTGAACAACTATTAAATTTGATGTACACCTGATTTCAGATTTCAAGGGATTTCAGGGAGATTTCATGACAAGTGTACAACAGATTTCAGGAGATGTTATATAAATTTATATTTGTATAAATATTTTCAATAATTTCACCTCACATCAGCTCTGGTGTCGTATTCAATCATATAAAGAAATGCATGCTCTCCGAAATAGCAAAAAAACATCAATTTATGTTAATACAAAATTATTCAATTCCCTTGCCATCAGTAATCATTCTGGCGCCACTACGAAGAATAAAAACTTTTGGTTATATATATAGAATTCATATATATATTCAAATATAGCGAAAACATATAACTTTTATGGAAAAAATTCTGTTTTCTTGATCTGTTTTAAGATAATACGTCATTGAATTCCATCACGCTCTTGTTACTCATTGACGTGTAGCCTCAGAGCTGATTTTATTAACTGACGAGCACTCAGTTATCTTGCGGTTGATATAGGCCTACTTTTTATTCAATATCATCGAATTGTGAGCATGGAAAAAATGGTGGAGATGCATTTCTCCATCCTTGTAAGCACTGTGCATCAAGAGTATATTGGAGTCGATTTGGCAAGGTATTAGTTCTTTGGTGATAACTTTTGAACGGTATGAGATATCGAAATTCTAATACGCGAGAAACACAGATAATGATAATAGCTTCGAGATGATATAAGTTATATTTATTGGATGAGCATAGCGAAGACTCAATTTCACTGTACTTGAAAAATCGATTGTGTTTTTTTTTTTTTTTTTTTGTTCGCGCTCTACAGGTCAAACAGAAAATCAGATCATGATGAAACTTGGCACACACATATCTGACTTTGATGCTGTATAGTTTTGAGGCAAAATCGGTTCAACAATTCTTGAGATAAATCATTTTGAAGTTTTCAAAAAACCCATACGAATAAGCCAGGCGGAAAAAATGACAAAGTGAATGTTCTCCGAAATTTTTCAAATTTCCACAGAACTCGAACAACATAATAATACACATTATTACGGACTTTTACAATAGTCGGATGTGACATTTCGGACTAAAAAAATTTAAAATTGCGATTTTTATTTATTTAATTCATTTTTTTTTATTCGCTCATCCATCAACGCGGAAACACATAACGCGTTTTCCTAGTTAAAGTCATGTCGTATAATTGTCAAGTGTATACAGCTAAAAGGTATGTTTTTCTAGCTGTATATGCTTGACAAATATGCAACATGAGCTGAACAGTTGTCACTTACACCATTTCGAAGGTATTATAATTATCATTTATTTTATTTATTTATTATAGATTACAGCTTTGGACCAGTGGTCCGGTGGCGGTTGATTTAAATACTATGGTCCTTAATTTTAACAATGTCAATATACAATTAAATTCAGTTCATAAAAAGAAATCTGAGTAAACTAAAATGTGTAAAACAAGAGTAGAAGGTGTCATATTGGAATGTAACACTATAGATTTGATAAAATAGTATTGAAAGCCGAGGATTTGGGTAAGGTTTCCATTTTTTCTTGAGGAAGATCATTCCAGAGGCGAATGGATCTACCAAGAAAAGATTGGAGACCTACGTTGGTGTTATATCTTGGTAGATTTATCTTTAGGTTGTGGTCATTTCGTCCAACGAAGCTAGGTTCAGTAAGCCGGGATGTTATAGCTAGCCATGCTGGTTGTTTTGTTACAGCTTTGTGTAGAGACTTGAGGGTTGCTCGAGCTCTACGAACATCTAGTGTCTCCCACTTCAGTTGGAGTTGAAGTTTTGTAATTTTACGAAAATATCTGCATAGAATCTATTTCAAAATTCTGATATCTCATACCGTTCAAAAGTTATCACCAAGAAACTGATATTTCGCTAAATCGACTTCCTTGGACTTATGGTCTTACGGAAAAGATGAAATTGATGTTCATCTCTGTGGGTGCGTTCCGAAACCTACGACAAGTAACTTACTGATCGTTCCGAAACCTCCAGAATCTACTGCCAGTATACTGGATGCATTCCGAAACCTAGGACAAGTAACTTACTGATCGTTCCGAAACCTCCAGAATCTACTGCCAGTATACTGGATGCATTCCGAAACCTACGACAAGTAACTTACTGATCGTTCCGAAACCTTCAGAATCTACTGCCAGTATACTGGATGCATTCCGAAACCTACGACAAGTAACTTACTGATCGTTCCGAAACCTCCAGAATCTACTGCCAGTATACTGGATGCATTCCGAAACCTACGACAAGTAACTTACTGATCGTTCCGAAACCTCCAGAATCTACTGCCAGTATACTGGATGCATTCCGAAACCTACAACAAGTAACTTAGTGATCGTTCCGAAACCTCCAGAATCTACTGCCAGTATACTGGATGCATTCCAAAACCTACGACAAGTAACTTACTGATCGTTCCGAAACCTTCAGAATCTACTGCCAGTATACTGGATGCATTCCGAAACCTACGACAAGTAACTTACTGATCGTTCCGAAACCTCCAGAATCTACTGCCAGTATACTGGATGCATTCCGAAACCTACGACAAGTAACTTACTGATCGTTCCGAAACCTCCAGAATCTACTGCCAGTATACTGGATGCATTCCGAAACCTACAACAAGTAACTTAGTGATCGTTCCGAAACCTCCAGAATCTACTGCCAGTATACTGGATGCATTCCGAAACCTACGACAAGTAACTTACTGATCGTTCCGAAACCTCCAGAATCTACTGCCAGTATACTGGATGCATTCCGAAACCTACGACAAGTATCTTACTGATCGTTCCGAAACCTCCAGAATCTACTGCCAGTATACTGGATGCATTCCGAAACCTACGACAAGTAACTTACTGATCGTTCCGAAACCTACCGCACCAGTGAATTCTGCTTACTGGAAACACTGGAGGTATTCGGCCTAGTACGTCCAGTAAATTCGAAGATACAGCAAGTAGAAAAATGGCGTCCTCCGATTAATATTCCGAAGTTGAGTTAGTTTGTACTCAATTTAATCGAAGCGCTACAATTGTGGTTAATAAAGCCGAAAAACTGCTTTTGGAAAGACGTTAGTTGATTTAAAATTGGTTTAAGGTTGATTTGCGTTCAATTTTGGAACACGTGGTTTCCTGACCCAACATTTTATCCACAATAATACAACAA
Source organism: Brachyptera risi (assembly GCA_964007535.1). NCBI lineage: Eukaryota > Metazoa > Arthropoda > Insecta > Plecoptera > Taeniopterygidae > Brachyptera > Brachyptera risi. The sequence goes on along the minus strand of OZ023339.1, from coordinate 17,172,380 downwards.
CAATAATATCGTCCATCTTTATACTTGCAAATTGTACTGGGTGCGTTCCGTTACTTCATATTTATATTGGGTTTTAACGACGCACTGTAATGATTACTAAGATCTATTGGTGTCGGATGAATGATTAATGAGATGATGGGATGATGTGATGAAGGTTTTTATGGGTAGTGGGAGGGATAGTGGGAAGGAAGCGGTCGTGGCCTATATAGTGGGAACCATCCCGGCATTAGCCTAGACTACAGAGGGAAATCACGAAAAACCCCTGTAAAGATGGACGGTGGCGGGGATCGAACCGGGTCCGATATGTCCCTTCACCTCCCGGATCACAGGAAGCAAGTGCGCTAACCACTCAGCCACTGTGTTGGTCCCGTTACTTAGGCCTAATGGATACAAATAAATCTACTGTACTGTACTGCAAGTGAGGCCAGTAGGTTTCGGAGGGCTTCCCATGTAGGCAAGATCTAATTTTCATGTAATTTTGATTTGATACCTAAATTATTAGTAATACACATTATTCCCAAGTATCACATAGATCGGATTGGCCATTCTGATATAAGAAAAATGACCATGTCATTTTCGTTCAACAATCAAAGCTATTACGGAACCCATCAGGAATATAGGCAACAGGTATAACCAATCGGTTTACAGGCTTGTGTCACATAACAAATCTCAAACAATAGTCAGACACGGGCTGTATCTAGCTTCATATATCTTGAGATATGTAATTTAGATACATTTGTATCAGGTATTTTGTATTTTGAATGCATGCTTGAAATGTATCTTGTATTTTGTATTTTAAATACTCATTTTCAATGTATCTTGTATCTTTACCAACTATAAAAATACAAGATAGGCCTACATTTTTACGTTTTTCGTGGCAATTTTACGATTATATCTGCCGAATAATTATAAATCTCCCCTATTGTGAATGTGTTATGTACTTTCTTGAAAAAAAAATGAGAATAATATTGAAACATCAGCATAGTATATACCGATACAATGTTCTTCATATTTACATTTTCCTATTTTTTTTTTGAATAAAAAGTAGGCCTATCTTGAGAATGTATCTTTTGAAAGTATCTTGAGATAGGTCTACTATCTTGTATTTTATATTTTTAATACATTTTTTAAATGTATCTTGTATCTTGTATTTCAAATACCCTGAATTCAAGTATCTACCGTATCGTCCCAAATATAAGCTGAAGGTTTTTCTCGAAATTTCAAGCTCCAAAGTCACCCTCGGCATTGAGTTTGTAGTGACATCAACAAGTGCACGTGGAGAGTGGTTGACCTCGCTGGTGCCAGTCTAGAGCAACAGTCTAGTGGAGTCAGGATGAGAGGGAGGGGGAGAAAGGCAGCTGGGTGTGAAACTCCGCGTCTCTGCGCGAGTGTTGGGACTATCGTGTATCAAACCTGTATACACGACAACGAGTGTCGAGTTTACAAGAACGTAATGACAATAACAACACGTCCTGCATGGGATTATTAGCCTACTTGGGGTAACGCAAGTAGGCTAAATAACTCCATGGAGGTGGTATAATTGTCCCAAGGGTAGGAAATGAACATGAGTGAGATTTTTCAAGTGGTTTTCGAGATTGTAGGCCGAGATTGGCGTTACACGTTCAAGCACGTAAAAATTACCATGTTTGGATAGTTTTCAATTTTCATCGAAAACTTTGGTTATCGGTCAAATTTGCGCATATTTCGCTGTGAAACACATTTTTGCATCATCATGATACATACAGACAGCACCAAAAAATGATTATGAACTTGTTTTCAAGTTTTATCGCCTCTTATCCCCCCCCTTCCCCCCTCCCCTGCCTCTACTTATCACCCATACATAGCATTGTTGATTGATGATAGACAGATGTGTCAAAGTGTTCGTGTTGTTATTCAGTGTAACACGAGACTAATAAAAGTCTCTTGTTTGCTTCAACATGGATGACCGTGCAATTCTGACGACGATTGTGAGTTCGGCCTATGCTCTAACATTGACGTCCGAAAGCGTTTCACGGCAACTGTTTTCATCGCAATATGTGACATTTTTTCGCACGTGACTTTTTGATGACTTAAGAGGCCGCAGGCGCTCGTGTTTCACGCCGCAAACTCTCACGGCCGTAATTTTTGAGATATCAATATGATTGTTTCTTGCATTCTGTTGATAATTGAAAGAGGGAGGTTATCGCATTTACAGAATTTTGAACAACAAATTTGTAATTTTTCAAATTCTTCAAATGGAAAATGAAAAAATTTCTAGTTTACGGAAACCTAGATATATATTTTTGAATACCGAAAAATAATATGGACTGTGAAATATATCGAAAGTGTGAGTAAGGGAATTAACGGCGTTTACGAGAATATGAGTCCGGCGGGCTAGTATATGCATGTTAAACTCGAGTCTGAAGCGAGCGAACAACGAGCGCGTGTAGCGCGCCTGCGGCCTCTTAAAAATGGAAATGAGTGCGTTTCATATGCGTGTGAATACGGTAATATATAGCATTCACACTGAAAATAACACGTTCGACTGTGACGAGGATTGATTCATCTGACTTTCATTTTCGGAGATTTTGTGCGCGCGTATAAGTCGCACCCGCGTATTGGTCGCACCCGTGAATGAGTCGCACCCGCGTATTGGTCGCACCCGTGAATGAGTCGCACCCGCGTATTCGTCGCACCCCTGTTTTGAGCTCTCAAATTTCTAAATATATACCGTATTTACTCGCATATAAGTCGCATGTATATTTAGAAATTTGAGAACTCAAAACAGGGGTGCGACCAATACGCGAGTGCGACTTATACGCGCGCACAAAATCTCAAAAAATAAAAGTCAAATGCATCAATTCTCCTCACAGTCGAGCTTGCTATTTTTACGTCATCAAAAAGTCACATGCGTCTCATGTAATTTTTTAAAGTGAGAAAAAACGTCACATTTTGCGATAAAAACAGTTGCCGTGAAACACTGCCGGTCGTCCAATGTTAGAGCATAGGGCGAACCCACAATCGTCGTCAGAATTCATGCATAGACAGTCGTCAGTGCTGAAGCAAACATGATACTTTTAGAGTCTTGTGTTACACTCAATAATAAGACAAACACTTCAACACATCTGTTCATCATCAAAACAGTTGCCATGAAACACTGGTCATCTAATGTTACAGTATAGAGCAAACCCCCAATAGTCGTCAGAATTGATGCACAGGCAGTCATCAATATTGAAGCAAATAAATACACATAAATATGTTTACATTCATTTTTATCTAGCCTCTTCCTAGAGTT
>OZ023339.1:17146152-17168906 GCA_964007535.1 Brachyptera risi | reverse complement strand
CAAAAAGATAAAAATAATAAAAATATAAAGAAAAAAAGAAGAAAAGTTCTTTGGTTACCGGTACTTGTGAACTTTTAAAATTCAGAGCCCTGCTTTTGCATCTAATGGTTTGAATGATGGGCCTGAGCTATCAAATCATTGGAATTTGAGAAATTTCTCAAGGCCCATGGACAAATCTTATTACTCCTTGAATGATTTTGAATGAATCCATTCCTTGAACGAATCCACAAAATTTCATTTTTTTTTGAAAATAAAATGTTTTTAATTTTTTTTCCGCCGTGTTATTCTAATGGGTATTTTTGAAATTTCTAAAATTCATGAAAATAAAAGTTACCACCCGATAATGCCACAAAACTATACAGATCCAAGCTAGATGAGGAACCATGATGAAAAAAAGTTTGAAGTTGATAGCTGTAGCCGTTTGACCTGTGGAGAACCGACAAAAAAACATGAGAAAAAAAAAAATAAAAACATAAAAACGAACACCAATTTTTTTCAGTGTGTCAAATTGAATCCTCGCTAAAGCTCGTCTGAAAATTCACAGCATTCAGCTTTCGCATGAAAATATGCTGAATTTTGAAGTCAATATGCCTGTATTGAATGAAAAATTGTTTTCTAAACTTGTGTTTGAATATAGAATGAACTGTACAAACCAACGGTCAAGTTACGAAAAATTGCCATCTCTTTCCACGAATAACTACCAACAGTAATTATTGATAAGCGTAGCGAAGTCTCCATCCCACTCTTATAGGGCTTTGTCTGTGTGTTTTTTTTTTGTTTGTTTGTTTTTTTGTTTGTAAGCACTCCACAGGTCGCAAGGGTTGACTGATCAACATGAAACTTTTTTTGTACACGCAAACTCATCCAACTTAGAACTGTATAGTTTTTGGGATGAATCGGTCGGACCGATTTTGAGAATCATCATCTCAAAAGTTCTAAAAACCCCATAAGATTTGGCTGGGCAGAAAATGTTGGAAAATAAAATCTCTCCAAATGGAATGAAATTCTCTCTAAATGTGTGTACATGGATTTTACACATTATTACGATTTTTTAAGCAATTCTGATCAGTCGTTTTGAAGAAAGAAATAAAATGACTGATAATATTCATAAAATATATCATAAAAGTTGTGACAGAATTAAGTTGTCGAGATTCACTGCTTTCTAGTTTCAAGAGTTGACCAACAATGAAGTATTTTTTATATGCGTCAAGGTGTGTAGAACACCAGAGTCAATGAAGTGGCAAGAGTAGAACTACTTTAACGACTTTAATAGCTTATTCAGATATCAAGGTGTGTAGAATACCAGAGTCGATGAAGTAGCAAGGGTAGAACTACTTTAAGGACTTTTATACCTTATTCAGATATCTCGCTCATCTTACAACGCATATTTCGCGTTTGACTAGTTGGTATTCGGACAGCTTTCTGCCTCGGACTGATGAGTCCGCAAGAATGTGTGATTTCCGTTGATAATCCCGTAGTTAATGATCCAGAGATATTGCTCCTGTTATTCGTCTTACGTGGGCATCTTGAATCTTCAATATAGCCTATCCAAATTTCGAATTTCATTTAGAATTTTTGAAATGTAACTGCAAAATTTAGATAGGCCTACGGTTGAATAAAATAAAAAAAATGAATGAAAAAAATATATTAATTAAATTATTAATTTTATTTATTATATAAATTTTATTTATAAAAAAAAAATATATATATATATATATATATATATATATATATATATATATATAAATATATATATATATATATATATATATATATATATATATATATATATATATATATCATTTCCCACAGTTGATACCATCTATTTCATTGTTAAATATAGTTTTTTTAACTAGAATTTGATACTATTTGCTACTGATTCTTCATAACTATATATCATCATTATGATTTTGATTATATTTTATTAGTGTTGTATATTTCTATGTACCAATATGCATGTGAATGATCAAATTGAAATGATTTGAAATTGGATTGATTGAATTGTTAAAAAATAAAAAAACTGAATTTCACATGGGATAGACTGCCAAAACTTGATATGATTACCATTTTCAACAACGCCATCAATAGGGCAGTAAAGTAGGCTGTGGCACGGAAGGATAGGGTTCTAATTTAGGTTCATTCTTATGGGTAATAGCACGTACATGATTTTAAAACTGTCATAACTTCTAAACTATTAATACTACGGCTAAACCAGTTAGCCTACAGTGTTCAGTAAACTGTTATCTTTACGATGAGACACATACATTGTATCAAATGTCTAGTTAATTTAAACAAATAGATGATGAAAAAGATGTTGTAATTGCAACGTCGAGAACTAACGATAGCCGTGCGCGTAGGAGAGCACCCGCATCACGGTCAAAGCTTAATGTTGCAACATCTGTTTTGCGATGATGCCAAGCGATACCTAGCAAGCAGCTAGCAAGTTTCTTGAGAACACGGCCACTGTGAGAATTCCTATGCAACTATCTCTCTCTTTCATTCGCTTGGCGACATCGCAATTACAGCATGTTTTTTATCATCCAATTGTTTAAATTGACTAGGCGTTTGATACAATGTATGTGTCTCATAATAAAGATAACAGTCTACTGAACATTGTAGGCTAACTGGTTTAGCCGTAGTATTAATAGTTTAGAATTTATGACAGTTTTAAAATAATGTACGTGCTATTACCCATTAGAATGAACCTAAATTAGAACCCTATCCTTCCGCGCCACAGCCCACTTCGCTGCCCTATACTGTGTGGATCAGATACCAATTTATACCGTAATGCGTTCTTCGAAATAGAATTACGTAAGTTCATCGTTCGTGCGATCGGAAAAATAACTGATAAACCGACAATAACAATCTACATGCTATAAAAAATAGGCCTACCTATTATAATACCTCGGTATCTTATCTCGTGCACATCAATAAAATAATATCTATCTCGCTTCCTCTCTCGCTATCTCTTTGCTCTCTCTCTCTCTTTTGTTAGAGCGCCGAGCCGTCATTCAGGAGACCGGGGTTCGGTTCCCGCGATGCTCGACCATCCTGGCAGTTTTTTCCCTCTGTCGTTCAGGACAATACTGAGATGGTTCCTGAACAACAGACCACGACCGACTCCTTCCCACTATAAAAAATTACTTATTAAAATAAGCTTCATCCCATTATCTCATATATCATGCACCGACGCCGATAGATTCATTATTTATTTATATATTATTTTTATTGTTTCAAATTCCATAATACAAATGTTGAAAGAACAGTCAGACACTAAAATAAACTACATTTAAACTTCATCCAGATATTCATTAATGGAGTAAAAACATTTGTCCGTCAGATACTTTTCAAGTATACATTTGAAATATTCATAGTTTTCACCAACGTCCTTCAATTTTTTTTTTTATATTGGGTTTTAACGACGCACTGTAATGATGACTAAGATCTATTGGCGTTGAATGATTAATGAGATGATGGGACGGTGAGATGAAGGTTTTTATGGGTAGTGGGAAGGATAGTGGGAAGGAAGCGGTCGTGGCCTATATTGTAGGAACCATCCCGGCATCAGCCTAGACTAGAGGGAAACCACAAAAAACACCTGTGCAGATGGACGGTGGCGGGGATCGAACCGGGCCCGATATGTCCACTACCTCCCAGGTCACATGGAGCAAGTGCGCTAACCACTCAGCTACTGTGCCGGTATATATATACCGGTATATATATATATATATATATATATATATATGATATATGATATTTCAGTATATAGGCCTAAGGGTTTCATTCTCATCATTCCATTGAATATTTTATTTTGGGTGAAACATATATAGGTATCTTTAGTGATGTAAATTTTCATGAAAATTTTTTTCGTTGAAAATTTTCATGAAAATTTTCATGAAAATTTTCAAAAGCTTGAAAATTTTCAGAAAAAAAATCAAATGGATTTTTTTTTGTTAGTTCATTGTTACAGAAGAAGTTGGCGTTTGAATTCACTTTTTTTTTTGTGATAGAATATTCTTAAGCTTCTTTCCCATTTTGTCACCAAATTATAACATGTGACAACAAGTGAGGTTATGTAGGTACAGCTCTATACAGACAAAGTCAAAGAGTCAAAGAACAAAGAACCAGGAAATACCAGGAAACATCAAACAGGAAATGAGTATGAAACCAAAAAAGCCTCATTTGAAAAGTGAAAGAGAAAACATGAAAAAAATATTCATTGAAAATTTTCGTGGAAAATTTCAATAAATTTGCATTGAAAATTTTCAATGAATTGAAAATTTTCTGAAAATTTTCAATTGAAAATTTTCAACGTTCCATCACTAGGTATCTTAAAGGGTAGGCGCCAGGCAAAATTGCTTTCACCATATTTGGAATGTGATTTTATTAATAACGAGGTATTTTTTTCCATCCATGTACCGTACCTTGTGAAATGAACCTCAAATATTTGTTACCTCATCTCGGTTTGTTTGTACCGGTACTGTGGACCAATTGAAACTGAAAGACTTTTATCTATTCTATGATATATAAGAGTGATGAAAAATCTTCATCTTAATTGATCTTCATATTCTCATAAATTAAGAATTTACATTCATTTTAAATTTTGAGTTTAAATGATTTTATTTCACCTTGAAATCATCAGGCCTACGGTATTGTAATGATTGCTGTAGCAATACTCGGCCCAATTGTGAATAATTCCATTGTTTTAACTCAAGAGTCTATTATTATTCAAATATCAACATCTTTTGGGATTATCTATTGTTGTTTCTCATAATTTAATCACTTTTCTGTGATTCTTTTTTATTGACATAATTATGGTTATTCTCTGATTTCAATCAATATTGTGTTTTAAATAGATTGAGAGTCCATTGAAGTTGATTTGGCGAAATATCAGTTTTTTGGCGATAACTTTTGAACGGTATGACTGAGATATCGAGATTCTAATACGCGAGAAACACAGATAATTATAATAGCTTCAAGATGATATGAGTTATAACTATTCAAGTCATGTCGCATAACTGTAAAGATTAAAAAACTGAAAAGTAAAAAAAAAAAAATCAGCTGTTGACTCTTGACAGTTATGTGACATGACTTGAATAGTTATAACTCATATCATCTTGATGGTATTATAATTATCTGTGTTTCTCGCGTATTAGACTTTTGATATCTCATACCGTTCAAAAGTTATCACGAAAAAACTAATATTTCGCTCAATCGACTGCCGTGGAGTCGTAAGTGAAAGAGCACTCACAAATGACCGACCTTTGCACATATCAGTAAGACATGATGGATGAATAAATGAATAAATGAATAAATGAATGGATCCTGGATGGATTGGACTCTACAGATGGGTGTGGGTGACTCACCAACTCTTATCTGATTAAGGTTATTGTAAGATTTGGTGATTCGTAAACTTGATAAGTTTAATCTATCGACGGAATTATTATATGCATTATGACAATCAATACAAGATAAACGAGGCAATAGGTTTACCCGTTTTATTATATGGCTTATGAAAGCCTATGGGCATATATTGATCTATAGCCTTAGGGTATATTTTATGACCATAAACTAAGCCCAACCTGATTCTGTAATCTGAAATTGTAGGCTATATTGTTGAATTTTCAGAAATTTATTAACTTGGAAATTTTCGGAAATTTATAAATACAGAAATTACCGGAAATTTATTAATCCAGAAATTACTGGAAATTTATTAATCTAGAAATTTCCAGAAATTTGTCAATCTAGAAATTGGCGGAAATTTATAAATCCAGAAATGTCCGGAGATAATGAGTCCAAAAATTTCCAGACATTTTTAAATGCAGAAATTTCCAGAATATTATAAATCTAGAAATTCAGGGAAACTTATAAATCCAGAAATTTCCGGAAATATCGAGTCCAAAAATTTCCAGAAATTTTTAAATGCAGAAATTTCCAGAATAAATTATAAATCTAGAAATTTATGGGAATTTATAAATCCAGAAATTTCCGGATGAATCGGGAGGCCGGAATTATTGTAGGACATCACAACCCTGGAACTGGGTTGGAATGAATAATGACGACACTCGTAATGTTTCCCTAATTTCAGAGGAAACTAGGAATCATCATCATCCCAGTTTCAGATGTCACCATTTTTGTTTTGTCGTCCGGAGACCAGGAGTCGTGACGTAGGCATTACTAGTGATGTAAATTTTCATGGAAATTTTTTTCGTTGAAAATTTTCATGAAAATTTTCAAAAGCTTGAAAATTTTCAACAAAAAAATCAAATTGATTTTTTTTGTTAGTTCATTGTTACAGAAGAAGTTGGCGTTTGAATTCACTCTTTTCAATGATTTTCTGAAGCATCACATGCATTTGCAGTTTGCATTTGGATACAAAATTATAAAATTATAACATGTGACAACAAGTGAGGTTATGTAGGTACAGCTCTATACAGACAAAGTCAAAGAGTCAAAGAACAAAGAACTTAGTACCAGGAAACATCAAACAGAGTATGAAACCAAAAAGGCCTCATTTGAAAAGTGAAAGAGAAAACATGAAAAAAATATTCATTGAAAATTTTCATTGAAAATTTCAATTAATTTGCATCAAAAATGTTCAATGAATTGAAAATTTTCTGATTGAAAATTTTCAACGTCTCATCACTAGCCGCATTACCGATTCTACATAGACACATGAAACGAGTCGAGTAATGTCTACGTCACGACTCGAAGAAAAGATCGGGTGCTGGTAGATAAATAGACTAATAAAAATTTCTGAAAATATGATGATAATTTCTAGTTTTCTTTTGTAGTCCATGGGGCCCAGTATTACCAAGTCCAGTTAGTATTCATCTGAGAGTTGGTGGAAACAAATACCACAGGTAACCATGGTGATAACAAGTTTGAACTGTCAGATAAAGGCTAACTAGACTTGGTAATACTCCAGTTAGTATTTATCTGAGAGTTGGTGAAAACAAATACCACAGGTAACCATGGTGATAACAAGTTTGAACTGTCAGATAAAGGCTAACTAGACTTGGTAATACCCCAGTTAGTATTTATCTGAGAGTTGGTGAAAACAAATAAAATACCACAGGTAACCATGGTGATAACAAGTTTGAACTGTCAGATAAAGGCTAACTAGACTTGGTAATACTCCAGTTAGTATTTATCTGAGAGTTGGTGAAAACAAATACCACAGGTAACCATGGTGATAACAAGTTTGAACTGTCAGATAAAGGCTAACTAGACTTGGTAATACTCCAGTTAGTATTTATCTGAGAGTTGGTGAAAACAAATGCCACAGGTAAACATGGTGATAACAAGTTTGAACTGTCAGATAAAGGCTAACTGGACTTGGTAATACTCCAGTTAGTATTTATCTGAGAGTTGGTGAAAACAAATACCACAGGTAACCATGGTGATAACAAGTTTGAACTGTCAGATAAAGGCTAACTAGACTTGGTAATACTCCAGTTAGTATTTATCTGAGAGTTGGTGAAAACAAATACCACAGGTAACCATGGTGATAACAAGTTTGAACTGTCAGATAAAGGCTAACTAGACTTGGTAATACTCCAGTTAGTATTTATCTGAGAGTTGGTGAAAACAAATACCACAGGTAACCATGGTGATAATAAGTTTGAACTGTTAGATAAAGGCTAACTAGACTTGGTAATACTCCAGATAGTATTTATCTGAGAGTTGATGAAATCAAATATCACAGGTAACCATGGTGATAACAAGTTTGAACTGTCAGATAAAGGCTAACTAGACTTGGTAATACTCCAGTTAGTATTTATCTCAGAGTTGGTGAAAACAAATACCACAGGTAGGCTCTAACCATGGTGATAACAAGTTTGAACTGTCAGATAAAGGCTAACTAGACTTGGTAATACTCCAGTTAGTATTTATCTGAGAGTTGGTGAAAACAAATACCACAGGTAAACATGGTGATAACAAGTTTGAACTGTCAGATAAAGGCTAACTAGACTTGGTAATACTCCAGTTAGTATTTATCTGAGAGTTGGTGAAAACAAATACCACAGGTAACCATGGTGATAACAAGTTTGAACTGTCAGATAAAGGCTAACTAGACTTGGTAATACCGGGCCTTAGGCCCGGTATTACCACGGCCAGTTAGTATTTATCTGGCAGTTGGTGAAAACAAATAGCATAAGTAACCATGGTGATAACAAGTTTGAACTGTCAGATAAGGGCCAACTGGACTTGGTAATACCGGGCCTTAGAGAAATATCAGTTTCTTAATAACTTTTGAACGGTATGAGATATCAAAATTCTAATCAGCGAGAAATACAGATAATTATAATAGCTTCAAGATGATATAAGTTATAACTATTAAAGTCATGTCGCATAACTGTCAAGCGTAAAGAGCTAAAAAAAAAAAAACATTATTCAGCTGTATACGCGTGACAGTTATGCGACATGACTTGAATAGTTATAACTTATATCATCTTGAAGCTATTATAATTATAAATGTTTCTCGCGATTCAGAATTTCGATATCTCATACCGTTCAAAAGCTATCACCAAAAAACTGATATTCCGCTCAATCGACTTGTACCCAAGGTCTCTTCAGAAAGCAGCAAAGAACATTACGAGCGACTCTCGGCTCGTCTACACGAATAAACTCACCAAGCATGAGCGAATGGTTGATGACTCCGCCGAAACAGTACGCTACGAGAAATATTATCGGCCACGACTGATCCTTCATCACGAAGAACATGGCAAACTGGACCAGCACCATGCCGATGACGACCCATTTGAAGTTCGGGTCGTAGCCGAAAAGCTTCTTGATCTGTGGATATTTAGCTGCGGAATAAATGAAATGTGTCAAAACCTGTTTTCATGGCTTGCGGCAGGTTGTTAAGAGGCCGCAGGCGCTCTACACGCGCTCGTTGTTCGCTCGCTTCAGACTCTAGTTTAACATGCATCGTGTACTAGGCGCTCTACACGGGCTCGTTGTTCGCTCGCTTCAGACTCAAGTTTAACATGCATCGTGTACTAGGCGCTCTACACGGGCTCGTTGTTCGCTCGCTTCAGACTCAAGTTTAACATGCATCGTGTGCTAGGCGCCACCCGTAGACTAGCCCGCCGAACTCATATTCATATAGACGCCGTTATTTCCCTTACTCACACTTTTGATATATTCCATATTCTATATTTTTTTTCGGTATTAAAAAATATGTATCTAGGTTTTCGTAAATTAGAAATTTTTCCATTTTCCATTCGAAGAATTTGAAAAATCACAGATTTCTGGTTCAAAATTCTGTATTTACGGTAACCTTCGTTTTTCAATTTCTAACAGAATGCAGAAACAATCAAATTGATATCTCAAAAATTACGGCCGTGAGAGTTTGCGGCGTGAAATACGAGCGCCTGCGGCCGTTAAGAAAAAAGCCTGCCGTCTGCGCTGTTCACATTTCACGTTTCTTTGCTTCCGCTTAGAGATTTCACTTATTCATTAAAATATATCATTCTAGCTCAATGTAGACGGTCAAGTGATTTTCAGTATCACATTATGTGGCACGCTTATACAATAATGATGCAATTTGAAAAGTACTATAAATAAGAAGTAATATTCCAACATATTTCCCACCACTTGTTAGAGTGAAAGAATTTAACCGCGGCGTTTTTTCAAACGTTCCATTTATTCTATGTCTCACGAGTCACGGCAGAGAGCAACAAGTGCGAGCGGTAGGAATTTCATGAATCCATTCTGATTGGTCCGAAACAAAACGGGTTTTTTATTGATGACGGTGATATTTTTTTCAACGAACCACTAATCAACAGCGGTAGGCTAGGCCAAATTATTTGGGGTTCCTCATGAACAGGTGCAGGATGGATGATGTTTATACGTCAGAATGAAAATGACACGTAAAGGCCTATTTAGTCGAGCCAGGTGATGAAAAAATGTACGAATTGAGTACCGGCAGGCCTGCACTTGTGTCGAGAGGAAAAGAGTGTAAACTTCACAATCCTTTTTTTTTTTTTAATAACATCGAAACTTGATACAACGTTGTTCCCCAATCAAGGCTATGGATGAAAAGTGGGATCGTTTGGACGGGGCACCACAAGGGCGATCTTACCAGCCCCAAAGAATAATTGAAAATAAGACAACTCATAAAAACAAACAATGAATCGCAAGGTAATAATGCCAGGGTTACAAAACAATTCAAACATTCACAGGGGGGAGAAAAGCTCGAGTTTTTTTATACTATACAATACTAATTGAACCAGTATCAATACACTGGCCTAGGCATTGACTTTATAATAACCACGTTAGAAAGACTGTACATTCTTATTGTAGTGTAGGCTCTATAATTCTGACAGCTTTCGAGCTTCACCCAAAAAACAAGGTGTTTTGTCCAGGTGGAGCTAGTGTCGCCGGTTGACTAGTAACGCCGACACTAGCACCACCTGGACAAAACACCATGCTTTTGGGGTGAAGCTCGGGCCAGGCGATCACGGTTGCTCTTATAGAACTTTAACATTGGAGGTACTCTCTTATAACTACAAACTCAATGCCTAGGCCTATAGCCTGATATAACAAACCAATCCATTCCCTATTCCCCATTCCTATAGCTCACTGTCTTCAAGTATAGGTACGTCTTGTATCGGTCCATCTGAGTGCGTTGGAAGGCTGTTACCAACAATGCTGCTAGTTCCACTAAAATCCGTACGGAATGCTAGGTGTAAAAAGGTCAGTTACGTGGTTTAGTTAACCTTTGACAGCTGACGTCTTGCCGCCAACAATGACGTACCGGTACATTTGGCGCACGGATGCGTAGAGCGTGGCCCACTGGCCTCTATACACCTAGCGTTCCGCACGGATTTTGGTGGAACTAGCCAACGGTGACTCCAGTTTCTGTAGCGGTGCCTCAGCTGACCGAGCTACCGAGGGTGGTAAAAAATAACCCGGATGGAAAATACTTGAAATATGAAAATTTTCACTGAATATGGAAAATACAATCTTGCATAGGCCTATTTTCAGTGACTTTCACAACAATCAGATGGGAAATAATAAAGAATAGGCAATAAAAGTAAGCACACTTGATTAAATATTGGGATCAATTGGTTTTGTAGTGTCCAGGCCTATGCCACAGGCTGCAGCTCGATAAATAGACTTATATCAACAATTTGCAGGTGAGGTTTTTGAACGTTTGAAGTAATGCAAGGTCTGTAGATGTGGATTGAGTTGACAGAATATTTTTTATTCTAGATTTCCATATAAATATGAAGCTTAGAAATTTCTAAGCTCATTTCACTAGGCCTACTTATATACCGGTAGGCCCAACCGCGGTTATCATCGACGGGCGAAGTCACATGCTTAGCACACTGCATTCATACAAGAAGCAACATACCAGTAGATAGGCCTACCCATCACACCATAAATCACATGTGGGCCTAAATGACGTAGCCCGCAGGCGTAGCCCAACGCCTAAACAAGCCGGGCATTATGTCACTTCACAAGTCGTAACAAAAAACCATATACCGAAACTTACCTAATATTATTTTACGTCGACTGGCATGAGGTTCTTCATTTAAAGTCCATTCGAAATCAGTTCTGGACACATGTGCACCCATTCTTCACAATATGTACAATGAAATATCAACTTTATTATCACAGAGGAATGAGTAGAAATATAATAAAAACGTCAGATCTATAATTTAGTGTAGGGCAATCGCGGCTGTGACATCTGCCTACTCGCAGCCGTGCCGTTCTAATGAACTCAAGCTAGTTACGTGCACTTGTGCAGACACAAATAACGGGAAACATCACCAACGTGATAAAAATGAATTAACCGGAGCCAAACTCCCCTAGGAAATATTAAACGAAGCGGGAATTTGGTTAGGATTAGAAAAGAAGCTCAGATCTTAGATATGTGTATACGTTATTGATAGTCATAGGTATTACTATGTTCAGCTGATAGTCTTTTACACTGAAAATAAGTAATTATATTACATTTCAATTATTACGATTTTTTTATCGACGATTAAGGTGAATATGTTGGTGAAATATTTACAGTGTTATATATTTATAGTTGAATATTTAATATTCCAAAAGTGGAATAAAAAAATAAAATGAAAGTAAATAAGGATCAATAAAAATTTGAATATGAGTTGCGTTAGTGGAATAGGGAGAATGAAAATATTCATGATTTGTAAAGAGAGTAATGGAAGGTGTGTAAAGTCAATGATTGACTATAAACTTCATTATTATCATCATTATATTCTTTCATTACATTATTTTCATCATTATTTCATATTATAGCTCCTATAATTCACATGTTTGCGTTCTGTCATCACTCACAAGAAATTTGCAATCATTGTATTGAAATCTTTGTTCGCCTGCTCTACAGACAACTCTACGTACATGCACGTATGATGACTAATCACGTTGCCTATGCGTCAGGGGCTTCTCTTTCCTCGTTGCTACACTACAAACGGTCGATACAGTAAGGACTACTTTATCGGCACTACTTGAACTCGGCATTGTCTCGTGTGTATTCTTTTGAATTTGAGTTTTGACGGCGCAATGTGATGATAACTGAGATCTATTGGCGTCGGATGGATGATTAATGAGATGATGAGATGAATATTTTTTTTTTTTTTTTTTTGGTACAGTGGATTACAATATACTAAGAAAACGCGGGATACGCGTTGTGAGATGAGCTTAGAAGAATGGAAATCAAGAATGAAAAATATTCTGTCAGCTCAATCCACATTTCCGGTATTTGGATCACTTCAAACGTTCAAAAAACCTCACCTGGAACTTGTTGATATTTATAGTGCTGCAACCTGTCGCATATACACTTTGCAAAACTAATTGATTTAAATATTCAATAGAATGTATACTTTCATTGTGTTTTCTTTGTTAGACGAGCTTTAGCGAGAATTCAATTTGACATACTGAAAAAAATTGGTTTTCGTTTTTTTTTTCTTCATGTTTTTTTGTCGGTTCTCCACAGGTCAAACGGCTACAGCTATCAACTTCAAACTTTTTCTCATAATGGTTCCTCATCTAACTTAGACTTGTATAGTCTTGTGGCATTATCGGGTGGTAACTTTTATTCTTATGAGTTTTAGAAATTTCAAAAATACCCGCTAGAATAACACGGCGGGAAAAAAAAGAAAATATTTTTATTCTCAAAAAAGTTGAAATTTTGTGTCAAATTGAACTACATTCTGATACACATTTTTGGAAATTCTCAGCTTGATCGGGTCAGCCATTTTGAAGACAAATTTTAAAATGTGCTAAATTTGCACCACTCGAAGCAGTTTTTACCCAACTTATAACCTGAATGTCACCCAATTGGCGAATGTAGGCAAAAGTTTGTCAAAAAAATCGACATACCATCACTATCCGCTCGTCTAACAACGCATATATGGCGTTTTCCTAGTATTATATCATTCTATTGTTGTGAGAATCACTGCAAATATGCATGATGGTGTTTTTCATAACCGGTAAAAATTTTGAAGCTGTCCACAAATTTTCATATTTCAAGTATTTTCCATCCTGATTATTCTTATGGGGATTTTCCAAACTTCCCCTGTTTTTGTTTTCGGGAAAACCACTCGACAATTCCGAAAGACAGTCCCAACCTATTCTGGTATGCTATCAATATGTGGAAAAAGTTTCAAGTTGATTAGATTCTTTCCTGACCTGTATGCCACGCACAAAATAACAAAAAAAAAAATTAAAACGGAGACCACTGCTCTCACGGTAAATATGCAATGGAAAAATTCGCTACGCTCATCCAACAATGGTATAATGGTATAATGGTATAATGGTATAATGGTATAATGGTATAATGGTTCAATTTCCTTTTGGATCATCATTACATGATATAGTGGAAAATCATAAAAAAAAATTATGTAACAAAAATTCAAAATATTCAATATAAAAATTTCAATATGATCACACTTGAACAAAACTCATCTAACCTATATTAGCATTTTTCAATCAGGTAATTGCCCAAGAGATTCAGTTCAAAGTGGAAGATATCAACATTCGAGTGTTTATACTGAAAGACTTTTATCCACGGCGAAAAAATTATGGTCACAGACAGCGCAGTCCTGGTGTTGAAGACCATTAGTTTTAAATAATCAAAATGGGGTGGTAAGATCGCCCTTGTGGTGCCCCATCCAAACGATCCTATCTTCCATCCATAGCCTTAATCAGGGAACAATAATTTTGTATCAAGTTTCGATGTTATTAAAAAAAAAAAAAAAGGTAATTGCGTAGTCTTTTTTGAATACAATTTTAGAATCGAGTTTGCTGGCATCTTTCAGCACAATAGGTAAACAATTAAAAAATCCACACCCAGCATAAACTAGACTTTTCTTGAAGAGCTCCAGCTTGTGAGCCTCCAAGACGAATGCGGATTTGTTTCTTGTGTTGAAATCATGCAGTTTGTCATGCGTTATACTGTCCCGGCTGTTCTCCAGTACGAACATTATAGTACTGAAAATGTATAAGCCAACAACTGTCAATATTCCAAATTGCCCATTTACAGTGTTCTGCAAGAGTCTTTATACCAAACTTCTATAATAATATATAATAAAACATTTAATTTAATAATAATTGGATGAGCGAAGCGAAGACTCAATTTCGCCATACCCGAAAAAGAAGTGCCTGTTTTTTTTTCGTTTGTTTGTTATTTTGTTCGCGCTCCACAGGTCAGACAAAAATTCAAAATCAGTTGCAACTTGGCACACACATGAACCCCTATCTGACTTGATGCTGTATTCGCCTGTAAAAGTAACAGCTACGCTCGCGGCGGCGAATCGGTGAAGCTGTGAGATGAGGTCGCGTGGTTACACGTGGGTTGTGTTTACACGTAAATTTGTATTAGGATGGCAACTTTTTCGCCAACAAAATCTTCGTTATGCAAGAGGTTTTGTTGTGTTCCTCAATGCTCAACCAAAGCAAAAACACGCAGAGGATGCTCTTTTCATTGTTTCCCCTTGAATAGAGAAATAATATCCATCGAAACGCTTCAAGTGGTCCGTAAAAAAACAGTGGGTGAATGTATTGAAAATTGAAAGCTGATGATTACTTTATGCTTAATTACTCTTATACGGGCTTCTCTCTATTCATTTACATCCCGTTTTATTCACCTGTGTATTACTATTTTTATTATGTACCATTAACTTGTAATTATCATTTATGTAATGTACTACCATTGGAGGGAATACAAAAAAATGTGTTTGAATAAAAATAAATATTATGAGTTACTGATTTAGGTAAGTCAAGTCAAAGGCCTACTCTTAACATGGTTCAACTTCAAAGGTCATGACGACTAGGGGCCAAGGCCTGATTGTCAATGAATATAGAATAGGCCTAATGGCAGATGCTAGGCCTAATATAATTGAATAATTATATACCGGGTCGGCCTAAGCCTATAACCCTTCATCTTATAGATTTGAAAAAAAATCCGTTTTTGAAATCCAAGGTTGATTTATATTTTGTATCTAGATACAAAATATTTTGGATAGAATGTGGGTCATCTGTCATTGCCAAAGTCTGCATGCACAGACTCATTACAAGTATTTCATTCTTATTTCTTATCGTATTCGTAGCCCCACAAGCAATTAACAATCCTTCGTTGAGTAGGTACACACTCTCCTTCTCTCAAATATCGCGAGTCTTGATTGGCTTCAAGATGGCGCATAATTTCATTAATTAATAAAAACTTCTGCTCAAATGCGCGTATCAAATCCATTGTGAAGGCTCAGCCAAAGTCAGCCTGACGTCATCTAGACGACCATTTTGGATATTCGAGTCGCGACACTAGCGACTCTATCGGTACTTTTACAGGCGAATAGTTTTGAGGCGCGATCGGTTTAACCACTTCTGAGAAAACTCATTCCAAAGTTTTCAAAAATCTCATTAGAATAACCCAGAGGAAAACATTCGTGAAAAATATTTCATCTGAGAGAATTCAAATTCTCAGAGAATTCCAATCTGATGATGATACACATTATTCCGAACTTTTATTAAATCGAATCAGCCGTTTCGATGTAAAAAAATATATAATGTTATTTGTGTTAATTATTCAAAGCTATTAAGATACCCATTAAAACAAAGCAACAAGTGTCACCACTTGATTGTAAACGATTAAAACAAAGCCTTCTTTATTATCATTTAAACTAGGCAAACGCGTTATGTGTTTCCGCGTTGATGGATGAGCTGGAACATATCAACTTATCTTTGGATTGGTTATTATATATATCTACACCTTGAGATCCAAACCATAACATCACTGCCATCTCATTTTACATTAATAATTTATATTATAATAAAGAAGGCTTTGTTTTAATCGTTCACAATCAAGTGGTGGCACTTGTTGCTTTGATTTAATAGGTATCTTAATAGCTTTGAATAATTGACACAAATAACATTATATATTTTTTTACATCGAAACGGCTGATCCGATTTGAGTAAAAGTTCGGAATAATGTGTATCATTATCAGATTGAAATTCTCTGAGAATTTGAATCCTCTCAGATGAAATATTTTTCACGAATGTTTTCCTCTGGCTTATTCTAATGAGATTTTTGAAAACTTTGGAATGAGTTTTCTCAGAAGTTGTTAAACCGATCGCGCCTCAAAACTATACAGCATCAAGTCAGATAGGGGTTCATGTGTGTGCCAAGTTTCAACTGATTTTGAATTTTTGTCTGACCTGTGGAGCGCGAACAAAAAAAAACAAAAAAAAAAAGGCACTTTTTTTTCGGTATAGTGTAATTGAGTCTTCGCTTCGCTCATCCAATTATTGATGGAAAATAAGATGGCAGTGATGTAATGGTCTGGATCTCAAGGTGTATATATATAATAACCAATCCAAAGACAAGTCGATATGTTCCAGCTCATCCATCAACGCGGCAACACATAACGCGTTTGCCTAGTATACTAGGCAAACGCGTTATGTGTTTCCGCGTTGATGGATGAGCTGGAACATATCAACTTATCTTTGGATTGGTTATTATATATATATATATATATATATATATATATATATATATATATATATATATATATATATATATATATATACACCTTGAGATCCAAACCATTACATCACTGCCATCTTAGTTTCCATTAATAATTTATATGATGATAAAGAAGGCTTTGTTTTAATCGTTTACAATCAAGTGGTGACACTTGTTGCTTTGATTTAATAGGTATCTTAATAGCTTTGAATAATTGACACAAATAACATTATATATTTTTTTACATCGAAACGGCTGATCCGATTTGAGTAAAAGTTCGGAATAATGTGTATCATTATCAGATTGAAATTCCCTGAGAATTTGAATCCTCTCAGATGAAATATTTTTCACGAATGTTTTCCTCTGGCTTATTCTAATGGGATTTTTGAAAACCTTGGAATGAGTTTTCTCAGAAGATGTTAAACCGATCGCGCCTCAAAACTATACAGCATCAAGTCAGATAGGGGTTCATGTGTGTGCCAAGTTTCAACTGATTTTGAATTTTTGTCTGACCTGTGGAGCGCGAACAAAAAAACAAAACAAAAAAAAAAAAAACAGGCACTTTTTTTTCGGTATAGTGTAATTGAGTCTTCGCCTCGCTCATCCAATAATAATTATCCAGTGACTGTCACTCCAATCGGATGAAATTCAAATGGAAAATATCAAAAATACTTAATCATCTTACTCGCGTTTTGATATTATATGGGGGTACGAATGAGCGGAAGATATATGGGATATATGTGGAACCTTCATATGGGACTCGAACACACGCCCGACTTGAGTTCTGAGGTTCTATCTTCAGTCAACGAACCACGGGGGGGCTACTTAATTTTTTTTTATTGCTCCAATAAATTAACATACATTACAAATTCGACATTCACTTGTGAATTTCCACAAAGCCCCATGAGGGCTCAACTGTGGCGTTTTGTCTGAAGTAATTAGATAAAAACTGTCTCTCTTCGTACACATCGAATAAAAAGTCGTTACTTAACATATTTGAAATATAAAATAAAGTACAATAATATATATATATATATATATATATATATATATATATATATATATATATATATATATATATATATATATATATATATATATATATATATAGTCACTAGATCATATGACAACATTCTAACATTCTACAGTTTGTATATACTCCAGTCCATTTTGAGCGTTAGAAAATCCCTTAACACTCTAACCCTAAATAAAAACATACATACTTATAACACGCGACAAAAATAAAATTTACACATTATAAAACAGAGGTCCAAATTAACACAAATTAATTCAAAGTACATTAATTCAAAATTATATAATAAATTACCCGAAAATATAAGATGTATTGATGAAATTGAAGTGTTCAAACATAAACTCGAAACTCTTCTTGAAAATAAAGCATATTAATCGGTAGAAGAATATTTAAATGATAAAATCTGATTTCAAAATCCTAAATATTTTTTATGCCACATTTGTTCAAAATTAGTAATTGTGTCACATCTATTTCGAACTTTAATTACGGATAATATAGTCAGGGAAAATTATGTTGTATCTATTTAATTGTGGATATTTATAATTGTGAACTGTAATGTAAATTTAATTGTGGATATTTGTGAAATATGTTTTTCCATACACCCTTCTTAGGATTTATCCTGAAGGGTATCATAACTGTAAAGTTATTGGAAATGAAAAATTATTATTATTATGGCTATAATATGTGGGTGTTGAATGAGTGATGAAAATGGAGGAAATATTATTTGAATAAACAAAATGATCAGGGAACAAATAATTTCAAATGTAGGCCTAAATTTGTTCAGAGAGAAACTGATGAACCAAAAAAAAAAAAAAACGAACATGGGTATCAAGAGATTATTCAAAATTGGTCGGTGTATACACCGTCCATGTTAGAAAGAATAAACATTTGGATTTCTCTTTTAACTTCACAAAACTTGGAGAAGTTTCTCAAATTAGTAGGCAAAGAGTTGAAGAATATAATGGAATTATATAACTAAGACTCCTCTTTCCATTTTGTTGTTCCATGTAGGGAGAACAAAATTGGAAAGTAATGCAAACCGAGTATTAACCGAATGACTTGAATGTAATTTAAATTCTTTTGAAAAATAATATTCCATTTTTTTTTTTTTTTTTTTTTTTTTTTTTTTTTAATAACATCGAAACCTGATACGAAATCATTGTTTCCCAATTAAGACTATGGATGGTTATATATTCCATTATGAATAATATCAATCAAAGTCCACTATAATATTGAGAATGTATCCATTTTATAATCAGTTATGATTGAAATATCGAAAAAGTTGATGGATAATGAATAATAATATTTTGAAATACATTTAAACTAACTCATCATGTTGGCTGGAAATCGTTCTGTTTATTTATTGTGGTGACGATGTCGAAATCAGTATAGGGATATTAACACAGGACGGGAGAGAAGTATCAGGGTAACATGAGTTAGTTGGAGCCCCGTATAAGATATGAGATTTGTTAGCATCATTCAAATTTCTCGTTTTCACCCGTGCGTTGAAATCACCAATAACCATTCCAGTGCTCATATTTAAACCTCTTCGTGGTTCATACTCGCCTGATACAATTGAACACATCACATGTTAAAAGTCGTATCTGGAAAGCCAAATGGATACAAACGGAATATAATAATAATAATTTAATCCAATAAGACTCGGGTTCGAGCCCCGCATAAGATGAGATTTTGTAAGCATCATTCAAACTTTTCGTTGTTACCCGTGCGTTGAAATCACCAATAAACATTTCAGTGCTGTAATGCACACCTCTTCGTGGTTCATATTCGCCTGATACAATTGGCCATAACACATGATAAAAATGTTGTACCTTGAGAAGTCAAATAAATCAAAATCAGATGATTGGAATATTATTATTATTTTTTTTCTCGTTATGTTTTAACGATGCACTATCATGATAACTCAGATCTATTGGTGTCGAATGAATGATTGATGAGATGGTGGGATGATGAGATGAAGGTTTATCAGGTACTGGGAAGGATGGTAGGAAGGAAGCGGTCGTAGCCTATATTGTGGGAACTATCCCGGCACTAGTCCATAGAGTATAAACCACAGAGGAAAACTACAAATAAACCCTGTAAATATGGACTGTGGCGGGGATCGAACCAGGACCGATATGCACCTCCACCTTCCGGATCAAATGGAGCAAGTGCGTTAACCACTCAGCTACATGTGCCGGTAATATTTCACGCACTCGCTTCATGTGATCCAGGAGGTAGGGGGCATATCGGACCTGGTTCGATTCGTTTCGATTCTGGTTCGATTCGACAGGGTTTTTTCGTGATTTTCCTCTGTAGTCTAGGCTGAAGCTGGGATGATTCACACAATATAGGCCACGACCGCTTCCTTCCCACATCTTCACGATGAGAGCCATACAGACACTTGTGAAACATATGAGGTACAGAAGAAAAGCCAATACGGGGCTTGGTATGAGATTTTGTTTACATCTTTCATCCGTCATTGGACACAAAGCCCAGCTACTGGTGGGCACGTCAAGTGAACAAGAATCAGATATTAAAATGATTTCAATGATTATTATACTAGTCAAACGCGAAATATGCGTTGTAAGATGAGCGAGATATCCCAATAAGGTATAAAAGTCGTTGAAGTAGTTCTACCCCTGCTACTTTATTGACTATGGTATTCTACACACCTTGACGCATATAAAAAGTACTTCATTGTTGGTCAACTCTTGAATCTAGAAAGCAGTGAATATCGACAACTTAATTCTGTCACAATTTTTATGATATATTTTATGAATATTATCAGTCATTTTATTTTTTTTCTTCAAAACGACTGATCAGAATTGCTTAAAAAATCGTAATAATGTGTAAAATCCATGTATACACATCTAGAGAAAATTTCATCTCATTTGGAGAGATTTTATTTTTCAACATTTTCCGCCCAGCCGAATCTTATGGGGTTTTTAGAAACTTTGAGATGATGTTTTTCAAAATCGGTCCGACCGATTCATCCCAAAAACTATACAGTTCTAAGTTGGATGAGTTTGCGTGTACAAAAAAAGTTTCATGTTGATCAGTCAACCCTTGCGACCTGTGGAGTGCTTACAAAAAAAAAAAAAAAAAAAACACACACAGACAAAGCCCTATAAGAGTGGGATGGAGACTTATGACTTATGACTTGAGTGGGAGTAGCGAAGTTTTCCATTTCACACCCTGAAAAAAAATGGGCTTCGTTTTTCCTTTTTTTTTTTGTAATTATGTACGCGGCATACAGGTCAGAGAAATCGATCAATCAACTTGAAACTTTTTCTGAACGTTGGTGTCATACCAGAATAGGTTGGGATTGTTATTCAGAGGAATCGGTCGGAAGGTTTTTCCGGAAAATAATCGGAAAGTTTGGAAAATCCTCATAAGAATAACCCGGAGGAAAAATACTTGAGAAACAAGAATTTTTCAAAAGTTCTCAAATTCTCACAGAATATGAAAAATACTATTATACACCTTTTCAGAGATTTTTACAACAATCGAATGAGAAATAATGAAGAAAACGCAATAAACGTGTACATTTTATTGAATGGATCTATTGGTTTTGCAAAGTGTTTATGCGACAGGTTGCAGGTTACTATAAATATCAACAAGTTGCGGGTGAGGTTTTTGAACGTTTGAAGTAAGTCAAGGTTTGTAGATGTAAATTGAGCTGACAAGTTATTTTTCATTCTAGATTGCCATACTTCTAAGCTCATCTCACAACGCGCATTCCGCGTTTTCCTAGTTAATATAATGGCTATTGATCAAATTTGTGATGAAATCGTCAGCGGCCATATTGGATGACAGGAACGAGCTTGACGCATCGAATTGTCTAGCTGCTGTCAGTACAATCAAGTTTGTGAAATGACCTTCGTTCGGGTTTCTGTTATTTGGCAAACAGAAATATTCCATCCAATAAATGTATTCTTCTATTTGATCATTTTTTTATCTGTTACATCACAAAAATTGAAATATACATATCCTTTTGACCAGGATATTAGACTCTTCTGAATAACTAAAAGAAGGAATATTGAATAAATGAATTGTTACACTGAATAAATATCACAATACATACAATTTGTACAACGAATCGATTGAGTAAAATGGAATGGAAATCTTGCACATTATTCAGTGCTTGATTTGTATTTTGTATTTAATTTACTCATCACAGATTGTTTTTAGAACAGTGGTAATGATTACTATCATGAAATCAAAGGAGATCAAGCAAACATAGTCTACTTGATAAAATTATACATTGCTATTTTTTCTTAGCTCTCTTCTTAAATCACTTATCTTCGTTATATTCTTCAACTCTTCTTCCAATTCATTCCATTCCCGCGTCGTTCTCTGGATGAATCTATATTTTCCTACTTCTCTATCCACTCTCTCTCCACTTCCATTCTTACCCCTCCCTTGTACTTCTTTGTAATCCCTTTCCAAATCTATTGCTCAATTCCTCCCATCCTGTATATTCATTCTTGACTCTAATAAAATTGTACATTCTTTCTATTTGTCTTCGTTTTGCCAATTTTTCCCATCCCATTTCCTCAATCATTTTACTAGGTCTTTCTATAACTTATTCCACCACATCCTTATCGTTCCTGATAATCTTCCAGCGCTTCTCTCTCTTCAGAAGTGTATTTTTGATAATATACTTGAATCTATTACAATTTGTCATTGATAATATTTCCTTCGGTGAGTGTTTCGTGA
>OZ023339.1:17116152-17136152 GCA_964007535.1 Brachyptera risi | reverse complement strand
CTTTAGTTACGAACTGACGAAAACTCTTCAGGGAAGAATGCTACACGAGGTTCTCTTCAAACAAAAACAAACGTATTCACTTTCCTTCAAGAAGACTACACATTTACCTGTGCAATATGTCAGCAAGTGCGACGTAGGCCTACAATATCTGATGATTGCACGGAACTCGAACACAAAAGTACAACAAACAAAATGGAAACGAATATCAATATAGAACAAACTGTTTTACATAACGGAGAATTATCGAAATTAGAACATTCATCCAATTCCTCCATCAATAACACTAAAATCGGTGACGTTATTTTCGCTTCACATTTTATAAGCGATTTAATGGCATACGTCAATGGAATACCATCCGCCATGACACTTTTGAACACCAATGAAATACGAGCTTCCACATCGAATGTAGCGCTCATGGCGGCAGATATGAAGACTACTGAAGAGTTCATATTATCGGTCGATAAAGATCATGATGGTAATATTATATTGAATCAAAGTAATAGTACAAAGGACATAATGGAAGATACATTACTGATTATGGTAATACAGTCACCTGTAATAATGACAAAGAGAAAGATTCAGTATATTTTTTTTGAGGAATTAAAATGTAGATCTGAGCAACAATTCAATTGTAATGCTATTGAATTGGTGATTTCAAACGATTGGGTGGAAATGAATCAAAAACATGGTGAATATAGTTTCACCTTCAAAAGATCCTTGAAAGGTATATCACACAATTTTTGTGTTGATGTATGGAATTACAAAATGAACGACTGGGAAACCAATAACGGTAATAACGAATGTAAACATTTGGACAACGGTTATGAGGACAGATCGATGGGAACTGTCAGGATCATCCAGGATGGAAATTTAACCAGATTCCGTTATCTAATCTATGAAATCCAGGAGACTATTTTCACAGTAAATAAAAGAAATTTCAAATCAAATTTCATACTGATTCTACAGTCTATTTCATTGATCAGCGTAGCCACCATCTTACTTACTGGATTCATATTTACAAAATGGCGGCTGAAGAAATCAAATAAAATCCTAATGAACTTTTCGTTTGCTCTTTTTCTTGGTATCTGTCATAAAATCTCTACATGGAACGTGTTGAGTATACATTTTCTATACAGAGGATACCATTACTATCCAAGTTTAATCCTTGAATGCGTCTTCAACTTCCAAAGATTTAGCGTATTCTGCTGGATTATTACAATGTCAATATTACAGCTGCTCAGAATATTAAAACTAACAGGGGCACGTGGCTACAATCACTTGCTATTGAAATGTTGTCTATTTGGTTGGGGACTCACATTGACCCTGACATTATTCTCACTTCATTTTATCATCTGGATTGAATATTATCAAAATAATTACATTCTTGTTTTCAAAATCTATGATTTGATTACTTACATTCTACCTGCTTTTATAACTTTTGTTGTAACTGTTTCGGTACTCGTGGTAATATCGCTTAGGATTTATGGTTGCTGTCATTGGGGGTATACGGTTGATTTACGGAGACACGGCCTCGAGGACTCGACCATTCTGATGACCAACATCAAGAACGTCTGGTTTTTGTTTCTATTGTTTGGAATATCTAACATTGTTGAAGTGTTTTGTTTTAGTGTGGACCACCGTTTCAGTGTGTTACTACTATTGGGGGCGGTGTTTGCAGCATTGCAAGGGACAATGGTGTTTGTTTATTTTGTATTGTTTGAGGCTAGGACTAGGGCTTTGTGGAAAAAAAAGCTTGGATTGGGAACACGATGTATTGATAACAACATACTTTATTTTAATATGAAAAAGGTGTACCGACTTTCATACTAATAACATGGAGGGTATGTGGTTTTGATTTCTTGCGGCTATATGACTATCAATAACGTAACGGGATAAGCAACATGGCGTAAGTCCTATTCTTTCAACATTAGGCCGTTTTCACCATGATGGAATCAGCGCTTTCGTGTACATTTCTGAGATTCGCAATTTCGAATCAAATCGTACGTATTAGGCTCGTATTTCAATGTATAGTACATAGTTGTATACTTGCATTGTTTCTGATCTTTCTCGTGGATGATGAGTAATCATCCAGTTATCAAATGGTAAATATAGCAGTAGGGCTTTTGACTAGGGGACTAAATGATTGTACAGACGTATTTTAAATTTGGATTGGCCAATTCAAATGAAATGTATTTCAATATTGCTTGATGCAGTTGGAAAGAGCTGGATTCACAGATTGCATCATATCTATTACTTGTATAGATCAACATACAATAATACCAGCAAATCATCATAACATTTGTGAGACGGCATCCCTTTGATATACGCATGGTGCGAAAGGAAAACGCCATGTTGCTTATCCCGTTACGTTATTGATAGACATAGGTTTCGATCAGTTCGGAGCCGAAGCTCCCGATTGTCTGTCGTGATTCAGCGGATTCCCTTGTGAACTGGATGATGTAACTGTAGCTAGGGTAGGCCCTAATGGTGGCATTGTTGATCTCATGAAATATATAATTTGATGCAAAACAAATGCAACTGCAGACATGATAATTCCACTGAGCCGTGTATAGCATTGTTGTTTCATATTATAGTTCGATATGGAAGCGATAGTTGTGCTAGTGGCAATTGGGACCCTGTGGACACAAATTCTGACCCCGGAGATGTTTCACTTTGAAGAAGTGAGTTGGTACACTTTTATATTATTGGATGAGTGTAGCGAAGTCTCCATCCCACTCTTATGGAGCTTTGCCTGTGTTTTTTTTTTGTATAAGCACTGCACAGGTCGCATGGTTTGACTGATCAACATGAAACTTTTTTGTACGGGCCAACTTTTACAACTATATATATATTTTTTTTTTTTGACAACCCATTTATAGCTAAAATGTTACCCAATTGGCGAATGTAGGCAAAAGTTTGGCAAAGAAGTCGACATACTATTACTTTCCGCTCGTCTAACAATGCGTATATAGCGTTTTCCTATTGGTATCGCCACATCATGTTGGATATAGATGATTCCGTAGACGATAGGTTCTCTACCAATTCTCAACTTGTACCTTTCGAGGAAGCGCAAATCGTCCAACAAAATGATGAACAAGACCGTTATGATCGGAGAGTATTCAAGACGAATTTCACGACTGGAAACACAACAACATCTTTCAAAAATCAACTCTATCGGATCATTTTGAAGCTTCATTGATTCCTTTTAAATTACAGTCGATTTTTCATCCCTTTAGTTGGTAGTTGACGTACTTTCGTGGTGACTTGAATGATGGTGAACTATAAATGGGAAATATTGGGACAAAAATAGCAAGTTCACTCCATTTCATATAAAAATGTACAGATATTTTATTTTCATCCGACCATTGAATTGTACAAAAGTAATAAACACTATAAAAGTTTCAACATAATGCAAAAGTATTTACATGCACTTAATACAAAGTATTTTTTGTTTTAAATATTTTTAAAACTCCAAACTAAAACTTGATGTGTTACTCATTCCTTGATACAATGTGAATAAAGTTTGTAATATATTCTGATAATCTGAATAAAGCTCTCATCGAAATAATAATAAACTGTTTATACTTCTTGTGAGTCTTTCTTGCCATTCTATCCACTATGTCTACACTGATAATATCATTAGCATCCTATAAACTCTCAATTTGAGAGGAATAAATACACAAAATGTACAATCTTAAATTATTTCAAGACATGGTAAAAGTTATTTGCCAATATCAGACTTGACTTCAACTCGGTTCTCTCTCTCTCTGATACGTGTATTCACCATCAGTATGTTTCATTCAATCTCAAATTTAATTTCATTCACAACGTTTCATTCAAATTCAACAGCCCGTTTAAAAATTTCAATCAAAAAAATATTTTTGAGTTATGCGTTACAATAGTAACGAAAAAAAAAAATTGAGACAGAACAAACAAATTAATAAACAAAAATAAACTTGAGAAAAACAAAGTTATGACAAAAAAATCACTGAGATTGTGATTCAACTAATGAACAAATGAACAAATGAACAAATGAAAAAATAATGAAATTAATATGAAATTAATAATGGAATGAATTAAATAATATTATAGGAACACTCGATACAACAATGTGTATTAATCACCCGAAACATTGACGATAGCAAAGTGTTTTCCCTGGAAGACGGTACATGCATCTGATGTAATCTCTCATCAGGAAATATCAATGACTTCGACACGTAGGAGAATAACTAATCCATTTGTACATTTAATATCATTTCACTCAATCCATATATAAGCATTCCTCAATGGATTATATCTTTAAAGTCTGAAAAAACTTCATTCACAAAGTTCTCATACAATATGAAGTTTAATCCATTGTGATTATTGCAATATTGTTTATAATATATCATTTCAATTGTATATCAAAGAAAATGACAGAAACTTCTATTTCCATTCTTGAAATCGGAATCACTTCTATATTAACAATTAACATTTATTATTACTAAAATCTATAGCTGAAAATTGATACCTCAAATAACCAGAAAACCATAGACACATTCCACAATAACAAGTTACCATACATAGAACCCAAATAGAGAATATATATCCAATTATCTATGTGAACCACGTAGATAAAAAAGATCGACCACTAAATAACAACCAAGTAACCAAAAAAGAATAACATATAATATATTAACCCGTCCATTATAAGTCGATAGTATGAACCTATAGATTGATAATATTGGAATAACACCGCTAACCACTAAGAGCACAAGGCTAGTAAATTAGGATCATACAATACACATTCAATATACAGAGTTCAATTTTGGAAATGATCCACAAATCGTAAGATGGTTAATAAAATCTGGATTTAAACTGAACCAAAAATACTCAAAATTCGAGCAAAAAGGAACGAGTGAATTTTTTGAAGTAATAACGATTTCTCATCATATTCCTAACATTCAACTCTGGATAATCATCAAAATCGAATTGATATTCGAAATTGACGTGGAGAAGAATATTATAACCCAAAATTATCAAAATGTGAGTTGTATAAATGTATATATATCTATATAAATATCCTATTTCACAACCGATTGATCATAATTATGAATAATCGAATCATGAATTATAATTAATCAAAAGAGCGACAGGACAGATCGCTCGCTCCCGAATCGGAATCGTAATGCATGTCTATGACAAGCTTCCTATCGTCATCGTCTTCGTCGCTATCCAAATCCGTCTCGATCTGGTCGCCATCTTGATCATGTCGTTGCCGTGCCAACGACGACTCTCTGACGGGCAACCGTCTACGCTCGACGGCTTTCCTTTTCTTCTCTCGCTCCTCGGTCGACTTTCTCATCGCGTGCAATCTACACGCCATGAGAGGGAATCTAGAAACACTGTACGTACCGAGCTTCGATCCCGCGTAGGAATCTTTGATTTTCACGACAGGTGTCGAGGTTTTGTTCGGCTTTCCGTCGGTAATCTGGAGAGATTCATCGATTACTCCACGGCAAGGTATATCTCCAACAGACAAAGCTGTTTTCAGCAAACTGAAATTGTCTTTCTCAGACATTTCCGACTGATTCCTAGATGACATTATGACTATAGAGTCGATACTTGATTCAGTCGTCTCATCGCTCGGTACATTCATTTTTCCTAGATCCTTTCCGACCGAGAGAGATTGGCTTCTTTCAGAAGAAGCGGTTTCTTCAACCAATGGAAGAAGATGACACACATTTGTAGATGCCGGCAAACGGCTTAAAGTTGTTTCATCCGACAGTGACAACGGTTCTTCATTTTTCTGAATTAGGTTGTCGACGCCAGATGATTCGGCTTCCAAGTTTGACAAAACTGTGGCTGTGGTGGTCTGTTGTGTACTGGAATTGAATGAAGAATTGTTACTACAGTTCTGTGAGGAATTGCTGTCCCCATTCAAACTACTGCTAGCGGTCACTTCATTGACAAGTGAGTTGAGCCCTTGTATGCCATCACCATCGGCCAGATTCTGATGTTCGCTCGAGCCACTTCCAAGATGGTGAGAGCTCCTAGCCGAAGAGTCATTACTCGAATTAGGGGATGCACTAAGACTTCCGGTTATTCCCCGTGCAGTCGAACTACCACTAGCAGACGGTCGATCTATTGGAAAATTCCCAGCTTCCGTTCTTTCGCGTCCAAGACGATTCTCATTGGTGGACATGCAATTATTCCGATGGATATCGTTACACGAGCCATCACTGGTTCCACCTGATTTGGCTAAATCATCGCTCATTTGCATACAAAATCCCTCCAGATCGCGCAAAAATTCTGCCGTCAACGAAGTTTCTTCGTTCGTTCCAACGTCTTGAGGTAAGTTACTCTGAGCTCCGACTTGAGAAGCGGGAGCTGCATTTGGTAAGACTGCGACAGGCGTTTGAAGTGAACTTCTGTGATAGAACTTACCGGCTGGATCCCATTGCGTCGAGCTTCCACGTCTTGAAGAACCAGGCGCCAGATGTAGTCTGGCAGATATGTTCAGAGTAGCTTGACAATTTTGACTGGAAGCCACAGGTAGACCTGTGTTCGATTGCAGATCTTCAAACACTGGTCGAATGAACTTGGACTGTCCAGGTATGGGAACTAGTTTTGGCATATGCTGATGAGTCTCGGAACAAGACGAGGAATTTATCGGAACATTGGGGTTCAAATTACTCGATATACTGGTATACGCTGGTGAGGGTTTCATCAATCGAGTTGGTTCTGGAAGTGAATTTGGTATTGAATCACGTGTTGGGTACACTGGAAAATTCGTGGAGTTCCTGTAATGATTATTTGACGACACAGAGTTTTGCGACAAGTTATTGGATATTATATTCTGTGTTGAAGACAGAAGATTTGTCTGTGCGAATGACATATTCTGAGAAGAGTTTGAAGGAATCTGGTTAGTGGCTAGGGAAACAGGAGCCATTGCAGGCACAGAAAAGTTGGTCTGTGAGCGAGTGGTGTGAGCCTGATTTGTTGTATCATGAAAGGAATTCAAAGGAACCTGATTAATGGAAGTGGAAACAGGAGCTATCGCAGACACAGAACAGTTGCTCTGAGAGTTGGCCATGTACATCTGATTCGGTGGGAAGGTATTTACGTACTGGTTATTCGACGTTGATGAACTTTGCAGTGCCGAGTTGGTATTGACGACTCGCGTTGTAGGAAAGTGGTTATTTTGAGGACCCGAGTTGTACTGAGCTGACATCTGGCTTACTGTTGTGGGAATGCGGTTACTTCGAGGAGCCGAGACGTACCGAGTCGGAACCTGATTCTCCACGATCATGTGACTGTCCGAGGAAAAGAGATGAGAGTATAATGTGGGAGCTGATGCAATGATGCACCGGTTGTTCGAGACGGCAGGGTACACCTGATTAGTTGCAGAAGGAACGGAGTTTCCGTATTGGTTATTCGATAATACGGGGTTCCGTTGGACGGCACTGGAGATATTATTCTGTGTCGAAAGCACACGGTTTGTTTGTGAACTTGACGTATTTTGAGTCGGTGGATACATCAGGCTGGTAGTGGACTGGTCAACCGGATTCGAAATGGGGACAGTGTACAACAGAGAATTCGATCCAGAATTGATATGATTATTCTGTGGCAAGGAAATATACGCTGTATCACTTGAAATGGGGATATTCGTTCTGGATTTTTTACTCGGTGTATTCAAGTATTGATGCCAGGTGTAGCGTATTGTTTGAGGACTCGGATCGTATTGTGGACAAGACACTCGATCATTGTTCATATTGTTGTAAAATGGCGAAACGTTCACAGACTTCGGTACAGAAGCCGACAACAACGGAACAGAAGGAGCAGAATAGTGGTTCTGTGAGATGGTATTTGTCTGACTTGTCACAAGCGGAGTTGTGTTTGTATGTTGTATGTTTTGCGTTGACAAATGTTCTTGCATGACGTTTCTAGTTATCTCCGGAGGTGCCGCACGACTTGCGTTGCTCGGAGGTGCATGTGAGGACGGCTCGAGTGCGGTTCTTCGAATCGGAATGGTCGTATCACGAAGGTTGTCGGGCATTGAAGCGTGATTGGTTCTTTGATGAGAATTGTCGAAACGTGCACCAGGTTGTTGGTACTCTGGCAGTGATGTCCGATGGTAATTCGTCTGTTGTAATCCCGAAGATGCTGCAACTGGAGTGTCTTTCGTGGCAATCGGTCTTGCCGATCTTTGAGAGTTCAAAGCAACGTGCTGATTCGATTGAGACTGAACGTGATCTTGTTGTACCGGAACTTGACGTTGTGGATTTTCTGCCAACTGCGGTGCATTATCATTCGAAGGTGAAGAATTGAAGGGTGCCTTCAACGAAATTTCTATGATGTTTCGTTGTGCGTTCACTTGAATTTTTGTCAATAAGTGTGCTATTGTTCTAGCAACATGTGAATACGAGATGAGCTGATACATCATCACATCAACATATTTTTGGAACGAAAATCCTCTCATTGTAGCCAATATTCTGAGCTTCGAAAAAACACTATTTCTGAACTGTTCATTTTCCCTAATCTTCAAAACTACAGTATCAAGTTCTTCGTTTTTTGCCATCAACAAAACTAAAAAGCGTTTGAATTGTTCGCGAAATACCACACTCGCATTCAGCGCAACGTTCCGCAACTGTACGACGTACTGTAAGTACTTGATACGAACGACATCTTCGCACACGGCCATCAGCGTGGCGGCAGCTTTTTCGTCGTCCCCGATCACAACGCTCTTCACCATCGACGCTAAATTCTTCACTCGTATGGATCCTACTTTTCGTTGCTCGCTGGGCGCTGCACCGACGAGTGTCTGCGGTTCTGCTTGTGTTCGATCAGCCAATAAGGTCGAAGTTGACGGTTGTACTATTTCACCATTCAGCGTTTCCTTTGATACGACTGGTAGACCCTCCACATCAGAAGTCGACGTCTGGACTGTTTCATTATCCAACGTCTTCTTCGATACGACTGGAGCTATGGAAACATGATCAATCGTCTCGGACAATCTTTCGTTCATATCGATTCCGGTCAGAGTGCCAACGGGAGGACTGGCAACATTCTCAATCGGTGAGATATCCACACTATCTTCACACTCCAAATCGATGAAGTCGTAGACATCGCCAACGCCATCGACCGGCATCTCTTTAACGAAGACCTCTGTGACGGCCGACGAGACGGAATCGTCGTCGTCACCTTCGATATCGAGTCGTCTCGGATGAGGCGAGTCGACATTCAGACTCAGACTTAGGTATTCGGGCTGATTCGCGTCCGAGCCGTCCACGTACTTGCCTTCGGATTCTGCACAGTTCCTCAGCCAGTTGAGAGCGTCGGCAAGTGTGACGGTACCCACTTCTTTTGATATAGGTTTGATCAGTTCTTCTCGGGCTACGGGTGGTTTTGTTTCTTTCATGATATTAACAGGTTTCTCTGCGCAAGAGTCACCTCGATAGCTCATATCGAGAGAATTGAACGTTGATACGTTCAGCTGGAAATGGGATGGCATTGTATCCAGATCGACTATGGTATCATCGATAGCAGTTTCTGGTACAGCGGCTTCTTCGCAACAAAGATCCACGATGGGAGATGATTTGGGAAGTTTGATAACCGATTTTGGTGAGGAGACAGGTTTCACAGGATTGGAACAGTTGGGTCGTTTGGCTGACTCAACTTCCTTTCTTCTACTTGAACTACACCCCGCTTCACGTGAATGGGAAGCTTCGGTTGATCCGTGTTTCACCTTCGTGATGGGCAAAGTTTTCTCCACTCTCGTGAAAGAAGAATGTACTGAAAGGATAGGCAATGGTTCATTGACGACTTCAGGACTGATACTAACAATTCCAAGAAGTGTTTCAGAAAGTTTTTGTAAGCTTCCTACAGGAAGTGTCGGTTCGATAACCTGTTCATTACTATCCGAAATAGGCGTTGTTGGTCTCGGTGTCTCCACGCGGGGAATTATTACCATCGGTTTCACTACCATGTTGCTACTTTGAACTTTGGGTATTGTCTTCAAGATCTCCGAGGAGATTTTCACAATCGTGTCGCTATCGAAGTGTTCCTCTTTCACTGCTTTCGATGAAACTTCATCACCGTTAGATTCTACCACAGATCTATCTTCACTTATTTCTCCGAACTTGATCGATTCACACGCATCTTCTTCATCTGAACGACCGAAGAGATCCTCCATAGAAACCTTCTTTCGTTTTACGGGAGCTTCACCAGCCTTACGCTTACGTTCACGTTTCAAACTATTCCTAGCAGCTTCCTCTTTGGCAGCATTAAACACCGGAGATACGGAACGTTCCTGAAGCACTTCTTTCGACTGCACCAGGTTAGTATTCAGTTCTCCTTGTACATCGATCGTCCGAGGTTCGACTGGCTCCGTGACTTTCAACACAACATCCGCAACGACACTTTCACTCGGATCGACCTCCGTTAGTCCAGACGACACTTTCAAACTACGTTTAACAGTTACCAATCGGCTGGCATTGAATTTGCTCGGCACTGATCTCAGCTTCGACTCGTATGGCGATCGCACTACCTTTGAGCCTTCGACGTTGGAACCGTTATCGATGTTCTCTTTACCAGCTGCCCTATCAGGAGTCGACGAAAGCCTGGGCTGTTTTACGGTCGGAAAAAGTTCTTCGTAGATGTCAGAGTTGATATTACGTCTCTTCGCGGTCGGACTAACGTCGACCGATTGCGACGCGACCCTAATTGTGTGGGGCTTGATGGGAGTATTTGACTTGGGTGCGAAAATTCCGTCGGCGCCTCTGACCAGCTTGACCTTCCTCACGGGACTGTTGGTGAGTGACGTGTTTTCAGATAGATTCGGATCAGCAATACTCTCGTCACACTCGTTGGTGGGCAGATTGTTGTCCTCGGGATTGGTGACGGGAGCGCTCGAAAATTCTTCTTCGATTCTCTCCGCGGCTACACTGCCGGAAGGTGCATCGGTTTGATGACTCTTCCGTAATTTTTTTCGCTCATACTCTTCGAAACTGATGATACGTCTCTTCTTACGGGTCATCGATGACGTATCAGACGTGTTGCCTCTACTCGAGATCCGACTGGAAATTGACGTTCTACGCTCACGGCTTATAGATCCGACACTGCCGGTTCTACGTTCTGATGCGATCGACCCGCGTTCTCGAGACTTTGGACTGTTCCGTTTTGGCGATTTTCGGTATTGTCCAGTAATGACTCCGCTGTCACTAGAAGCCGAGGAAAAATCTGAGGACGTATCGTTGGATTTACTTTTGAAATCACCACGGTTAATTCTCTTAGGTGCTGAAGAAGATAAACTCTCATTTATGTCGCCCCTCTCCGGAGATCGACAGTGCTGCGACGACGAAATATTCCTTCTGCAATCGTCCACTCTCGAACTGCTCTGGGATCGTTCCGACGGGACTCTACGAACCGTGCGGGCCGAGTAGATTGACGATTCCGATGAGCTGCCTGATAGAGATGAGCGACCTGAGGTCGAGTCGCTGGAAGAATCGCTGTCGCTCGAGGAAGAATCGCTGTCGCTCGAGGAAGAATCGCTGACGCTCAACGAAGAATCGCTGTCGCTCGAAGAAGAATCGCTGTAGTTTGAGGATGAACTTGACGAACCGGAGGTTATACTGCGCTGGGCCGGAGCGTGGTCGGAGTTGGACGGTAAATCGTTGACCCACCGGGTGGTCAAGTCTTGTCTACTGGTTTGGTCGCTGGTCGATGGATCCGCTTCATGATATCTGGGAAAATGAATGAAGACACGAATAAGCAAGCATACTGGATCAATACACTAGACATGTAAACATAGTTTCTATTTCTAGTTTCCATAGCATTCACAATTTCAAAAGCAGCACTTTGGTGCATCTATCATTTCGAAACATCGTGTTTTGAAGCGCAACCACATTCTGTAGCGTAACGACAGTACGGTACCTTCAAAAGTATTATATAACGTACAATAGGCGTACAAGAGAAACACCCCAATCGATATTTTCAGAGAAATACTCTCTACAAGTGGGTTACACCTACGCCTTCATTTGCAACTACACTTTTTTTACAAATTAGTCACGCAATTGTAATCATACAAACACGGATTGTCCTGTACCACCCGAATGAATGATTCAACTCCAAGTGGCATAACAATTCTGGATAAAAAAAAAATTGACAAAGTGATTCTGAAAGCGTGGTGATGTTTGATATTGCAGTTTTTATGGATGGATGAATCGATATTTTAGTGAGTTGATTATTTTTTACGGTCGTTTGATATCAATCCTGATTACCAGAAGCAGATGTATCGCAATCTCAGAGTAACTTCCGGTAAAATCGTAATTTCAGCCGACGTAAGTAGAAGTCGAGTCAATAATCACGATACGAATCGGTACCGAAACGGTAACGTGAACCGCCATTTTGTTTAGGTGAATACTGGCTTGTGATTGGCCAGTTGGAACAATCGTGTCGGACGACAAGAAAAAATCGGTACTGGAAATTTTAAAGAAATACTTTTTAGACGAATGTTTCTATTCTGTTAATGAATTCATTAATCGTTGAAAATAATTTTCTCTGTTAGGCTTATAATAATGTTATAGACTACTCTGAAAACGACATCTGGTTTTTCTTTCTTCTACTTTTTCAAGTAAATGCATTTATGTACATTTTATACATGTATCTGACTCTGTACTGTGAATATTGTGAATTAATTATAATAATGTACAGTGAATAATTTTTATAATATTATCATTATCTAATTGACATTGATAATATCATTATGTATGATCAATCTGTCCAGTAAACATATTATTATTATTATTATTATTATTATTAACAAGAGTAGCATGACCAACTGTCATGAGAGATTGTAACCACAACATGACGTGTACGAAATGATGGGAAGATCAGTTTGAGTATGTCAGTGTCAGCCATTTATTATTTATTAAATAGTTTTAGTGCAGGTTCAACAAAGATATCATAGATGTCTGCATGTTGGGTACGAGAAGAGGGAATACTCAAATATATTTGAATTCATTTGTATTTACCTTACTCATTACAGATTGGTGACAAACTAAACTATACACCATCTGATCCAGAAAGTAACTGACATATATTCAAGACATGATTTCGTATCAAGTTTTTCATCTAAAAATGAATAATTATGCACAAATAGGAAGAGAAATTGAAGCTTTCATCATAAAAACGGTTCATTTCACTTGATTCTATGTCTATGTCGATTAATCACTCATGGTGACCGTATATTCTTTGTCATTAACTTCAATTTCTGTCGGGGTAAAATACTGGATAAGTTGATATATGGAAATATTTAAATTAGTTTCGAATTGGTTGTCTTATGTAGGGTCTACATGATCAACATGAATTATTCTTACATTCATTCTTATGTTCATCATTGAAATTACGCTCATTTCCATGTTCATGTTCATTATCATTCAACCTATTGCATTGAATTATGTTAATAATATAAGTTCATTATCAGCATTGTCAATCACAGTGTATGTTAATGTTCTTGTTTACATCTATTCAAACCACAGATGAGCCAGACATGGCATAGTGGACAAGAGTTTACATTGTATTACATTGTATTATATAAACTTATTTGTGACAATAAAAAAAAAGTTTCAAGAAAAAAGCCAGATAGTGGACTAGAGTTTGAATTGTATCACATTGAACTATATGAACCAAGTTGTGACAGAAAAAAAAATATATAAAAAGAAGCCGGATATGGCATAGTGGACGAAAGTTCAGATTGTTTTACATTCATCATATGAAATAATTTTTGACATTATTAAAAAATGGTATTACAAAAAGCAAGAAAAAAAATATATAAAAAGAAGCCGGATATGGCCTAGTGGACGAAAGTTCAGATTGTTTTACATTTATCATATGAAATAATTTTTGACATTATTGAAAAATGGTATTACAAAAAGCCAGACATGGCTTAGTAGACCAGAGCTCAAATTGTATCACATTGTACCATACTAGGAAAACGCGGGATGCGCGTTGTTAGACGAGCTTAGGGGTATAGAAATCTATAATGAAAAATAATTTGTCAACCCAATCTACATCTACAGACCTTGGATCACTCCAAACGTTCGAAAACCTTACGAGAATCAGTTATGTCACGGCCTTCCTCTTCATTCATTTCAATCGTTTTGAATTAATTGGTGACACTTGTTGCTATAGATTTAATTGGTTCCCGTAATAGTCTAAATTGATGGGAAAATGCTTTATAAATGCGTTTTCTTCGTTATTTCTCATCCGATTGATGCGAAAAATCTCTCAAAATGTGCTTGATAGTTTCCTTTATATTCGGCGAAAATTTGAGAGGTCTTGAAAAATTTTGATTTTTCAAGTATTTTCCTCCGGGTTATTCTAATGGGGATTTTTGAAATTTCTAAAATTCATAAAAAAAAAGTTACCACCCGATAATGCCACAAAACTATACAGATCTAAGTTAGATGAGGAACCATGACGAAAAAAAGGTTGAAGTTGATAGCTGTAGCCGTTTGACCTGTGGAGAACCGACAAAAAAACATAAAAAAAAAAAAAAAAAAAAAACATAAAAACGAACACCAATTTTTTTCAGTATGTCAAATTGAATCCTCGCTAAAGCTCGTCTAATAAACTAATTTGTGACAGAAGAAAAAAAAATGAGAAAAAAATCTCACTAGACAAAAGGATCTATGAACTCACACTTTAGCCAAGTCCTGATCGGACAGCCTGCGCAGCACGACGGCAGGCTTGAGCATGTACAGCTGTTTGATACACAGCGCGCGCATGAAGGCCACGCCCAGATCGCTCCGGCGCTCCGCTCGATCCGCCCTGTCCGCTCGGTCGGCCGCCATACTGCCAACACGACGGCGCTGAACCTGAAACAACAGACACGAGACAGTCAGTTGAGAGAGGAATGATTATTGGAGTGGATAAAGAAAGAATATTGTGTATTAGCCACACCCCTTATGTTCCAAACATGATATGTCCCCTCGTCCTTCCATCCTTTCAACGCTCTCCTCTACCCCTTTCTCCCTCTCTCCATCTCTCTCACAATTGGGTATTAGTGCTGCGTTCGAAGCAACAGTTCCACAGAACGTTCGAGAATGTTCTAGAAGCAGTGTGACGGACGGACAGAACTGGGAGACCCTATGTTTAATTTTCATGCTTTCATTCAATTTTTCATGATGAATATATATATATATATATATATATATATATATATATATATATATATATATATATATATATATATATATACATATATATATATATATACATATATATATATATACATATATATATATATACATATATATATATATACATATATATATATATATACATATATATATACATATATATATATATATATATATATATATATATATATATATATATATATATATTTATATATATATATATATATATATATATATATATATATATATATATATATATATATATATATATATATATTATTATTATTATTCATAACATTCCCGGATTATTCTTGTGTAAGTCCTAAATTGCTTTATTCATCAACCAATGGAATATAATATATGATGGCTAATGGCTGATTTATATGGATGAAGCAATCTACACAAGAATAATCTTGAAATGATTCTTGATTCTTCGAGAAGAAATGAATATTGATGTAGCCAACACTTGTGAAAGCCTACACGAATCAATATATATATATATATATATATATATATATATATATATATATATATATATATATATATATATATATATATATATATATATATATATATATATATATATATATATATATATATATATATATATATATATATATATATATATATATATATATATATATATATATATATATATATATATATATTATATATATATATATATATATATATATATATATATATATTTATACTATATATATATATATATATATATATATATATATATATATATCTATATATATATATATATATATATATATATATATTATATATATATATATATATATATATATATATATATATATATATATATATATATATATATATATATATATATATATATATATATATATATATATATATATATATATATATATATATATATATATATATATATATATATATATATATATATATATATATATATATATATAATATATATATATATATATTCATCTTCAATGTAATACATACACCCACGAATTCAAATATCGTATGCTATTCCTCTCTTCAAACGGTGATTCACTCAATAACACCATCACAAGAGCTTGACTCACACAGTAATCGACCTCGGGCCACGTCACACGTCTCCGTCTCGACCAATCAGCGTCCAGCTCGTAACCATGGCAACCCGTGACTGACCACCAACTGTGCACCCAGCCGGCTCCACACGCGAAATGACGTGCCACTCGACCGACCGACAGTATTTATAGGAGAAAGTTGCTGCTGTTGTTGTTGTTGGGGAGTGGTCGATTGTGATAGGCTATCGGTTTATTCAAGGCGAGTACTGTTGGTTATCGTATCGCTAGTTAGACGAGACTCTCACCACCCGGTTCAAGCTGTGTGAGTACGTACTTGGTGAGGACAGCAATTGATGCGACAAATATAGATGTGTTAGCAGTTAGTGAAATTCGCTGTTGTTCCTGAATATAGGAATTTAAGTCAAGTTACGTAGCGATTCATGTCATTGGTAAATACATTGCATATTATCAACATAGTCCACTCACTCATATGTCTTGAACTAGTAAAACGCGGGATGCGCGTTTGTGAGATGAGCTTAGAAAGTATGGAAATGTAGAATGAAAATACTTTGTCCGCCTAATCTCAATTTCTTTATAATCTAGATAGAAATCTATCTAGATGGTATATATTATCATTCATATATATATATATATATATATATATATATATATATATATATATATATATATATATATATATATATATATATATATATATTCATATTCATATATATATATATATATATATATATATATATATATATATATATATATATATATATTTATATATATATATATATATATTATTTTTCATATTCATATAAATATATATATATATATATATATATATATATATATATATATATATATATATATATATATATATATATAAATATATATATATGATAATTAAACTTCTTGGATACGATCCAAAATCCCGGTCGAGGCGTATCTTTTTTGACATAACTATAAAAATCCTATTATATATAGATATACATATATATATATATATAAATTCACATGTATAAAGTATATATACCAACATATAATGTATATGAGCCTATATGTATGATTAATATAATTGAGGAAGGAGAGATGGAGAGAGAAGAGGACTGACTACGTTCATGAATTAAACAAGTTATTGTTCTTGGAAAACATTCACTCTGTATACAGATCCCGGCGCCTCCACCCATGTTGTAGTATATATATATATATATATATATATATATATATATATATATATATATTTATATTATAATATATATATATATGTATATATATATATATGTATATATATATATATATATATATATATATATATATATATATAATATATATATATATATATATATATATAATATATATATATATATATATATATATATA
The DNA here is from genome assembly GCA_964007535.1 of Brachyptera risi. Lineage (NCBI taxonomy): Eukaryota > Metazoa > Arthropoda > Insecta > Plecoptera > Taeniopterygidae > Brachyptera > Brachyptera risi. The sequence goes on along the minus strand of OZ023339.1, from coordinate 17,118,541 downwards.
TTACATATATATATATATTTATATATACATATATATATATATATATATATATATATATATATATATATATATATATATATATATATATATATATAATATATATATATATATATATATATATATTCCTATTGATCATTTTCAGTCGTATGACGGAGTTTATCGTAACATTTGGAATAATCAATGATGAATAATCATCAAGCTCGCCCCAGTGGCGCCCGGTCCAATCGATCCCAGTTCCATCAATAACCTGAATCAGGACACATTGATCCTGTATTGTCTTGGTCCAATTCCCTCATTTGTTCCTTCAGCTCAGATAGTCCTTGGATTATTAGACGAGCTTTAGCAAGGATTCAATTTTGACATACTGAAAAAAATTGGTGTTCGTTTCATGTTTTTTATTTTTTTTTCGTGTTTATTTGTCGGTTTTCCACAGGTCAAACGGCTACAGCTATCAACTTCAAACATTTTTTTCATCATGGTTCCTCATCTAACTTAGATCTGTAAAGTTTTGTGGCATTATCAGATATCAACTTTTTTTTTTTTAGGAATTTTTAGAAATCTCAAAAATACTCCTATGGAATACGGCGGAAAAAAATTGAAAAACTTTTATTTTTCAAAAAAATTGAAATTTTGTGTGAAGTTGAAATACATCTTGATACACATTTGAGGGAATTCTCAGCTTGATCGGATCAGTCATTTGATAAAATAAAACATGAAATGTGCTAAATTAGTACCACTCGAAGCCCTTTCTTACCCATTTATAACTAAAATGTTACCCAATTGGCGAATTTTAGGCAAAAGTTTGGCAATGAAGTCGAACATACTATTACTTTCCGCTCGTCTAACAACGCGTATATAGCGTTTTCCCTAGTGTACGTTCATTTCAAAACATTTCAAAGTTCATTTCATTTCATTTTTAAGCGCGTGTGAACAGGCGGGGGAGTGTCGCACAGGCTGACGAGGTTGGAGCCTAGGGGGCGCAAGAAACCCAGGGGGCGCATGCGCCCTGCAAGTATTTCACTTCTCACCGAGACGCGTGGCCAAGTGGTTACACACTGAACCGTCATTCGGGAGATCGGGGTTCGATTCCCGCCATGGTCTACCATCCTGACAGGGGGTTTTTCGTGGTTTCCCTCTGTCGTTCAGGTTGATACTGGGAATAGTTCCTTAACAACAGGCCACGACCGACTCCTTCCAAAACATCTAAAGAAATAACCTTTCATCTCATCATCCCACCATCTCACATATCATTCACTGATGCCAATAGATCGTAGTCATCACTAGAGTGCGTCATCAAACTCTCTCTCTCTCTCTCTCTCTCTCTCGATATAAATATAGATATTTTTTTTTTTTTTTTTTTTAATAACATCGAAACTTGATACAAAATCATTGTTCCCCAATTAAGGCTATGGATGAAAGATAGGATCGTTTGGACGGGGCACCACAAGGGCGATCTTACCACCCCATTTTGATTATTTAAAACTAATGGTCTTCAACACCAGGACTGCGCTGTCTGTGACCATAATTTTTCGCAGTAGATAAAAGTCTTTCAGTATAAACACACGAATGTTGATATCTTCCACTTTGAACTAAGTCTCTTGGGCAATGATTAATTACTTCTTCCCTTGACAGCAGATGTAAAATTGATCATTATACAAAAAGCACAAATTAAATTAGTGATAGGCCTATAATGTTATAATTAGGCCTATCGCTCTACTAATTAATGGTCGTGGCCAATTAGTACTTCATCCAAGCATTTGCTTCGAGGACTGTGGGAAACCACGAAAAACCACGTCAGGATGGATAAAAAAAGGTGTTTGTTGGTCTTGAGCTTTTTCTTCCAACTTCTTCTCTTCTTTTCTTCTCTTCTTATTGTGTTTGATATATATGTTTTTTTTTTTTTTTTTTTTTTTTTTTTTCTTCTTCTTCTTACTTCTTTTTTCTTTCTCTTTTTTTCTCTCTTTCTCTTTTTTCCCCCTCTCTTTTCCTTTATTCATTCATTCATTTCTTCTCCTCATTCCATTTCATTTTTTTACTCCATCTTCCTTTTGTCTTTCATTCTTTAATTAATTAATTTTTATTTTTATTCTTTTTCATTTTTTATTTTATTTTTTTTATTTTTTTTTATTTTTGAAATTTTTTTTTTTCCATTTTTCTTCATTTTCCTTCATTTTTTTTCATATATTTTTTTTTCATTTTTATTTTCATTTTTTTTTCATTTTTTTTTATTTTTTTTCATTTTTTTTTATTATTTTATTTTTTTCTTTTTCTTTTCTTTCTTCTTTTCATTTTTTTTTCTTTTTCATTTCATTCATTCTAGTTATTGTATTTGATTATTATTCAACCCTTTTTTCTTTCTTTTCTTGTTTTTTCTTGTTTTTTTCTTTTT
>OZ023339.1:17061250-17115952 GCA_964007535.1 Brachyptera risi | reverse complement strand
TCACTTTTTTATTTGGCTGGTACTATTCGCGAAGTAAATTGTGCGATAAGCACTTGGCTCTGTTCCGCCCTGCCGGCGGTAATACGCGAGGTGTGTACACTAACCCCAACCTCAGAAACCTAACCTTCTGTCCGCAACCTGATTGATCATCATTTATTCATACTAGGGAAAACGCTATATACGCGTTGTTAGACGAGCGGAAAGTAATAGTTTGTCGACTTCATTGCCAAACTTTTACCTAAATTTGCCAATTGGGTAACATTTTAGTTATAAATGGGTTAAAACTGCTTCGAGTAAGTACCAATTTGGCACATTTCATGTTTTTTTCTTCGAAATGGCCCACCCCGATCAAGCTGAAAATTTCCAGAAATGTGTATCAATATGTAATTCAACTCCACACAAAATTTCAATTATTTGAAAATAAAAACTTAATTTTTTTTCGCCGTGTGTTATTCTAAAGGGTGATTTTGAAATTTCTAAAATTGATTAAAAAAAAAAGTTAATATCCGATAATGCCACAACCCTTCACAGATCTGAGTTGGATGAGGAACCATGATGAATTAAAGTTTGAAGCTGATAGCTGTAGCCGTTTGACCTGTGGAGAACCGAAAAAAAAAAAAAAAAAAAAAAAAAACATTTTTTTCAGTATGCCAAATTGAATCTTCGCTAAAGCTAGTCCAATCAGTGATCACTCTTTCAATATCCATTTCTTCCATACATTTTCTCTTGGATTTGAGTATAGTTGGTAGTTTTTACTGTAATTTATACTTTGTAACCATGTTTAGTTCTTTACCCAAGACTTCAACAGGGATGTCTGTGTAGTGTAACGGGGCGAGAGGAAAGGGAAGGTCTTCTGAATGAGATCCGACAAGCAGGTAGAGTTTTCCCAGACTCTTTCAGAAAACTACTTCACATTTCACAACCCATGATCGTGAACCCTACAGGGGACGGTTAAAATAGGACAGAAAGAGCCAAAGCAGGCCTCCATGACTCACAATACATGCTGAGTAAAACTTTTTTATTAGTTGGGTTATATTTTAGTGGGTTTGTGACTAGGAAAACGCCATATACGCGTTGTTAGACGAGCGGATAGTAATAGTATGTCGATTTTTCTGCCAAAATTTTGCCTACATTCGCCAATTGGGTGACATTTAAGTTAGAAATGGGTGAAAACTGCTTCGAGTGGTACCAATTTAGCACATTTCATGTTTTTTCTTCGAAATGGCTCACTCGATCAAGCTGAAAGTTTTCAGAAATGTGTATCATGATGTAACTCAACTTCACGCGAAATTTCACTTTTTTGAAAGAAAAAATATTTTCTTTCTTTTCCGACGTGTTATTCTAATGGGCATTTTTGAAATTTCTAAAATTCATAAAAAAAATGTTATCATTCGATAATGCCACAAAACTATACAGATCTGAGTTAGATAAGGAACCATGACGAAAAAAAGTTTGGAGTTGATAGCTGTAGCCGTTTGACCTGTGGAGAACCGACAAAAAAACATAAAAACAAAAAAAAATTGAATAAAATAAAAAGGAACACCAATTTTTTTCAGTATGTCAAATTGAATCCTCGCTAAAGCTCGTCTAATGACGACTGAGATCTATTGGCGTCGGATGAATGATTAATGAGATGATGGGATGATGAGATGAAGGTTTTTATGGGTAATGGGAAGGATAGTGGGAAGGAAGCGGTTGTGGCCTATATTGTGGGAACCATCCCAGCATTAGCCTGGACTACAGAGGGAAACCACGAAAAACCCCTGTAAAGATGGACGGTGGCGGGGATCGAACCAGGTGCGATACGCCCACTGCCTCCCGGGTCACATGAAGTGGGTGCGTTAACCACTCAGCTACATGTGACGGTGTCTGATTCTTTTCGCAATGAAACAAAAGTGTCTACACAAATCAAAAATCATAATTTTCCATCACTCTGAAAAAATCGCGAAAACAATAAAAAAAAAGGTAGAAACATATTGATTCTGGACAATTATTTAGAAAAGTTTGGAGAAATACGACGAACTGAAGTTGTTCGAACTGAAGTCACCATTGAGCGTGGGTTCGAATCCCGCATAAGACATGGGTTTCAAGTGCATAGAATTGTAAAACGGGTAGGTCTTACATTATTTTTAATTGGGAAAAGGAGCCATTTCCTGCCTATTCTTTGAGAATACGCTTTAACGACCCCCTTCCCCCCCTCTTCCCCCCCACCCACCCGCTATCCGCATACCTGACCTATTCGGATCCTTTCAATTTATTTGCAAGCATCTTTTATCCACAATACACATATAGGCCTACATTGGACATGACATGCATTCAACTTTCTCCCCATTCCCATAGTTCCTTATTGCATACACACTCAATCAATTTCAATTCTTAAAATGATTTTTTAGGTTACTTTGTTGTTGTTCATAATCCTTACAGTTCGTAGAATTTACAGGGAACAAAGTTTTAATTCTAAATATTATCGAAATAATAATAATTAGTAATAATAATAATAGGTGATATCCAACCTTAACCGATTTCTACATCCTCTTGCCTTACCTGTCAACATGCATTCCGCCACTGTGTCTACAGACACGTCTTGTACATACCAGAGATGTTTTATTCATTCATAATGGGTTTAACGACGCTCTATACTGATGACCACGATCTATTGGCGTCGGTGAATGATATATGAGATGGTAGGATGATGAGATGAAGGTTTCTTAGGTATTGAGAAGGATAGTGGGAAGGAAGCGGTCGTGGCTCATATTGCAGGAACCATTCTAGCATACACTACACTACAGAGACTATTCTAGACTACAGAGAAAAACCACGAAAAACACCTGTAAGATGGACGGTGGCGGGGATCGAACCAGGTCCGATATTCCACTGCACCTTCCGGATCACATGAAGCGAGTGCGTTAACCACTGCGCTGCGTATGCCAGTATTCATGTTTCATTTATTTATTTATATTTGGTTAACGACGTTCTATACTGATGACCACGATCTATTGGCGTCGGTGAATGATATATGAGATGATGGGATGATGAGATGGAAGGTTATCTTATCAGGTGATTTGGATAGTGGGAAGGAGTCGGTCGTGGCCTGTTGTTGAGGAACCATCCCAGTATTGACATCCATGACAGAGGGAAACCACGCAAAACCCCTGTCAGGGTGGTCGACCTTCCCCTCCTTCCCCCCTTCGGTCTCCTGAATGACGGTTCAGCGCAGCTAGCCACTCGATCACCCGACACTTATCAGGGTGGTCGACCCCCCCCCTTCGGTCTCCTGAATGACGGTTCAGCGCAGCTAGTCACTCGATCACCCGACACTTATCAGGGTGGTCGAGTTTCCCCCCCCCCCCACCCCTTCGGTCTCCTGAATGACGGTTCAGCGCAGCTAGCCACTCGATCACCCGACACTTATCAGGGTGGTCGACCTTCCCCCCCCCCCCCTTCGGTCTCCTGAATGACGGTTCAGCGCAGCTAGTCACTCGATCACCCGACACTTATCAGGGTGGTCGACCTTCCCCCCCCCCCCCCCCCCTTCGGTCTCCTGAATGACGGTTCAGCGCAGCTAGTCACTCGATCACCCGACACTTATCAGGGTGGTCGACCTTATCCCCCCCCCCTTCGGTCTCCTGAATGACGGTTCAGCGCAGCTAGCCACTCGATCACCCGACACTTATCAGGGTGGTCGACCTCCCCCCCCCCCCACCCCTTCGGTCTCCTGAATGACGGTTCAGCGCAGCTGGCCACTCGATCACCCGACACTTATCAGGGTGGTCGACCTCCCCCCCCCCCCCTTCGGTCTCCTGAATGACGGTTCAGCGCAGCTAGTCACTCGATCACCCGACACTTATCAGGGTGGTCGAGTTTCCCCCCCCCACCCCTTCGGTCTCCTGAATGACGGTTCAGCGCAGCTAGCCACTCGATCACCCGACACTTATCAGGGTGGTCGAGCTTCCCCCCCCCCACCCCTTCGGTCTCCTGAATGACGGTTCAGCGCAGCTAGCCACTCGATCACCCGACACATATCAGGGTGGTCGACCTCCCCCTCCTCCCCCCTTCGGTCTCCTGAATGACGGTTCAGCGCAGCTAGCCACTCGATCACCCGACACTTATCAGGGTGGTCGACCTTATCCCCCCCCCCCTTCGGTCTCCTGAATGACGGTTCAGCGCAGCTAGCCACTCGATCACCCGACACTTATCAGGGTGGTCGACCTTCCCCCCCCCCCCCCCTTCGGTCTCCTGAATGACGGTTCAGCGCAGCTAGCCACTCGATCACCCGACACTTATCAGGGTGGTCGACCTTATCCCCCCCCCCCCTTCGGTCTCCTGAATGACGGTTCAGCGCAGCTAGCCACTCGATCACCCGACACTTATCAGGGTGGTCGACCTTCCCCCCCCCCTTCGGTCTCCTGAATGACGGTTCAGCGCAGCTAGCCACTCGATCACCCGACACTTATCAGGGTGGTCGACCTTATCCCCCCCCCCTCCCTCGGTCTCCTGAATGACCTCGAAAGAGACAGCTTTCTCCATTGTCACGTAGGCCCTCGTCAGCTATTTTTACTTCTAGGTAGTTTTGCGAATCTTCCTTCAAATAATGTTGTCTTTTAATTTCGCGATCGGATAACATACGGTATAAACGTAATTGGATGAGCGTAGCGAAGACTCCATCTCACAACCGAAAAAAATGGGCTTAGTTTTGATGTTGTATTTTTTTGTTTGTAATTTTGTATGTGGCATACAGGTCAGAAAAAATACTTACCGACTTGAAAATTTTTCTACATATTTTTGGATGAGCGAAGCGAAGACTAAATTTCACCATACCCGAAAAAAAAGGGCCTGATTTTTTTTTTAACACTCCACAGGTCAAACTAAGATTCAAAATCAGTTGAAACTTGGCATACACAAGTGTCCTTATCTAATTTGATACTGTATAGTTTTGAGGCGCGATCGGTTGAACCACTTCTGAGAAAACTCATTTCAAACTTTTCAAAAATCCCGCAAGAATAACATAGAGGAAAAAAATCGTGAAAAAGATTTTATCCGAGAGAATTCAAATTCTCGGGGAATCTCAATATGATAATGATACACATTATTCCGAACTTTAAGTCGAATCGGATGAGCCGTTTTGATGTAAAAAATTATATAACGTAATCACTCAATGCTAAATACATAATCAAATCAAATCAAGAAATAAATACATTGGTAGGGACACTTTCGATAACAATAGGCATAAAACTATGATTTGCACCGGACTCCATTTTTAGCAGGATTTTAAGATACCAATTAAATCCAAGCCACAGGTGTCACCACTTAATTGTAAACGATTAAAACAAAGCCTTCTTTATTATCATGGAAATTGATGAGGACAAATAAGATGGCAGTGATGTAATGGTTTGGATCTCAAGGTATATATTTATATATAATAACCAATCCAAAGATAAGTTGATATGTTCCAGCTCATCCATCAACGCGGCAACACATAACGCGTTTGCCTAGTTGTCATACCAGAATAGACTGGGATGGTTTTTCAGAAAAATCAGTCGGGAGGTTCTTCTGGAAAAAATTTGGAAAACTTTGAGAAATCCTCGTGAGAATAAAACGGATGGAAAATACTTGAAATTTGTAAAATTTTCAAAACCTACAAAATTTCCACTGAATATGAAAAAGATAATTACGGATATTTTCAGTGACTTTCACAACATTCGAATGGGAAATGACAAAGAAAAGTATCCATTTTATTGAATATTTGGATCGATTGGTTTTGCAAAGTGTATATGCGACAGGTTGCAGCACTATGAATATCAACAAGTTGCGGGTAAGGTTTTTGAACGGTTGAACTTATCCAAGGTCCGTAGATGTGGATTTATCTGAAGACATATTTCTCTTTCTAGATTTCCATACTTCTAAGCTCATCTCACAACGCAAGTCCCGCGTTTTCCTAGTAGTAAATATGGACAATATTTATTTTCCTCATTTAAAAAAAAAAAAAAACAGATATAATCGATTTGGAAAATCCCGAATACCTTTTTGTCCATTCTGTAAACAACAACAACAACAACAACAACAACAAACCCAAAACAGAAACGAGTAATGCCTACGTCACGACTCAGAAAAAAAGCCGGGTCGTGTAGGACAGATAAACCAATCGAAATTCCCAAAATTGAGACGAAATTCAGAATTTTCAATTAAAAATTAAACTTTTGATGATATATATTGTTGTTTGAATCAAACAATTGAAAACTAGTGAATAATCATCCTGGTTGGTTATTGTTTGCTCAACGACCCCACCAACAGCTAGGTTATACGGGGGTACGAACTAGGTGATAATGAAACTATGAACCGATAATAAGTTTAAAAAAAACAAAGAAATATCCTCATGCGGGACTGGGATTCCCACACACAACGTTGACTTCAGTTCCCAAAGCGGTGCCTCAGCTGACTGAGCTACGGAGGCAAACTCAATTCAATCATTGAGTGTGAAAAATGTACCCTAATCATTGTATTGATCAGTTTGCGATTGTGAATGTCTAGTCTACGAGAGAGGGTAAAACCCATCCACCCCCCTTTCCCTCACCACCCCCCCAACAGACTTCCCCCCTCCCCCCCCCATAACCCTCCCCGCTAATTAACCCGCATCAAGAATCACAGTCCTTCCATCAAACATGATGGGAACAAAGTCAATCCAGCACGCAGTGTTTGCATCTCAATACGGAAATCGAGGGGCCCCATGAATAAAAAAAGGTAACTGATCGAATCAATATTGGTGGTCAATTGATGTTCTGATTTTGCGCCTTATATTTATCGATTTAGATTGGGTTTTAACTAGGACAATGCTATATACGCGTTGTTAGACGAGCGGAGAGTAATAGTATGTCGACTTCATTGTCAAACTTTTGCCTAAATTCGCCAATTGGGTAACATTTTACTTAGTTATAAATGGGTAAAAACGGCTTCGAGTGGTGCCAATTTAGTACATTTCATGTTTTTCTTTCAAAATAGCTGACCCGATCAAGCTGAGAATTTCCAGATATGTGTATCAAGATGTTATTCAACTTCACACAAAATTTCAATTTTTTTGAAAAAAAAGATTTTTTAATTTTTTTTCCGCCGTGTTATTCTAATGAGTATTTTTGAAATTTCCAAGATTCATGAAAATAAAAGTTACCACCCGATAATGCCACAAAACTATGCAGATCTAAGTTAGATGAGGAACCATGATGAGAAAAAGTTTGAAGTTGATAGCTCGAGCTGTTTGACCTGTGGAGAACCGACAAAAAACATAGAAAAAAAAAAAAAAACATAAAAACGAACACCAATTTTTTTCAGTATGTCAAATTGAATCCTCGCTAAAGCTCGTCAAACGAAGCACTGTACTGATGGCTACGATCTATTGGCGTCGGTGGATGATACATGAGATGGTGGGATGATGAGATGATAAGTTATTTCAATGGGTGTTTTTTGGATAGTGAGAAGGAGTAGGAGTTGGCATGTTGTTAAGAAAAAATATGACAGTGTTTCTGATGCAATTTCAATTCAAGAATACACATTTTTAATAAAGCTCGACTCAAATTTCCTGATTAGACGAGCTTTAGCGAGGATTCAATTTGACATATTGAAAAAAATTGGTGTTCGTTTTCATGTTGTTTTTTTTTTCATGTTTTTTTTGTCGGTTCTCCACAGGTCAAACGGCTACAGCAATCAACTTCAAACTTTTTTTCATTATGGTTCCTCATCTAACTTAGGTCTGTATAGTTTTGTGACATTATCGGGTGGTAACTTTCATTTTTATGAATTTTAGAAATTTCAAGAATACCCATTAGAATAACACGACGGGAAAAAATTGAAAAGATTTTATTTTCAAAATAATTGAAATTTTGTGTGAAGTTGAATAACATCTTGATACACATTTCTAGAAATTCTCAGCTTGATCAAGTCAGTCATTTTGAAGAAAAAACATGAAATTGCTAAATTGGTACCACTCGAAGCCGTTTTTACCCATTTATAACTAAAATGTTACCCAATCGGCGAATTTAGGCAAAAGTTTGGCAATGAAGTCGACATACTATCACTTTCCGCTCGTCTAACAACGCGTATATAGCGTTTTCCTGGTGTAGAATTAATTTCAAAATTACTTTTTGACTGCTGACCAAACGGCTGTCAGTCTTTGGACAGGCTTCATGCCTTGCTAGAGCTTGCTGGACATACAAGAATGACAGATTTCATGAGATTTCAAGAGATTCCAGGAATATTTCACGTCAAGTGTAAGACAGATCTCATGAGTTTTTGCTGACACTTCGATTAGAGCCTAATTCAGAGATAAATCATGAATTACTAATCTTAGGAATAGCTGACAATCCACTATTATATATATATATATATTTTTTTAACAACATCGAAACTTGATACAAGATCATTGTTCCCCAATTAAGGCTATGGATGAAAAATAGGATCGTTTGGACGGGGCACCACAAGGGCAATCTTACCACCCCATCTTGATTATTTAAAACTAAAGGTCTTCAACACCAGGACTGCACTGTCTATGACCATAATTTTTCGCCGTAGATAAAAGTCTTTCAGTATAAACACACGAATGTTGATATCTTTCACTTTGAACTGAATCTCTTGGACAATGATTACTTTTTTCCCTTGACAGCAGATGTAAAATTGATCATTATAAAATGATTATAAAATTTAATTATAAAATATTAAAATATTCATTATAAAATATTGAACATTATAATATATGATCTATTATATTACACTATTCGACACTCACATTAGACACTTACATTAGACGGTTACTTCCGATAGTTCTCATATCTCTCTTTTCTCATGAGCTGAACAAGGTAGGCCTGTACGGTGACACCCGTATTGTCCACAGCTGTGTTTTAATACTGCCTCTACATGCGTCCATTGGCTTCGTCCTCTATCACTTGCAACTGACAACACTGAGTGGGAGAGAGAGAGAGAGAGAGAGAGAGAGAGAGAACGTGGAAAGAGAATGAGAGAGAAATAGGGTGGGATACATGTAGAAATAGGAAGAGAAACAGGAAGAGAGGGAGAGACAGATAGAGAGAAAGAGAGAAAGAGAGTGAAAGAGAGAGAGAAGGACGTAGAAAGAGAATGAGAGAGAAATAGGAAGAGAGGGAGTGACAGATAGAGAGAAAGACAGCCAGAGAGTGAAAGAGAGAGGGGAAGAAAGAAAATGAGAGACAAAGAGATGAGACAGTGAGAGAAAGAGATAAGACAGCGAGAGAAAGAGATAAGACAGTGAGAGAAAGAGATAAGACGACAGCGAGAGAAAGAGATAAGACAGTAAGAGAAAGAGATAAGACAGCGAGAGAAAGAGATAAGACAGCGAGAGAAAGTGATAAGACAGTGAGAGAAAGAGATAAGACAGCGAGAGAAAGAGATAAGACAGTGAGAGAAAGAGATAGACAGCGAGAGAAAGAGATAAGACAGCGAGAGAAAGAGATGGACAAAGAGAGAAAGAGATAAGACAGCGAGAGAAAGAGATAATACAGCGAGAGAAAGAGATAAGACAGCGAGGGAAAGAGATAAGACAGTGAGAGAAAGAGATAAGACAGCGAGACAAAGAGATAAGACAGCGAGAGAAAGAGAAGAGAGACGTAGAAAGAGAATGAGAGAGAGAGAGAGAGAGAGATAAGACAGCGAGACAAAGAGATAAGACAGTGAGAGAAAGAGATAGACAGCGAGAGAAAGAGATAAGACAGCGAGAGAAAGAGATAAGACAGCGAGAGAAAGAGAAGAGAGACGTAGAAAGAGAATGGGAGAGAGAGAGAGAGAGAGAGAGAGAGAAATAGGAAGAGAAACAGGAAGAGGGAGAGACAGATAGAGAGAAAGCCAGCCAGAGAGTGAAAGAGAGAGGGGAAGAAAGAAAAGGAGAGACAAAGAGATGAGACAGTGAGAGAAAGAGATAAGACAGCGAGAGAAAGAGATAAGACAGCGAGAGAAAGAGAAGAGAGACGTAGAAAAAGAATGAGAGAGAGAGAGAGAGAGAGAGAAATAGGAAGAGAAACAGGAAGAGGGAGAGACAGATAGAGAGAAAGCCAGCCAGAGAGTGAAAGAGAGAGGGGAAGAAAGAAAAGGAGAGACAAAGAGATAAGACAGCGAGACAAAGAGATAAGACAGCGAGAGAAAGAGATGATTAAACCTAACGGATCACAGATGCCTAAATGTGCCCACCTAAACAAAACAAGACTCGAAACATCCGCGCGCGCAACACAATCGAAACAGACGACCGACACACACTCGTTAAACACGATTTTTCTGCAGTTTCGGCAGGTTCACAACTTCACTTGTATTCATCTTGCTGAGGTAGCGGTGCCCCGACATCATGGAGGGGTAGCGGGTTGTAAGGGTGGAAGGGGGGGGGGGAGGGGGGGGGGCAGGAAGCCTCATTGACGTGATTCCAAGGAGATCCAGGAAATAAGGGAATGGGGGAGCGCAATTGATTGATCATTCCAGATGTTCGATTTATATAACACTAGGAAAACGCGGGATTTGCGTTGGGAGATGAGCTTAGAAGTATGGAAATCTAGAATGGAAAATATTTTGTCAGATCATTCCATATTTACGGACCTTGGATTACTTCAGAGGTTCAAAAACGTTACCTGCAACTTGTTGATATTTATAGTGCTGTAACCTGTCGCATATACACTTTGCAAAACCAATTGATTCCAATATTCAATAAAATGTTTACTTTTATTGCGTTTTCTTTGTTATTTTTCATCTGATTGTTGTGAAAGTCACTGAAAATATCTGTGATTGTTTTTCATATTTGGTGAAAATTTTGAAGCTTTTGAAAATTTTCTACATTTCAAATATTTTCCATCCGGGTTATTCTAACGAGGATTTTTGAAACTTTCCGATTTTTTTCCGGAACAACCTTCCGACCGATTCTGGTATGACAGAAATATGTAGAAAAGTTTCAAGTCGGTAGGTATCTTTTCTTGAGCTGTATGCCGCGTACAAAATATAAAAAAAAAATTAAAAACCAAGCCCATTTTTTTCGGTATGTGAAATGGAATCTTCGCTACGCTCATCTAAAGACGGACCAAGATGCAGAAATTATAAACAACACTTTGATTGGATGAGCGTAGCGAAGCTTTCCATTTCACACCCTGAAAAAAAATGGGCTTCGTTTTTATGTTTTTTTTTGTTTTTTTTGTAATTATGTACGCGGCATACAGGTCAGAGAAATCAATCAATCAACTTGAAACTTTTTCTGGACGTTGGTGTCATACCAGAATAGGTTGGGAATGTTATTCAAAGGAATCGGTCGGAAGGTTTTTCCGGAAAATAATCGGAAAGTTTGGAAAATCCTCGTAAGAATAACCCGGAGGAAAAATACTTGAAAAACAAGAATTTTCCAAAAGCTCTCAAATTCTCACAGAATATGAAAAATACTATTATACACCTTTCCAGAGATTTTTACAAGAATCGAATGGGAAATATCGAAGAAAACGCAATAAACGTGTACATTTTATTGAATATTTGGATCAATTGGTTTTGCAAAGTGTTTATGCGACTGGTTGCAGCACTATAAATATCAACAAGTTGCAGGTGAGGTTTTTGAACGTTTGAAGTAAGTCAAGGTTTGTAGATGTAAATTGAGCTGACAAGTTATTTTTCATTCTAGATTGCCATACTTCTAAGCTCATCTCACAACGCGCATCCCGCGTTTTCCTAGTGTAGACACACTTGGAAAAAGGGAAAATAAGTTTTGGTCACCCATTCAATTCAATTCTTCATATATTCACATAATATAGTCAGTTTGAGGACAGATGATGTTTTTGGTACATTTTATAGACAACTTGGAACATTTTTACTCAATTAGATACTTAAAACTTCACATATGTTAGATCAGGCCTTATAAGATGAGCGTAGCGAAGCTTTCCATTTCACACCTTGAAAAAAAATGGGCTTCGTTTTTACGTTTTTTTTTTTTTTGTAATTATGTACGCGGCATACAGGTCAGAGAAATCAATCAATCAACTTGAAACTTTTTCTGAACGTTGGTGTCATACCAGAATAGGTTGGGATTGTTCTTCAGAGGAATCGTTCGGAAGGTTTTTCCGGAAAACAATCGGAAAGTTTGGAAATCCTCGTAAGAATAACCCGGAGGAGAAATACTTGAAAAACAAGAATTTTTCAAAAAGTCTCAAATTCTCACAGAATATGAAAAATTTCATTATACACCTTTTCAGAGATTTTTACAACAATCGAATGAGAAATAATGAAGAAAACGCAATAAACGTGTACATTTTATTGAATATTTGGATCAATTGGTTTTGCAAAGTGTTTATGCGACAGGTTGCAGGTTACTATAAATATCAACAAGTTGCAGGTGAGGTTTTTGAACGTTTGAAGTAAGTCAAGGTTTGTAGATGTAAATTGAGCTGACAAGTTATTTTTCATTCTAGATTGCCATACTTCTGAGCTCATCTCACAACGCGCATCCCGCGTTTTCCTAGTTTATGATTCATAATTAGATGAGCGTAGCGAAGCTTTCCATTTCACACCCTGAAAAAAATGAGCTTCGTTTTTATGTTTTTTTTTTTTTTTTTTTTTTTTTTTTGTAATTATGTACGCGGCATACAGGTCAGAGAAATGAATCAATCAACTTGAAACTTTTTCTGAACGTTGGTGTCATACCAGAATAGGTTGGGATTGTTATTCAGAGGAATCAGTCGGAAGGTTTTTCCGGAAAATAATCGGAAAGTTTGGAAAATCCTCATAAGAATAACCCGGAGGAAAAATACTTGAAAAACAAGAATTTCTCAAAAGCTCTCAAATTCTCACAGAATATGAAAAATACTATTATACACCTTTCCAGAGATTTTTACAACAATCGAATGAGAAATAATGAAGAAAACGCAATGAACGTGTACATTTTATTGAATATTTGGATCAATTGGTTTTGCAAAGTGTATATATGCGACAGGTTGCAGCACTATAAATATCAACAAGTTGCAGGTGAGGTTTTTGAACCTCTGAAGTAATTCAAGGTCCGTAAATATGGATTGATCTGACCAAGACATCATTTCGAAAAATTCTCTGTAATGAAATAATTGAATATCAAGAGTTATATGAAAATTTGAAATGAAAAAAAATGAGATGGTGATACGGGTGAGTTAGTGAAACAAAAAAACAAACGCGAATATAAATCAATAACACTAATTTGGGATTAGAAAATTAAATGCGATGCTGGCCGTATGAATGATTTCCTAATATGGCATTTGATCCTCTCAAAGCCAATAAACTTATTATATGCTCCACTACATCTTTAGAAATCAAAGATTCTTCACAAAAGTTCACAGAATATGACGTGATCGTACTCCTGATTTCCGTACTCCGTACACTGAAGAGCGTATACTGAAATAATGATACTACTGAGAGTCAAGGAGGGTTTGACGTGTAGGAATGCCGTAAGCAAGCTACTCTTTTCAGGGAATGAATAGGCCCCTGGAAAAAAGTGTCAAGACCATTCCGATTATTGTGAGGAACATTTTGCAAGGCCATCTTGATCGGATGAACAACTTTTCTCCACGTAACATTGATCACTAAGATTGATTCATTCACATGTAATAGTTACGAAATTCGATACCAGAGTTCACTACATAACAGAGATATGGATATACAACCTTTTTCAACCAAAATCTCTGGATCTGAAAATAATGGTCTATAAACCCTTTTTTCCAGGCGCCCATTCAATAATTGTATAGAGCTCAAAGGAGCTTTTGTTAGGGGTTTTGGTTTAGGTTATGATCGTTTCCTCGAATAGGCCATCTTATTTCTCAGTAAACACGCCAAGCCATGTTCACTCTTTGTAGTATCTTTATTCCGGTATACGCTCTTCAGGCGCCCCGGACCCTTACCTGATAAACCACTCGAAATTTTGTGCTAGTGCTAGCTAGCTCCAAGAGGCTAGGACTTTGATTGGTTAATGTTCACTAAAAAAGCTACCAACAATGACAAAATATTGGAAAAACAAATCCACGGTCTCTTGGACTGAATAAGTTCAACACATTTAGAAGCCCACCTCATAAGCAGGGCTAGGATTTTGTGCTAACAACAATGGAAATACACAGAGACCAGACAGTTGCCATGGCAAGTAGCTCTCCTAGTGAACATCAACCAATCAAAGTCCTAGCCTCTTGGAGCTAGCTAGCACTAGCGCCGAATTTATTAGGTAAGGGTCCCGTACTCCTTGCTTCAATGAAGAACCCAACAACGGTGATACTCACAGCTGTTGTGGCCTAGAACTGGATGATTGGTCATTTCCAATGACGTCACGACATATTGCGGAATGTTTGGAGTCAGCTTGAAGTGTAAAAGTGTTACTTCAATGGGGAAATATGTAAACAACAGTGAATTGCAGTATTTGTTATATTTCCTGTATTTGGGGTAACAATGTTATAATCAATAGTTTGACGCTGCACATTCCATGTAATGTCGATATTCTTGAATACCAATGTAATTTGCATTTGCAGATCCCATTTATTAATTGGATTGATTTATTGGATGAGCGAAGCGAAGACTCAATTACACTATACCGAAAAAAAAGTGCCGGTTTTTTTTTTTTTTTTTTTCGCGCTCCACAGGTCGGACAAAAATTCAAAATCAGTTGAAACTTGGCACACACATGAACCCCTATCTGACTTGATGCTGTATAGTTTTGAGGCGCGATCGGTTTAACAACTTCTGAGAAAACTCATTCCAAAGTTTTCAAAAATCCCATTAGAATAAGCCAGAGGAAAACATTCGTGAAAAATATTTCATCTGAGAGGATTCAAATTCTCAGAGAATTTCAATCTGATAATGATACACATTATTCCGAACTTTTACTCAAATCGGACTAGCCGTTTCGATGTAAAAAAATATATAATGTTATTTGTGTCAATTATTCAAAGCTATTAAGATACCTATTAAATCAAAGCAACAAGTGTCACCACTTGATTGTGAACGATTAAAACAGAGCCTTCTTTATTATCATGTGAATTAATAATGGAAAATAAGATGGCAGTGATGTAATGGTTTGGATCTCAAGGTGTATATATATATAATAACCAATCCAAAGATAAGTTGATATGTTATCCATCAACATATCGCGGAAACACATAACGCGTTTTCCTAGTATTCATAAAATATATCATAAAAATTATGACAGAATTAAGTTATCAAGATTCACTGCTTTCTAGATTCAAGAGTTGACCAACAATGAAGTATTTTTTATATGCGTCAAGGTGTGTAGAATACCAGAGTCAATGAAGTGGCAAGAGTAGAACTTTTTTAACGACTTTTATAGCTTATTCAGATATCAAAGTGTGTAGAATACCAAAGTCGATAAAGTAGCAAGGGTAAAACTATTTCAAGGACTTTCATACCTTATTCAGATATCTCGCTCATCTTACAACGCATATTTCGCGTTTGACTAGTTCTATTAGATGTGCATTTTATTAATTCGCAGATTCAGTGATATTATATATAAAGTCTTCCAGTTCTGTCTGTCTGTATATCTGTCACGCTGGTTCCACAACATTTTTTCGTAACCGAGTGGTGATGGGGTTGGAGTGGAGGGTTGGCACCAGGTGTGGTGGGCTAAGTGGAGAATGGAAGGGGAAGAGGAAGGAAAGAAAGAGGAAAGAAGGAGGGGTGAGAGGAGAATCGTGACTATTGCTCGGAGTGGAAGTGCGTCATTCACACGGCAGACTGGCTGGCGAGGTGTGAAAACGATTATGCGTAGAGGGCTTAGTGGTGAATTGACCGTCTCATGTTTGGAACATGAGAGGTCTGGCTTGTATTATAAGGTCGATCTTGGCTATGACTATCAATAACGTAACGGGATAAGCAACATGGCGTAAGTCTTATCCTTTTAACATTTAGGCCGTTTTCACCATGATGGAATCAGCGCGCTTTCGTGTACATTTCTGAGATTCGCAATTTCAAATCAAATCGTACGTATTAGGCTCGTATTTCAGTGTATAGTACATAGTTGTATACTTGGATTGTTTCTGACCTTTCTCGTAGATGATGAGTAATTATCCAGTTATCAAATGGTGAATATAGCAGTAGGGCTCTTGACTAGGGGACTAAATGCTTTTACAGACGTATTTAAATTTAGATTGGCCAATTCAAATGAAAAATATTCCAATATTGCTTGACGCAGTTGGAAAGAGCTGGATTCACAGATTGCATTACATCTATTACTTGTATAGATCAACATACAACAATACCAGCAAATCATCATAACATTTGTGAAGCGGCATCCCTTTGATATACGCATGGTGCGAAAGGAAAGCGCCATGTTGCTTATCCCGTTACGTTATTGATAGTCATAGACCTTGGTAATCAAGAGGCTGCAGTCATCAGTGGAGTCACTCTAGAGTCATCAGTGGAGGCATTATCGGAGTCATTATCGGAGTCACTCTGGAGTCATCAGTGGAGTCACTCTAGAGTCATCAGTGGAGTCATTATCGGAGTCACTCTGGAGTCATCAGTGAAGTCATTATCGGAGTCATTATCGGAGTCACTCTGGAGTCATCAGTGGAGTCACTCTGGAGTCATCAGTGGAGTCACTCTGAAGTCATCAGTGGAGTCATTATCGGAGTCACTCTGGAGTCATCAGTGAAGTCATTATCGGAGTCATTATCGGAGTCACTCTGGAGTCATCAGTGGAGTCACTCTGGAGTCATCAGTGGAGTCACTCTGGAGTCATCAGTGGAGTCACTCTAGAGTCATCAGTGGAGTCATTATCGGAGTCACTCTGGAGTCATCAGTGAAGTCATTATCGGAGTCATTATCGGAGTCACTCTGGAGTCATCAGTGGAGTCACTCTGGAGTCATCAGTGGAGTCATCAGTGGAGTCATTATCGGAGTCATTATCGGAGTCATCAGTGGAGTCATCAGTGGAGTCATTATCGGAGTCACTCTGGAGTCATCAGTGAAGTCATTATCGGAGTCATTATCGGAGTCACTCTGGAGTCATCAGTGGAGTCACTCTGGAGTCATCAGTGGAGTCATTATCGGAGTCATTATCGGAGTCATCAGTGGAGTCATCAGTGGAGTCATTATCGGAGTCACTCTGGAGTCATCAGTGGAGTCATTATCGGAGTCAAGTTAGGGTGGTTCAAGTTGGTTCACTTGCGAGTAGGCAGTTGCAATCAACACGCATGCATTCATGTAAGTGAGTTTGTATATTTGTTGGTATTGCGATTAAAACAAAGCCTTGGAACTTTATGTCCAATGTGTAAGTGGAATATCTTTTATATAAATAGTCCCCTATCCTTAGAAGCAAAGAAAAAGTTCAAGGTCGACTCAAGACGTGTTGCACGTTTGAGACACAACACTACCAAGAATGAACGTGGACGCGATTTTACTTGGAAAGATGATATGAAAGTGGGTGGAGAGGTTGTATACCTATTCGAGGAAACGATCCTAACCTGACCCAAATAACCCTCGCCAATTTCCCGAAATTGTGACTCTCACGGCGTTATTACACGCTAAGCCCACGTTCACTCTTGGTGGTATAAGTATTCCAGTATACGCTCTTCAGTGCCTCCGTTGAGATCGGCTCATCTTTACCGCCGAGCGATGAAAGCGAATCGTTGACCGTGTTGAGAAGAACTTCTTCCGTGGTTACAAATGAAACAGTTTCAAATCCAGGATCAGACTCATCATTGCATAATTGACTAGCGTATACAGCTGAAAAGGAATCTTTAGCCGTATAAGCTTGGCAGATATGCGACGTGAGTAAAGTATCATTTACCGGCTCGCGTTGGGCGCGAAACCCGACGAGCGGCACCAATCACAGCGCTCGTAGCTCGCGACAGGCAACACGGCGCGTAGGACTTCGCGTGTCGCTTCAAAGTTGGGTTCGGTCCAACATTTTCGCTCGGTCGCGTCTGATCGCGGGCGATACTGTCCCACAATGCACTCTGTTTAACCATCAGCGCTGCGAATTTTAAGGGATTTTCGTGAATATTGGACGTATTCTAACCTCATCGTTGTCTTTGGGTTTTGTTGTCGTGGTGGACAGGACAGGATACGTTATTTAATTCAATTTATTTCATTTTTTTTTTTAATATTGGGTTTAAACGGCGCACTGTAATGATGACTGAGATCTATTGGCGTATTTATTTCATTTTCATAATCATGCATATAATATAATAATTATATTGCTTCACTTGGTGATTATAGAAATCAATGGCATCCATCTGGCATTAACTGAAATTCAGTAACCAGTCAGTGAGCGCGACTGCGCAAGTCAGTAAACAATACGTGCGGGAGCAACACGCGTTTCGCCAGTCGCTCGACGCGTCCAACGCGAGTCAGTAAACGAAGCTTAATATGGTCAAATTGTATGCCATCTTCAGAGGCCCGCAGGCGTTCGTATATCACGCCACAAACTCTCACGGCTGTAATTTTTGAGATATCAATATGATCATTTTTGCATTCTGTTAATAATTGAAAAACGGAGGTTATCGCATTCACAGAATTTTGAACAAAAAATTTGTAATTTTTCAAATTCTCAAAATGGAAAATGAAAAAATTTCCAGTTTACGAAAGTCTAGATACATATTTTTGAATACCGAAAAAATATATAGACTGTGAAATATATCAAAAGTGAGAACTGGGGAATTGACGGCGTTTACGTGAATATGAGTTCGGCGGGCTAGTCTATGGGTTGCGCCTAGCACACGATGCATGTTAAACTCGAGTCTGAAGCGAGCGAACAACGAGCCCGTGTAGAGCACCTGAGGCCTCTTCAAGGTATCAACAACATCTAT
The DNA here is from genome assembly GCA_964007535.1 of Brachyptera risi. Classification (NCBI taxonomy): domain Eukaryota; kingdom Metazoa; phylum Arthropoda; class Insecta; order Plecoptera; family Taeniopterygidae; genus Brachyptera; species Brachyptera risi. The sequence continues at coordinate 17,097,143 of OZ023339.1, read as the reverse complement.
GTTTCCTCCGTATTAGATATTTCATATCTCACCGTTCAAAAGTTCACACACAAAATAGAATTTCGCTAAGTCGACTCCCATGGACTCTCGATGAACTGAACCTATCCGAACCCAATCAAACAAATAACCTAGAATGATAGACCATTTTCGAAGAGGATGAGCCATCTAGCGGCGATCGTTTGAACTAAAACGGGACGTTATTACCCGAGTTCGAAAGTCCCATGCTGCCAATGCTTTTTAGCAAGATTGATTTATATTATTGTGCGTTACAGTGAACGTATCAAGTTGTGATATGATAGTAGTTTCAACATTTATATGTTTACTACATACTGAGAGATTTACACACTGTCAGAGTGAGTAAGATGAGAGATAATGCAAGTTTTATATCCTGGTGTTTTGCTTTTACCCTGTGGATAAGCGGGCCGACTTTTTGAACAGAACTAAAACTCGCAGAATGCAATACCAGCGATCATGGCTGCTAGGAGGCGGGCTGCGCCTGCGCATTGAATTATGAAAATGATACATCATCATTTTTATTTATATTTGTATTTAGGCCTATATTACGATCAAATAGGTTGGTATCACTACATCGTGTCAGGATTGAAACGAATCTAAAACTCACTTCCTGTCAGGTAAGCGGCCACTCCATCATTCCTATCTCAATACGCTGCGTTTACCAAGTCAAACCATGCATCATCGTGTCTACGCTTCCATATTCAAACCTGAAAAACAGCTGCGTTGCCATTCACATACAATCACACAGCAGATGTTATCCGGACGACATCCGGTTCTGGGAACAACACGTTGCCATCGTGCAGGTGGTCACGTGTGGGGGCTGGTATTTCAAGGTCTTATCGCGTGAACCGATCGCACTGGCAACAGCGCCATGTCGACAGCGCTTCAACCGAAGAACTGATTCTCGGTGAGTTATTGAGTATATAGACGGTCTCATTTTATGCGTTGCTTTCCTGAAGGGGCGTTGTTTTTAGGATTTCTAAAGACATAATTGAACTGAAATTAGTGTATTTACGTTAGGACTAATTAGACGAGCTTTAGCGAGGATTCAATTTGACATACTGAAAAAAATTGGTGTTCTTTTTTTTTTTTTTTTTTTTTGGTTATCCACAGATCAAACGGCTACAGCTATCAACTTCAAATTATATATATATATTTTATTTTAATGTTTTTTTGTCGGTTCTCCACAGGTCAAACGGCTACAGCTATCAACTTCAAACTTTTTTTCATCATGGGTCCTCATCTAACTTGGATCTCTATAGTTTTGTGGCATTATCGGATGATAACTTTTTTTTATGAATTTTAGAAATTTCAAAAATACCCATTAGAATAGCACGGCGGAAAAAAAATGAAAATATTTTTATTTTCGAAAAAAATGAAATTTTGTGTGGAGTTGAATTACATATTGATACACATTTCTGGGGATTCTCAGCTTGATTGGGTCGGCCATTAGGAAAAGACGACATTAGGAATCTTGTAACTATAATGTAAATCATTGATAACTGATTATTGTTTGCCTAACGACCCCACCGACAGCTAGGTTATACGGGGGTACGAGTGATTATAAAACTATGATGTGATGATAAGTGAAAGAACGTTTACAAAAACCATTCCTTGAAACCGGCACATGTAGCTGAGTGGTTAGCGCACTTGCTTCGTGTGATCCGGGAGGTGAAGGGACATATCGGACCCGGTTCGATCCCCGCCACCGTCCATCTTTACAGGGGTTTTTCGTGGTTTCCCTCTGTAGTCTAGGCTAATGCCGGGATGGTTCCTACAATATAGGCCACGGCCGCTTCCTTCCCACTATCCTTCCCACTACCCATAAAAAACCTTCATCTCATTAATAATTCATCCGACGCCAATAGATCTTAGTAATCATTACAGTGCGTCGTTAAACCCAATAAAAAAAATAAAAAAAACATTCCTTGAGCAGGACTCGAATCCACGCCCAACGGTGATTTCAGTTTCAAAAGCGGTGTACTGTAATGTGTTCACTTTGAACATGTACGTTCACTCAAATAAATACAAACTTTTTAATTTTATAATTAAAATTCGGTAGCTCGGTCAGCTGAGGCACCGCTTCAGGAACTGAAGTCACCGTTGGGCGTGGGTTCGAATCCCGCATAAGGCATGGGTTTTTGTAAATGTCCTCTCACTGATCATCACTTCATACATTCATAATCACCAGCTCATTCGTAACCCCGTATAACCTAGCTGTTGGTGGGGTCGTTAAGCAAACAATAATCAATCAATCAAATGTAAGATCTCTTGCTCATCGATCACCAGCCGAGCTCCATAGATCTTGCTCCCATTCGTAGCCCCGAATTCAATTGTTTACCACATTTCATTACCTCAATAATACTGGAACTCTAATAATTCAACTTGCAAACAAACAGTGCTGTGAATAGTGTTGTAACCCTCTATACATTCCTGTTCCATTACCAAACAGCCAATCGAAGTGACGCTTCTAAACTTCTTACCAACTCATTCCTCCCTCCAATTGGGCAACCATAGTTGTATTTCAAAATTCCCATGGTGATAATAATACATATATATATATATATATATATATATATATATATATATATATATATATATATATATATATATATATATATATATATATATATTTATATATATATATATATATATATATATATATATATATATATATATATATATATATATATATATATATATATATATTCAAATATAGGCCTAGATGAATACAGTTATTTTCAAGAGACGCTTTCTTCCCCAAACCATTATCAGTAGAATTACTCTAATTTCGAAGAGATGAATAAACAATTATCAATAAATAAAGAATACAAATGTTATTATAGTTTGTTTACTCACCAATTTCTATAATTCTGGTTGTAAACACGTTCCCTTACGATGTTGTAATATTGTAAAACATTTGGCACTAGTTCTTTCTCTCTCCAAGTCTCGTGGTCTACTGAAGCGCGCGCGGGCAAATGGCCCGCTTTATATAGCGTCTGGTCTGGTGGTTCGTCTTGAGGGGAGGGAGGGGTGGGAGGGTGGGGAAGGGGTAAAGGAGAATGGAGGGGTACAACAACAAGTTATAACTGGTCGAGTTATAAATAGAATGTCACTGGATGATATGAGAAGAATTTAGAGTGTCTATTCAAATTATCCGTTGATGAAATGTATTGGTTTTAGATTAGTTTATTTATTATTTGTTCGTATTGGGTTAAACCGGTAAACGAAGCAGTCTACTGATGGCTACGATCTATTGGAGTCCGGGAATGATATATGACATTGTGAGATGAAGGGTTATTGTATTATGTGTTTTTTGATAGTGGGAAGGAGTCGGTCTAACCGAGAAGCGTGGCCGAGTGGTAACACTCTGAACCGTCATTCGGGAGACCGGGGTTCGATCCCCGCCATGGTCGACCATCCTGACAGGTTTTTTTTTTTGTGGTTTTCCTCTGTCGTTCAGGTCAATGCTGGGATGGTTCTTTAATAACAGGCCACGACCGACTCCTTTCTACAATCCAAAAACACTTAATAAAATAACCTTTCATATCATCCCAATATCTCATTCATCATCCACCGACGCCAATAGATCGTCAGTAGTTCGTGGTGCCCCGTCCAAACGATCCTATCTTTCATCCATAGCCTTAATTGGGGAACAATGATTTTGTATCAAGTTTCGATGTTATTAAAAAAAAAAAAAAAGTTCGTGCGTCGTTAATACCAATATAAATAAATACGAAAATATATGAATATACTTGCTACAGACTGGTGAGTCAGACTATAGGCCTACCCATGCTATTTGTTTTCAACAATTCTTATATGACGTCAGGCCTTTTTCTATTGTCACAAGAAAGGAATAACACATAAATAAACATTCTCAAAGAGTTCTACAGAGCCTTTAAAGGGCTTGTATGGAGGATGACCAAATAATACACAGAATGCAACAAAAACAAATGACTAGTGGTGAACAATGAACGATAAATATAATTACAATATATATCATATTTGGCAACTGACAGTGGCGTAAATATCGGTGGTGCAAGCGGTGCAGCCTCTTTACATGTCACCTACCGGCTTGATTGCAGACGTTCGGGGCCCAAGTTAGCAACGGAAAACCAATCATCGTATTGACTTACAGTTTCCGGTTAGATGATCACCAGTATTCAATACGTGCTCGTACGAAGAGCTTTTGTGGTATGTTTTCAACCCTTTCAAAATAATTGTCAAAAATCAACGTGTTTCCTTCACCTGGTTCCACCTGTTTTTCATTGTTTCTACGATTTTTTCAGAGTAATTTAATGGAAAAATGAGATTCTTAGTGGACGTAGAGGCACAGATATACTCATTGTTGTATTATTGCAAAAATAATTAGACTGATTGGTCCAACCGTTTACCCACCATGTGTTGGGAGTTAAAGGCCTGTATTGACGCTTTTTGTCCTGTTTTGTTCGTTCCCTGCAGGTTTTACTCATGGGTTGTGAGATGTAAAGTAGCCTCTTAATTGTAGTATAGTGATCTTGTATCAAGTTCTGATATTATTATTATTATTATTATTATTATTATTATTATTATTATTATTATTATTTTTATATTGGGTTTCAACGACGCACTGTAATGATGACTGAGATCTATTGGCGTCGGATGAATGATTAATGAGATGATGGAATGATGAGATGAAGGTTTTTATGTGTAATGGGAAGGATAGTGGGAAGGAAACGGTCGTGGCCTATATTGTGGGAAACATCCCGGCATTAGCCTAGACTACAGAGGGAAACCACGAAAACCCCCTGTGAAGATGGACGGTGGCGGGGATCGAATCGAGTACGATATGTCCCTTCACCTCCCGGGTCACACGAAGCAAGTGAGCTAACCACTCAGCTACTGTGCCGGTCTGATATTATTAAAAACAAAGATATACTAGGAAAACGCTATATACGCGTTGTTAGACGAGTGAAAAGTAATAGTATGTCGACTTTATTCCAATCTTTTGCCTAAATTCGCCAATTGGGTAACATTTTAGTTAGAAATGGGTAAAAACGGCTTCGAGTGGTACCAATTTAGCACATTTCATGTTTTTTATTCAAAATGGCTGACCCGATCGAGCTGATAATTTTCAGAAATGTGTATCAAGATGTTATTAAACTTCACACAAAATTTCAATTTTTTTTAAATAAAATTTTTTAAATTTTTTTCCGCCGTGTTATTCTAACGAGTATTTTTGAAATTTCTGAAATTCATAAAAATAAAAGTTACCACTCGATAATGCCACAAAACTATACAGATCTAAGCTAGATGAGGAGCCATATTGAAAAAAAATTTGAAGTTGATAGCTGTAGCCGTTTGACCTGTGGAGAACCGACAAAAAAACATTAAAAAAAACATAAAAACGAACACCAATTTTTTTCAGTATGTCAAATTGAGTATGTCAAAATCAGTATGTCCAACAAAGTGTGTTTTCAATTGATCAGAATCTACTGGGATGTCTACTGCGTATTGTAAATACTTGACAGGTCCATACCCTATTGTAAACAGCATCCCTAGCCTTTGGAACTGCTGCAAGAGTCCACATGGCGTGTTGTTCGAAGCTGGCTTTGATCTCTGCATGTCTCATGCTAATGTAGGGGGGGCGGGGGGTTAGGGGGGGGGGCTGACCCCCCGATGATCATGTGACAGGCCCAACACCTCGTTCACACTGGGATCACTAACTGCAGTTAAGCTAACTGCAGTTAGCAACATGGATGACACCGTTCTTAACTGAGTTGAAGTGTTCACACTGACAGCGATGAAATAGTTGTTAGTGACGTCATGTACTGCCATCTTCCTGTTCGATTACTGTTATTTTTATATTGCTTTTATAGATTTACAGATTGCCCTATTTCTCCATAAGCCTTGTTCACAATTGAAATAGTGATTATGGAATATGCTATAGTGTTTAAGCGAAATGGATGATGGCGTTTCCGTGTTACCGTTCGCAATGAGAAACTGGTTATAGTGATTAGGTCGTAAGTCATAAGAAATGAAAAACATCAATTTCTTATGACTCATTCCTTTCAACCTTCATGACAAGCCAAATTCTGACCAGTCAGATGATATTACTACTGTAGTCAAGTGACTTACCGTTATGTATTTCGGCTATTTTATTTTTCTCTGAGACTCAAATCAGACATTCTCAAGGAATAAATATCAAAATGACTTTGACAGTTGCTGTAAGGCCTAATATATCATTTTGAAACAAAAATAGAATAATAATGGAATAATCTGGAAGGCCTTGGTTGTTGCCACTGCCACTAAAATTCGAACCGTTCAAGGCAAAATAATGATTTAGGTTGGCGGTGAACCATTGAAATAAGAGGCTATTGTGGCCCACCTATGTCACTATACACTATAACACTATTGCTATTTCATAATCACTATTCCATATTTCAATTGTGAGCCAGGCCTTATTTGCCATATCTCGCCTTATTTTTGAACAAAGCCATCTATAATTCGAATAATGTAAATAATATAGAAGGCATTGCTTTGAACCAACAATGTGACGATACGAATGATGTTGCTCTTTGGGAAGGCGGTGGGTTTTGATCGCAGTTAATAAAGTTAATTAAATCAGGAAAATAATTTGAAAAAAATGTGTAAAAGCTCGTGTTTCCAAAACACTTATTCTTATGTAAAACCGTTATTTTCATTTTTATATATAGTTTTCTGTGCACCTTTTGTGAATGCAGTCTTTATTTTTCAACTAATAAAGAATCTATATAGGCCTATAAGGGGTCAGTGATAATTCAGTTGGGGCTATCACAAGATTATGGGGGGTTCAGAAGGGGTCAGATGACCCCCCTGACCCCCCCACATGATCGTTGATATCACTGTTACCATGAATGAAGACGATATTATTATTATTTTCATCATTATTATTATAATTCAGGAATTTGAATCTCAAATCTCAGACTCTCAGATTCAAGGTTACTCGGCCTGTGATAAAACTAATTAATATCGTCCATTTATTAAGAGTCCATGGGAGTCGATTTAGCGAAATATCAGTTTTTTGGTGATAACTTTTGAACGGTATGAGATAGCAGAATTCTGATACGCGAGAAACACAGATAATTATAACGACTTCAAGATGATATAAGTTATAACTATTCAAGTCATGTCGCATAACTGTCAAGCATATACAGATGGAAACACATTTTTTAGCTGTATATACGCTTGACAGTTATGCGACATGACTTGAGTAGTTATAACTTCTATCATCTTGAAGCTATTATAATTATCTGTGTTTCTCGCGTATTAGAATTTTGATATCTCATACCATTCAAAAGTTATCACCAAAAAACTGATATTTCGCTAATGGGGAAATTCCTATGGGGAAATTGATATAGCTATTTTTTTGAAATTGTATTTTATTTTTGGTTTCACAGGGTGATGTTTTAATATCAATTGAATGCTGCTAGAATCACCAAATTATTGGAAGTGCTTCTCATTGAATTGTCTCTCACATTTAACTATTTGTGGGCCCAGTTCTCATGTCAGTATACGAGCAACTCTTGTGCTAATATATTCAAATGTAGTTATTTGAAAATATAATTTTTTTATCTCCGGTAAACTATTCTCGGATTAACGGATAATTAACGGATAAACTATTCAACAAAATGTCTCCAAATTATGACCAGATGTAGATATATAACAGTGTGTTATACTTGTGTGAAGATTTTCATAGTTTTTCATTATTTTATTTTTCATTATAATTAGACGAGCTTCAGCGAGGATTCAATTTGACATACTGAGAAAAATTGGTGTTCGTTTTTTTTTTTTTTTTTTTTTTTATTGTCGGTTCTTCACAGGTCAAGCGGCTACAGCTATCAACTTCAAACTTTTTTCCATTATGGTTCCTCATCTAACTTAGATATGTATAGTTGTTTGACATTATCGGGTGATACATTTTATATTTATGAATTCTAGAAATTTCAAAAATACTCATTAGACGAGCTTTAGCGAGGATTCAATTTGACATACTGAAAAAAATAGATAGTCGTCTTCATGTTTTTTTTAAAAAAAATTTTTCGGTTCTTCACAGGTCGAGCGGCTACAGCTATCAACTCCAAACTTTTTTAAATTATAGTTCCTCATCTAGCTCAGATCTGTATAGTTTTGTGGCATTATCGGGTGGTAACTTTTATTTTTATGAATTCTAGAAATTTCAAAAATACTCATTAGAATAACACGGCGGAAAAAAATCATGTTCGAAAGGAATGAAATTTTGTGTGAAGTTGAATAACATCTTGATACACATTTCTGGTGATTTTCAGCTTGATCGGGTCAGCCATTTTGAAGAAAAAACATGAAATGTGCTAAATTGGTACCACTCGAAGCCGTTTCTATACCCATTTATAACTTGAATGTCACCCAATTGGCGAATGTAGGCAAAAGTTTGGCAAAGAAGTCGACATACTATTACTTTCCGCTCGTCCAACAACGCGTATATAGCGTTTTCCTAGTATTTTCAAATGTAGTTTATTGAAAATATAAATTTTTTCAAAACCGACTTATTATAAAAACCGACTTCTGATGCAATCAATCAATTAATCCATCATTAGATTCAATTTTCGATTCATTTAATCCATTCAACTCAATTTGTTCATTCAGTTCATTCAATCTTCTCATCCAATTTATTTCATTTTCATCCAATTTATTGATCATTCTCTTGATTTCCAACCTTTAATACTTCAAATTCAACCACACAAACGAGAATATCTGAACAAAATATTCTCTTTTTCAAGATTGATATTCATTCCCACACAAATACCAACTTGCAAAAAAAGCCCATCCAATGCAATCCTCAATAGATCTTGCCAATACCCTTGTATTGGGGGTGAAGTGGAGTTGATTTTGGCTTCCTACCCCCCTCCCCCTCCCTCCCCCCGCTCATCTTCGCCAGTCACTATGGTAACCTGAGGGATGTTGTCACCCTCAACGTGGTAATTAATTGATTTGATGCTCGCAAACGAATCTCTATCCACCCTGACTTACTACACAATGGCAACTGTTACGATTGCTGGTATAGATTGACTATTGATGCAATATAATTTTTTTCTCGAATTAATTTTTCTATTACTAGGAAAACGCTATAAACGCGTTGTTAGACGAGCGGAAAGTAATAGTATGTCGACTTCATTGCCAAACTTCTGCCTACATTCGCCAATTGGGTGACATTTAAGTTAGAAATGGGTAAAAACTGCTTCGAGTGCTACCAATTTAGCACATTTTATGGTTTGTCTTCGAAATGGCTCACCCGATCAAGCTAAAACATTTCAGAAATGTGTATCAAAATGTAAATCAACTTCACGCGGAATTTCATTTTTTTTGGAAAATAAAAATATTTTCTTTTTTTTTCGCCGTGTTATTTTAATGGGCATTTTTGAAATTTCTTAAATTCATAAAAAAAAGTTACGATCTGATAATGCCACAAAACTATACAGATCTGAGTTAGATGAGGAACCTTGATGAAAAAAAGATTGAAGTTGATAGCTGTAGCCGTTTGACCTGTGGAGAACCGACAAAAAACACACAAAAAAAAGAAAAACGAACACCAATTTTTTTCAGTATGTCAAATTGAATCCTCGCTAAAGCTCGTCTAATAATAACTCTTCGGCCCGGATTCACGAACTATTTACTGAATATAAACCCAGCTTAAATTTTTAATCCAGGTTTATATTTAGGAAGCCGTTTCATGAAGCCTAAACTGGGGTTAGATTTGACCTAAACTGAGCTTATTCCATTTTAATACGAGTTCTTAAACCCAGTTTATCATTAAATCAAGTTTTACAAAGCCAAGTTTAAACTGAAGTTGATGAAACACGGCCTTAATACCGGTAAAGTGGGGTGAATTTGTCCTTTCGTTGGAGAAAGTTTCAAACTGCTACAAATGAGAAAGTTTGCAAAAATGTGTGATATTTCCCCTTTTATATGAGCTTGATGGGTGCATTCCATTTCGATATTCTTTCATTGAGACAGGTGATCGAGTGGTTAGCACACTGTATTTTCATTGAGGGGAACGTGGTTCGATTCCCGCCATGGTCGATCCTCCTGGACCCCTATTCCTGAGATAAATGAGATGTGTGGAAGATAAAAAATGAGTGAGAAAACGATTATCTCACTTAAGATGGCCGATTGTTAATGGTAAATCGGCCATTTCAACTGAGATAATCGTTTTCTCACTCACTTTTATTTTTCTCACATCTCATTTATCTCAGGAATAGGGGTCCTGGCAGGAGTATTCAGTGTTTTTTCTCTGTCGTTCAGATTGATACCGGGATGGTTCTTCAACAAGAGACCACGACCGACTCCTTCCCACCATACAAAATACCACCTTGTAAAGATAACCTTTCATCTCATCATCTCATATATCATCCACCGACGCCAATAGATCGTAGTCATCAGTACAATGCGCCGTTAAACCCAACATGAATGAATAAATTATTGCAAACAATTCAATAATAATATATGATGTAATATTTGTTATAAATAACTGTTTATTCAAAGCCTGTTCCAGTTCCCAGCGATGTTATTCCAACTTTATGAATTGACATTCCATTTTGTGATCAGTGATCACATATTTCATTTTATGATTCATTATTTGTAGGTCCGAGACAAATAGGCCTTGTGGGCTATTGTGTGGAAAACTTGTTATTCCCCCATGAAACTAAAACAACAACAACAACAACAACAACAACAACAACTAAAAACAACAACAACAAAAAGTCACAACAACAACTAAAAACAACAACAACAACATCAAGAACAACAACAAAAGCAGCAACAACAACAACAACAACAAGTCACAACAACAAGTCACAACAACAACAACAACAACAACTAAAACAACAACAACAACAACACCAGAGCAACATCAGCAACAACAACAACAACAACATCATCAGCAACAACAACAACAACAACAACAACAACAACAACAGTACCATATTATTCTGTTCATAGGCAGCTGAGGTGATGTGACTATACCCCCTCACCCTTCAAATTAAAACAGACCCACCCTTCATCTCTAGTGATCCAGAACAGACATTTGACCTTTGACCTCCCACTTGACACGCCTGACATACTCGAAGAATTGCTTGAAACCCTTGAAAGGTTTCAATGGAAATATATCATGTTCTCCCAGCTTTCTTACTGAAGGCACAAGAAAGTCTACCTAATAACTCTATATTTTATTTCATGTTTAAAATAAACAATTTAAAAAAAAATTTCAATAACATCGAAACTTGATACAAAATCATTGTTCCCCAATTAAGGCTATGGATGAAAGATAGGATCGTTTGGACGGGGCATCACAAGGGCGATCTTACCACCCCATTTTAATTATTCAAAACCAATGAACTTCAACACCGGGACTGCGCTGTCTGTGACCATAATTTTCCGCCGTAGATAAGTCTTTCAGTTTCCAAAAGTCCGGAACACATTATAAGTGGAAACCGATATTCCAAAAATATTGAAGGTAATTCATCATCACCTACATAGATGGCACAAATATTGGCATAGTTATCATGAGGACATTGGAATCACTTGTCCTGTTCCATATTGAAATGCAGAAGAGATAGTTTGGAAAGTTGAAAAAAAAAATTTCAACTCCATTTCCTGTATACCATGTAAAGAACCAAATGAATTGAAAATAAATTGAAAATGAAATTTGAAGAAAATAACTTGATACGATTATTATAGTGTCATATCAATGGAATTGATATTCATGTATATGTATTTGAGTTCTACTAGGCAAACGCGTTATGTGTTTCCGCGTTGATGGATGAGCTGGAACATATCACCTTATCGTTGGATTGATTATTTATATATATATATATATATATATATATATATATATATATATATATATACACCTTAAGATCCAAACCATTACATCACTGCCATCTTATTTTCCTTTATTAATTTCTATGATAATAGAGAAGGCTTTGTTTTAATCGTTTACAATCGAGTGGTGACACTTGTTGCTTTGATTTAATAGGTATCTTAATAGCTTTGAATAATTAACACAAATGACATTATATATTTTTTTACATCGAAACGGCTGATCCGATTTGAGTGAAAGTTTGGAATAATGTGTATCATCATCAGATTGAAATTTGCTGAGAATTTGAATCCTCTCAGATGAAATATTTTTCACGAACTTTTTCCTCTGGGTTATTCTAATGGGATTTTTGAAAACTTTGGAATGAGTTTTCTCAGAAGTGGTTCAACCGATCGCGCCTCAAAACTATACAGTATGGAATTGGATAAGAATACTTGTGTGTGCCAAGTTTCAACTAATTTTGAATTTTCCTCCGACCTGTTGAGCGCGAACAAACAAACAAACAAACAAACAAACGGGCACTTTTTTTCGGGTATGGCGAAATTGAGTCTTCGCTTCGCTCATCCAATTACCAGTCAATTTCCATTTCTCACCCTCAATCTTCAGTTGTATTCATGATGAAGGCTCGAACCACCCGGGCGCTAGTGTTCCAAACTTGGAACTTGGAACCAATATATTTTGTCAATGTTTGAAGAAAAGTACTGGAAATGAGAAAATGAAAAAACAACAATGTCTCCCCAAGAAGCATTTTATTTACGTTTCTTTCGATTCGTCCGTATAAGAAAACAAAACAAGTTTCACATTCGTTATTTACAATAATTATATGTATGTTATAATATATATATAGTATAAGCAGTGCATCATTTAGGCAAAAATATAATTACAAATTACAAATATCAATCTCTTACATTAGTATCGGGAATGAGCAGTGGCGTACTGGGAATCATGGATCACGGGGGAAAAGACTCGTATGGGCTCCTATCCAATCCCAAATAATTCACATTTTGTTTTACATTTTTCAAGCGACATCACAATCCAGAAATGTAATTTCTGAGGTTATTAAAAATATGTATATATATATATATATACGTATATATATATTCATATATATATACGTATATATATATTCATGTATATATATATATATATACATATATATATATATATATATATATATATATATATATATATATATATATATATATATATATATATATATATATATATATATATATATATATATATATATATATATATATATATATACATATATATGAATATATATATATATATATATATATATATATATATATATATATATATATATATATATATATATATATATATATATATATATATATATATATATATATATATATGTATATATATATATATATATATATATATATATATATATATATATATATATATATATATATATATATATATGAACATATATATATATATATATATATATATATATATATATATATATATATATATATATATATATATATATATATATATGTATATATATATATATATATATATATATATATATATATATATATATATATATATATATTTCAATTGATAGTTACGATAATAATTTTCCCTATTTCAGAGAAAACTAGAAATCATCATCTCAATTTCAGAAATTGGAATACATTTTCTCGTCCTCTAGAGACCACGAGTCATGACGCGGGCATTACTGATTCTGTGTAGAAACATGAATAGCATACAAAATGTATATGCCAGGACTCAGAAAAAAACCTGGTTTCTGAAGAACGAATAAATAAATTTTAATTTCTGTATTGAGATGATGATTTCTAGTTTTCTCTCAAATTGACGGAATTAATATCGTCAACATCCGTTATAATCCAATTTCAGGGTTGTTTTGTCCTCCAAGGGAACGTACGTTGAATCAACGGATCTCAACAGTTACCGTATACAAATTTTTTCGCCGTTTCGCCTCACCTGTTATCCTCCCCTCCACATTTTGTCGTTTCCACCAATAGCCCAATTAATATAATTGCTAAAAAAATTACAGAGAAATATTAAAAAATATTTCGTGAATTATATTAATAGTGTGTAAGTACATGTTCATTGGTCGAAGATTCTTGATACATATTTTAGCGATACAATATGAAAAAATGAGTCCCAAGGGGTGAGTGGGGGGGGGGGGGGGGGTAAGGGGAGGGGGGGCATAGTTGCGCCACTGGGAATGAGGTGTATATAAATATGCACAGAATATTACAATACGTAGCAAAACTTATTGGTTACGGCATCATTAGGCAACAAGCATCGCATGTTAGTTATATTCTTGAGTGGCCGCAGGCGCTCGTATTTCACGCCGCAAACTCTCACGGCCGTAATTTTTGAGATATCAATATGATTGTTTTTGCATACTGTTGATAATTGAAAAACGGAGGTTATCGCATTTACAGAATTTTGAACAAAAAAATTGTGATTTTTCAAATTCTTCAAATGGAAAATGAAAAAATTTCTAGTTCACGAAAACCTAGAAACATGTTTTTGAATACCGAAAAAAAAAATATAGACTGAGAAATATATCAAAAGTGTGAGTAAGGGAATCAATGGCGTTAACGTGAATATGAGTTCGGCGGGCTAGTCTATGGGTTGCGCCTAGCACACGATGCATGTTAAACTCGAGTCCAAAGCGAGCGAACGAGCCCGTGTGGAGCGCGCCTGCGGCTTCTTAACGGATATTACAACACTGAAACTGGATTTCAATGAATAATGACAATATTAATTTCCCTAATTTAGAGAAAACTAAAAATCATCATCTCAATTTAATGAATCATGATAATTTTATGTCTTCCACGACCTGGCCATTTTTCTGAGTCGTGACGTGGACATAACTCGATTCAGTTTATAATGATATACAGATTCAGTGACGCCTACGTTTCAATTCATGAGCTTTGGAGGACAGAAAATTGATCATAATTTGATTAATTTCTGAAAGTGAGATGATAATTTCTGATTTTCTCCAGAGTTGTTAAAATAATTACCGTCATCTCATTATCAATTGAAATTTAGTTTCGGAGATATCATGTTCTCCGACGTTTTTGATGGACAACAACAAGTTATATTGACAAGTCGGAATTCTCATAATAATTGATTCGTCAACAAGACTTTTGAAAATGGAATAGATTTGTTCAGAACAAAACTAAAATGCGTGAATTTTGCCTATTGATTTGAAATAAGAAAGCTCGCATATATTTGTCACTAAACCTATAAATAAATCGAAGAACATTTCAGCACGTATACGTCGTACAGTACGTATATCGAGAAAAGCGAAGCTCAGTTGGAAATCCAACAGTCACAATTTCGAAAAAAGTTGGCAATGCGCTGACGTAACACGCTGCACGCAAGACACATTTCTTTCTCGTACAAACTACAAAAGTAAATAAAGAGATCTTCGATTTTCCAACGACAACCGTTACTAGTAACTTTCACAACGATTCGGAATAACAACGCTTTTCACAGTAAACAAACACAAATATAAATATTTTTACACAAGATGGTCATCCACTATATAAATCAAAACTGTTATTGTAAAAAAATCAGTAATTCTTCACTTTAATTTATTACTAATAAATCTAACATGAATAAATAATACAGTGAAACCTTTATCCATCGTTTTTCAAGGGACCAGGAGAATAAAACCATCCATCCAGGAAAATTTAGCATTGATTATATGAGAATGGGGTGAGATGAAATTCAATGATACATCCGGGAAAACGATGGATCCGGGAACGATGCATGGAGATTTCACTGTATCCGTAATTTCATATTTTTGCTGCAACTTGATGGTTCAACGCTATCGTAAAGTTACAGCTGTTCCTTAGAGCACACCAAAATCCAGAAACTATATTTCAACGAATAATTACGATATTTATTTCCGTAACTCGGAGATAACTAGTATTCTACATCTCAATGTCAGGTTATTAGACGAGCTTTAGCGAGGATTCAATTTGACATACTGAAAAAAATTGGTGTTCGTTTTTATGTTTTTTTTTTATGTTTTTTTGTCGGTTCTCCACAGGTCAAACGGCTACAGCTATCAACTTCAAACTTTTTTTCATTATTTTTTTCCTCATCTAGCTTAGATCTGTATAGTTTTGTGGCATTTTCGGGTGGTAACTTTTATTTTTATGAATTTTAGAAATTTCAAAAATTCTCATTAGAATAACACGGCGGAAAAAAATTGAAACATTTTTATTTTCAAAAAAATTGAAATTTTGTGTGAAGTTGAATAACATCTTGATACACATTTCTGAAAATTCTCAGCTTGATCGGGTCAGCCATTTTGAAGAAAAAACATGAAATGTGATAAATTGGTACCACTAAAGCCGTTTTTACCCATTTATAACTAAAATGTTACCCTATTGGCAAATTTAGGCAAAAGTTTGGCAATGAAGTCGACATACTATTACTTTCCGCTTGTCTAACAACGCGTATATAGCGTTTTCCTAGTATAATGAATTCATTCGTCTTCCAGGACCCGAATGTTTTTTCGAGTCGTGACGTAGACAATTATCAGATTCTGTTCATGTCCCTATTAGTGATGACATCGATTTTCTGAGCTCCAGAATGGATTGAAAATCAATTTTGGAAAAAACGGCCAATTCTCAAAAAAATTGTGTAATTTTGAATTATTTTTCTCAATCTTCCCGCGGCGTTTTAAATGATGAATAGCTGGTAGACTTCTCTGAACTGTACTGTACCATTCGGGTATTTCTGTTGACGTTCGGCTGTCAGACGTAACCGAAGGGATTGTGTCTAGATATTAAAATGAATACAAAATAATACAGACAACGACTATACACTATAATACTATAACGACTATAATACAGACGTGACTGATCCAATGACTGACACTGTGTGATAACACTGGAAAAAAAAAAAAAAAAAAAATTGAATTTTTTTTTTGGAAAAATCTATTTCTTGATTTCAAAATCGTTTTACATTAGAATCGATTCTGAATCGATTCTCAATTGATCGATCCTATCACTAGTTTCTATACAGAATCAGTAATGTCTAATTCACAGTTCATGGTCTCTAGAGAAATAAAAAAAATCATGATTCCTGAAATTGAGATGACGATTCCAAGTTTTCTCTAAAACTAGGTAAACAAATATCCATTATTCATTAAAATCTGGTTTCATGGTTGAAATGGCATTCAGGAGATGAGATAAAACTCCTCCCAATTTCAATTTTGTATTACAATTCAACCTCTTTTATACGTTTTTCAGGGGACCAGACTGAAAAAATGTATCAACGTGAAAAACTTATTAATTAAACTACGTATTTAACATGTGAAGCATATGGGCTGGATAAAAAAATAGAACTTATAAATGTAATAAATGTATAAATGAGAAACTTATAAAAGAGGTTTTACTGTAATTTGGATGAAATTTTATATATATGTGAAAGCTCACACAATATACGTAATTCAAGAGTGGCGTACATGAGAGTTGATTTATCGAAAAATCATTTTTTTTTTGTAGTCAACTTTTCAACGGTAAGAGATTTTAATAATTCCAATACCGAGAAAAGGCATATGATTGAAAATTTCGAGATGGTATGAGAAAAATCTCTTCGAACAATATTTATGCATTGCATAATTCTCGATGGTATTCATTTGAAAAACAAATTTTTAGTTGTCAATACTGGGATGGCTCATCAACAACAGGCCACGACCGACTCCTTCCCAATAACAAAAAACACATAGTAAAACGATCTTCCATCTCATCATCACACATCTCATATATCATTCATCGACGCCAATAGATTGTATCCATCATCAGTACAGTGCGTCGTTAAAACACAATATGAATAAGCAAGGCGTAAATACAAGACACTTTCCATGTTTTTTTTCTGTATTCATTTCAAAAGTATTATAAATTTTAATTGATTGTCTTTCAAGGCTATATAGCAAGAGAGGCGAGACAACCCTGGTTCATATAGCGAAAAAACATTTTATAAAGCATCGTCGTTCAATTTACACGCTATTTCAATCTTATTTCGAAGCACCAAAAGGTTTGTTTCAAATTACACACTGTTTTCCAATCGTAATTCTGTGTGAATTGCACAGAAAAAAATTATACGTAGTATCAAAATTATATAAGTGTTTTCAGGGAAGTAGTAACAATTGAAGAGAGACGGAGAGTGTGGAGTGGTTAAAGGACATCACAAACCAATGACGATAATCGTTCCTCTAATTCTGAAAAAATTTGAATTTCATCGTCTCAATTTCAGAAATTGAAACCAATTTATTTGTCACTCACAATTCGGCCTTTTTACCAAGTCAAGACGTAGACGTTACTCGATTTAGTTTATATCTATCTATACCGGTTCTCAATCAGTAATGAAATCCTGAAACCAAATTTCAATGAATAGGCCTAATGACAATCATTATTTTCCCCAATTTTGAAAAAAAAAAAATCGAAGTCACCGTCTCAATTCCAGAAATTATAACCAATTTAAATGTCCTGCAGGATCTCTTTTTTTTTTTTTTTAATAACATCGAAACTTGATACAAAATCATTGTTCCTCAATTAAGGCTATGGATGAAAGATAGGATCGTTTGGACGGGGCACCACAAGGGCGATCTTACCACCCCATTTCGATTATTCAAAACTAATGGTCTTCAACACCAGGACTGCGCTGTCTGTGACCATAATTTTTCGCCGTAGATAAAAGTCTTTCAGTATAAACACACGAATGTTGATATCTTCCACTTTGAACTAAGTCTCTTGGGCAATGATCACTTCTTTCCATTGACAGCAGATGTAAAATTGATCATTATACAAAAAGCACAAATTAAATTAGTGATAGGCCTATAATGTTATAATTAGGCCTATCGCTCTACTAATTAATGGTCGTGGCCAATTAGTACTTCATCAAAGCATTTGCTTCGAGGACTGTGGGAAACCACGTCAGGATGGACGATCTATATATATAGATATATAGGATCTGGCCCATTAACCGAGTCAAGATGCAGACATTACTTGATTCTGTTCACGTTTCTTTACATAATCAGTAACGCCTAACGTCATGAATCACAATCTCTGGTGGACAAAATATTAATTAAAATTTCTCAAATTGAGATGATGATTTCTAGTTTTCTCTAAAATAAAATTTCAGAAATTAGAACCAATATATTCGTTCTCCAGGATTCGGCCCTTTTATTACGTAGTGACGTGGATATTACTCTATTTTGTTCATGTTTTTATACCGGATCCTAATCAGTAATGTGTACGTCATGAGTTATGGTCTTCGGAAGACAAAACCTCAATTAAAATGTCCAAAATTGAGTTGATGATTTCTAGTTTTCTATAAATTTAGAGAGATGAATATTATTATTATTTGTTATCTTTACATCTGCTGTCAATGGAAAGAAGTCATCATTGCCCAAGATCATCCAATTATTTCAAAGTGGAAGTTATCAACACTCGAGTTTTGTTTACTCTTAATATCAATGCTGGTAATGTCCGGATATACATCACAGAAACGGTTTTCACTTATAATGTGTTCCGGACTTTTATGTGCGGCGCAAAATTATGGTCACCGACAGCGCTGTCCTGGTGTTAAAGTTAATTGGTTTCGAATAATTAATATGGGGTGGTAAGATCGCCCTTGTGGTGCACCGTCCAAACAATCTTACCTTCCATCCACAGCCTTAATTGGGGAAAAATGATTTCGTATCAAGTTTTGATGTTATCAAAAAAAAAATTATTTGTTCAAATCTAGTTTTTTTGGGCTGTGATGTCCTCAAACACTGACTAAAAAGAAGTAGGGTGAGACAAGATTAATAATCATAGCAGGAAAACAATGGATCGGGGAGCTATGTAGATACATTGTTTATATATGTATATAAATACAGTCGAACCCACATATAACGAACTCGGTTTTAACGAAATTTCGTTTTTCACGAATTAATTACCATCCCCCTTCAAATCTCCTATCCTTACAATGTTAAATAAAGACCTATAACGGAGTGATTTATTTCTCAAAATTCGGTTATTACGAATTTTTTGTCACTTTTCAGCATATTTTGCTCATTATTTTCAGCTATTTTCAACAAAATGTTCGAAAATCGGAGCACTTTGCGTGAATTTATTTTTATTTTGAACGGACTGTACATCGTAGCAGCTGGTGACGCGTACAGCACGTGGTCATAACTCTTGCTGCACCCTCCCTCCCCGTCCCACGCACAGTGGAACGGCCCAAACCCAAACACTCGCTCAACGCGCACAAAATAATAACGTGATGGTGACATCTTCAATGACTTTGTTTATCTATTTTTTGTTTACATTCCTTCATTTCCATCCGTGATAGTGTCCTGTAACCTAGGAAATAAAACACGAGAAGTTGCGAGTGGTGGTGTCATGTGATAGCAGATGATAAGTTCTTTATGAAAGGACATTGTTGTTTTCTATTACTTTCTACAAACATACTAAGTGATGATACGATGCGATGATAATATGTCACCTAATACAGTACTATACTAGGGCCCAAGTCGTAAATGTAGGCCTATCTTTATAAATCTCTAAAATTCAAGTGCTGTTCTGAAAAAAAGCAATAAATCTCTATAACGAAATTCTGTTTTAACGAACAGATTTTCATTCCCCTTGAAATTCGTTATATGCGGGTCCGACTGTACATTGTTTATATATGTATATAAATACTTCATCGTATACATATATAACAGTGACCCGAACCAACTGTTACGTATGATAGATAATGAAGGTAGGTTTTAAGCTAGGTTCCCATAACGATTTTTTCACGTGACGTCCGTTGAAACATCGGCCGACGTCAACTTTCCACCAATGACGCGCAAGAAAAAACAACGGAGCGAGGCAACGATTTTTCGCCGTCCAAGTAGAGCCAACTCCAACATTTTCACGTCCGTCACGGGACGGCACGGCACGATTTGGATATTTTTAGAACTCGCTAAGGCGGTGATCTGTTCGACCCAATATTCGACCTTTTAAATTTGATTGTTATCCTCAAAAAGTAGAAGTCTTTGCCAGTAGAATGCGTACTTGAAGTGACGTGAGAAGAACGGCATGGGAACACGATCTATTTCACATCAACGATGCCGTCCGATGTTTCAACGGACGTCACGTGAAAAAATCGTTATGGGAACCCAGCTTTACCGTGAGACTCGTTGAAAAATGTTTCTTTCGGAAAACATCTTTTCCAAAATGAAACAAATTCTAATTGTTAACAAATGTTGGGTGCTACTGTACATTAATTAGTTGTATATACCGCTAACGGTATTAAAGTACCGGTAACTCAAAATAAAGAAATGTACATTGTACAGTTTTTTTTTCATGTATAAATATCTCACGAATTGAATAACTTTATCAGTTATTGGTAGAGACATGTAAAAATAGCTATTGCTATAAAAGCCGCAAAATATAAAAGTGCTTTGAAACATATTTTTCACACATTTCTTCATGTTTGTATACATTTGAAGTTGTTTGATCATGTTTTTGAAAAGGGGACAAAGCGCTACAAACATCTGAATCCGCTATGTACCGTACGATCAACGTACCGTATCGATGATATAGACGCTATATACGGAATAAAAGCATTATAGATGCTATTTTCTGCAGAATATATCAATTGGGAAGTAAACAGGTGGAGTCAGTTGAGGAATCTCGAAAACCAAAGTGCATCTGCAAATGCAGGAGGCAGATGAGGCATAGGTTCAACGTAGGTGGTGGACACCATTTTCCTAAAACCATCAATTTGCGTGTTCCACTTTTATGTATATTGTATGTTATAATGGTTTCGAGGGTACCGTATTGTTGTTATGCTACAGAACAATGGTTCAAAATAATAGATACACCAAAGTGCTACGTTTCAAATTCTGAATGCTATGAAAAGTAAAAATAGACACTATATTTACATGTCTCTAATTATTGGTTATCAATTATGGCTGATTCTGGAGACTCGGGTCGAGGTTAAAGCATTCTAAATAAGGCATTTCAAGATGTACCGGTACCAGGTACTGAGATTCAAGACCGGTAATAATTGCTATGAGGTTGGCTACACAAGTTTCCGTGTCTCAAAGAAACT
Organism: Brachyptera risi; assembly: GCA_964007535.1. Classification (NCBI taxonomy): domain Eukaryota; kingdom Metazoa; phylum Arthropoda; class Insecta; order Plecoptera; family Taeniopterygidae; genus Brachyptera; species Brachyptera risi. The sequence continues at coordinate 17,075,137 of OZ023339.1, read as the reverse complement.
CAACGATGAGCCTATAAAAAAATAGTGATCTATAAAATAGGCCACTTGGCATAAATTTTGAAAAATTCCCCCCAAAAAATTCTCACGACTAAAGAAAACAGATGTAATACGCATACTGATATCAGAATCAAGCATTACAAAAAAAAAAAAAAATAGAAAAAGGTATATTTGCTAGCTGGATGCTGAAGTGATGCCGTACCAACGACGATACTCCGTTGAAACGTTGAACGTACGTTCGTCTGTAGCACAGGCACATTGTCGCCTGATATTCATGACGAACGTTGAACTGCAAGGCGTGAGAGTCAGAAAATGTACATCGGCCGCCGTAGAAACAGAAACGTTTGCGGTACACGTACCCCGAAACTACAAGCGGCCTGAAAGTCTAAATGTACTAACGCCGCCAACAAAACAGTGAAACGGTGACGTCACTCGTAGCATCATCGTCGTAACAGCCGCAACGTAATCACACGGCAAGGTGTGATAGTCGGGTAATGTATGCGCCGGTACGCCGTCGTAGAGACGTAACTACATAGCGGCACAGGCGGGTTCGTTCGAAACGGTCGGACGTACATCACCGGGAAAACAGTCGCATATAATTGACAGGACTGAAAGTACAGTGATGTACGTACTCCGCTGTATAAACAGAACAACATAACAGTGCACATTCGTTCGTGGTTAACATACGTAGCCGGTAAAACAATCGCACATCCCGGTACATTAAACAACTGAAAGTATAGGAATGTAGATATGCCGCCGTATAAACAGAAATATATAACAGCGCACACTCGTTTGTGGTTTACGTACATTACCGGCTAAACAGTCGCACGCAATTAACACGACAGTGAGTATAGAAATGTACGTACGCCGCCGTATAAACAGAACTAGACAACAGCGCACGTTCGTTCCTAGTTCACGTGAGTAGCCGGCGGAACTATTGAACGGCGCGAAAGATGAGAGATCCGTTCGTAGTTCACGTAAGTAGCTGGCAGAACGGTTGAATGGACGTACGCGGTCGCAGAAGCGTCGGGCGTTCATTCGGACGGCGTCAGATCCTTCTCGGGCTCGCCCTCGGCTAGCAGCTGTGTGAGCAGCTCGTACAGAGGCTCGAACGCCTTCTGGTAGCCGAGGGGGGTGAGGTGGAGGTAGTCGTGCAGGTCGTGGTGACTGATCGTGCCGTCGGGCTGCACGAGGCCCTTGTCGATCACGACCACCTGCGGCACAGACGGGCGTTAGCGCGACAATGAAGGGAACAGACGGGCATTAGCGCAACAATGAAGGGAACAGAGGGGCGTTTGCAGGACAATGAAGGGAACAGACGGGCGTCAGCGCAACAATGAAGGGAACAGACGGGCGTTAGCGCAGCAATGAAGGGAACAGACGGGCGTTGGCACAACAATGAAGGGAACAGACGGCAGTAGCGCAACAATGAGGGGAACAGACGGGCGTTAGCACAACAATGAAGGGAACAGACGTGCGTTAGCACAACAATGAAGGGAACAGACGGGCGTTAGCGTGACAATGAGAGGAACAGACGGGTATCGTTATCAGATATGTAGGAATCAATCATTATTGAAATGAACAATCAAATCTGAATATATATTCATGAGGACATATTTTTGTCTCTACACAGTGAAACCTCGATGCATCGTTCCTGGATCTATTGTCGTCTTGCTTGCATCATTCATTTTTTATCACCCCACTCCCATTCAATCAATGTTAAATTTTTCTGGATGGATGGTTCTATTTTCCTGGTCCCTTGAAAAAAGATGGATAGAGGTTTTACTGTAGCTGTTTTTACACTACACCTAGTAATTAACAGGCTAATCCCAGGATTCACGCCCGGGTTTTGACCCTGGGCTGTACCGCGGGTCAACAGGGAGATTGTTTACAATCATACTAGGCAATCGCGTTATGTGTTGCCGCGTTGATGGATGAGCTGGAACATATCAACTTATCTTTGGATTGGTTATTATATATATATATATATATATATATATATATATATATATATATATATATATATATATATATATATATATATATACACCTTGAGATCCAAACCATTACACCACTGCCATCTTATTTTCCATTATTGATTCCCATGATAGTAAAGAAGGCTAATCGTTGAGTAGTCGTCTTGTTGGTAGTCGTTTTGTCGTTTCGTATAGTCGTTTTAGTTGAGTTTGTAGTCGTTTCAACGACCCTCGTTGTGAGAACGTCGAGTCTCGCCAGCTACTCACCTCGCACTTGGGCATCAACGACGCTTCGGCCAGCACCATCTTGTTGACGCACAGGTTGCGTTCTCGCAGCGCGTTCGGGTGCTGCCCTCTAGGTAGCAACGTCTGTAAACACGACCGGGAAATGAGAATCATGAGAAATATTAGGATGAAAACTACGGTGACTACTACAGTGAGCTCTCGTTAATTCAAATTTGGTTAAGAGGCCGCAGGCGCTCGTATTTCACGCCGCAAACTCTCACGGCCGTAATTTTTGTGATATCAATATGAGTGTTTTTGCATTCTGTTAGTAATTGAAAAACGAAGGTTACCGTAAATACAGAATTTTGAACCAAAAATTTGTGATTTTTCAAATTCTTCAAATGTAAAATGGAAAAATTTCCAATTTACGAAAACCTAGATACTTATTTTTTGATACCGAAAAAAAACATAGAATGTGAAATATATCAGAAGTGTGAGCTAGGGAATTAACGGCGTTTATGTGAATCTGCGTTCGGCGGGCTAGTCTACCGGTGGCGCCTAGCGCACGATGCATGTTAAACTAGAGTCTGAAGCGAGCGAACAACGAGCCCGTGTAGCGCGCCTGCGGCCTCTTAATCTGAAATTTGACACATTTCGAACTCAGTCGGTCTTAGAGAGATAAGTTTATTAGAAAAAACACTGCCGCCAAAACGGTTGCCACACGGACACAGCATAACAAAATTTATAAAAACAATGCATTATATTTTTTTAAAATGAGAGAATTAAATATGAAAAAATATAATAGAGACATTATTTCAAAAAACTTTCCGTACTACAAAAATTGAGTATCAAGAGTAATATAAAAAAATGTATTTGAGAAAAAAAAATAATGGAATGGTAATAAAGGTGAGTTGGAATACAACGTAACACACTGAATACAGTGAACTCTCGTTAATTCAAATTTGATTAATCCAAAATTTGACACATTTCGAACTTAGTCGGTCTTCGATTGAAGGCAGGCTTATATGCATTTTAGTGTTGATTAAAGTCTAACACCCGTTTGGTCAGCAGAGTCAAAAAGTAATTTTGAAATTAATTCTACATTGGGGAAATTTGAGTAAAGCTTTATTGAACATGTGTATTCTTGAATTAAAATCACATCAGAAACACTGTCATATTTTTTTGACCAAAGTTACAGCGCTTTAATGAAATATTAAGTAGCTATTTTGACTTCATTTTAGTGAAAAATCAACTATTTTTCCTCTTGAAATGAGTGTGATTCATAAATGAGAACGGGTACCTCTATTTATTTCTGCATAATTCTATTCGTAACATCTTCATCTACAATAAAACAAGTTTTTTGATTGAATGTCATTCCTTTTAGTATATTTTAATGATCTGTTGAATAATAAAAACGCATACAATTTGAAGGTTGTGTGTTAAATGATAGGGAAACATCCAGTATTTGAATCGATATATCTCAAAATTTATCCCGGTTAGCCTATCATCTGTTTGGATATTATTATCGAGCACATCAAAACGAATCGACTGACAAAAAATCATATTTTTTTCATGACCTTGAGGTAATGGAGGTTAAACCTTAATAGGTTGTGATAATGTGTATCATTCATATGCTCACATTCGGAAAAAATTTCATCTTCTTTCAGAAATTTTATTTTTCAAATCTTCTCACCTCTCCCAATCTTAGGCCTATACTGCCCCACTTAGGAAGAACACAGTATCTGCAAAATATCGGTTCTGAGATATTTAATAAACAGTGTTTTGGTTTGTAGTCAGTGTATACTTAGATAAAACACCGCATCTACCACTCCATGCTGCACTTATGGAGATTTATTCAAGTATTCAAGTGTTTATACTGAAAGACTTTTATCTACGGCGGAAAATTATGGTCACAGACAGCACAGTCCTGGTGTTGAAGACCATTAGTTTTGAATAATCAAAATGGTGTGGTTAGATCGCCCTTGTGGTGCCCCGTCCAAACGATCCCATCTTTCATCCATAGCCTTAATTGGGGAACAATGATTTTGTATCAAGTTTCAATGTTATTAAAAAAAAAAAAAAGTATTGGTAGATACTGTGTTTTATTTACTTATACCCTCACTGGGTCTGCATATACGGTGATTCGGCTTATTGGTTTGACCCATTTAGAGAGTAGATACGGTGTTCTAACTACGTGCATTGGAAAGCTGAGAAAAAATGACTTAAGAAAGAGTATCTAACTCAAAAATGTAAAAAATGCACATACGGTGTTCTTCCTAAGTGCGGCAGTATAGGTTTTTCAGAAACATTGAGATGATATTCATCAGAAAATGATCCAGCCGATATTTTTTAAAAACGCTTCAGTTCCAAGTTGGATAAGTCTACATATACGTGAAACTAGTGAAAAATTTCAGAAAATTTTCAATGCAAATTTATTGAAATTTTCAATGAAAATTTTCAATGAATATTTTTTTTTCATGTTTTCTCTTTCCCTTTTCAAATGAGGCTTTTTTGGTTACATACTCATTTCCTGTTTGATGTTTCCTGGTACTAAGTTCTTTGTTCTTTGACTCTTTGACTTTGTCTGTATAGAGCTGTACCTACATAACCTCACTTGTTGTCACATGTTATAATTTGGTGACAAAATGGAGAAGAAGCTTAAGAATATTCTATCACAAAAAAATAAAATGAATTCAAACGTCAACTTCTTCTGTAACAATGAACTAACCAAAAAAAATCAATTTGATTTTTTTTTTGAAAATTTTCAAGCTTTTGAAAATTTTCATGAAAATTTTCATTAAAATTTCCAACGAAAAAAATTTTCATGAAAATTTACATCACTAAGTAAAACGTTTCATGTTGATCAGTAAAACCGTGTGACCTGTGCGGTGGTTACAAATAAATGAATGAGAGAAACACACAGACAAAGCTCTATAAGAGTAGAATGGAGATATTTGCATTTGCTCATCAAAGAAGTTACCGGTAACAAAAAACGAAGGAAAAAAAAAAGGAAAAACACACAGGTATAGCTTCATAAGAGTGGGATGAAGGTATTCACCTTTACTCATCAAATAAGTTACCAGTCAACAAAAAAAAAAAAAAAACACAGACAAAGCTCCATACGAGTAGGATGGAAGTCTTTGCTTTGTTTTTTGTATTGGGTTTTAACGACGCACTGTAATGATTACTGAGATCTATTGGCGTCGGATGAATAATTAATGATATGATGGGATGATGAGATGAAGGTTTATATGGGTAATGGGAAGGACAGTGGGAAGGAAGCGGTCGTGACCTATATTGCAGGAACCATCCCGGCATTAGCCTAGACTACAGAGGGAAACCACGAAAAACCCCTGTAAAGATGGACGGTGGCGGGGATCGAACCGGGTCCGATATGTCCCTTCACCTCCCGGGTCACACGAAACAAGTGCGCCAACCACTCAGCTACTGTGCCGGTAAGTCTTTGCTATCGCTCATCCAATAAGTTACCGGTAACACGATGTACGCCTCGGGCTGCCTAGTCCTGATGGCCGCCACAATCGCCATGATCCCCTCCGTGATCTGCTCGGGCGTGAAGCCAAAGTTGTTCGTGCCGACAAACACGACCACCACCTGGAACACAAACAAAACTCGGATCCACAAACAACAAACAAACAGCTGGACACGAGGAATTATCGAGAATATTTTCAGGTTAAAATTGACCCTTGTAGGCACTCGCTTTGAATCTCTCATCTTATTCACTCTGACAGCGTGCGAATCTCTTGGAATATACTGAACATAATAACGTTGTAACTACTAACGTCTTACAAGTGAGTATATGTTCATGGTAACGCAACAATATTCACAATTTGTGCTAATTACTAATTTTTTTATTTTTTTATTTACATATTTTGAGTACAAATTTTACAACTAGCCTCTAATGAGACTTGACTGTAGGCAAGTATCAACATACTGAGGCCCGGTTTTACGAAACTAAATTAAGCAATAGTTAGTGGATTAACTTGTTATCACCATTGGTTAATATGTTATTTTCGTACCTTTAATTAATAGTTGGTGGATAAGAACCCTAAGGCCCGGTTTTACCAATCTTAGTTAGGGTGCTAATCCACTAACTATTAATTAAAGGTACGAAAATAACATATGTAACCAATGGTGATAACAAGTTCATCCACTAACTATTGCCTAATCCAGTTTCGTAAAACCGGGCCTAACTAAGATTGGTAAAACCGGGCCTAACTAAGATTGGTAAAATTGGGCCTAACTAAGATTGGTGAAACCGGGCCTAACTAAGATTGGTAAAGCCGGGCCTAACTAAGATTGGTAAAGCCGGGCCTAACTAAGATTGGTGAAACCGGGCCTAACTAAGATTGGTAAAGCCGGGCCTAACTAAGATTGGTAAAACCGGGCCTAACTAAGATTGGTAAAATTGGGCCTAACTAAGATTGGTGAAACCGGGCCTAACTAAGATTGGTAAAGTCGGGCCTAACTAAGATTGGTAAAGCCGGGCCTAACTAAGATTGGTGAAACCGGGCCTAACTAAGATTGGTGAAACCGGGCCTAACTAAGATTGGTGAAACCGGGCCTAACTAAGATTGGTAAAGCCGGGCCTAACTAAGATTGGTAAAGCCGGGCCTAACTAAGATTGGTGAAACCGGGCCTAACTAAGATTGGTAAAGCCGGGCCTAACTAAGATTGGTGAAACCGGGCCTAACTAAGATTGGTAAAGCCGGGCCTAACTAAGATTGGTAAAGCCGGGCCTAACTAAGATTGGTGAAACCGGGCCTAACTAAGATTGGTAAAGCCGGGCCTAACTAAGATTGGTAAAGCCGGGCCTAACTAAGATTGGTAAAGCCGGGCCTAACTAAGATTGGTAAAGCCGGGCCTAACTAAGATTGGTAAAGCCGGGCCTAACTAAGATTGGTGAAACCGGGCCTAACTAAGATTGGTAAAGTCGGGCCTAACTAAGATTGGTAAAGCCGGGCCTAACTAAGATTGGTGAAACCGGGCCTAACTAAGATTGGTGAAACCGGGCCTAACTAAGATTGGTGAAACCGGGCCTAACTAAGATTGGTAAAGCCGGGCCTAACTAAGATTGGTAAAGCCGGGCCTAACTAAGATTGGTGAAACCGGGCCTAACTAAGATTGGTGAAACCGGGCCTAACTAAGATTGGTGAAACCGGGCCTAACTAAGATTGGTAAAGCCGGGCCTAACTAAGATTGGTGAAACCGGGCCTAACTAAGATTGGTGAAACCGGGCCTAACTAAGATTGGTGAAACCGGGCCTAACTAAGATTGGTAAAGCCGGGCCTAACTAAGATTGGTAAAGCCGGGCCTAACTAAGATTGGTGAAACCGGGCCTAACTAAGATTGGTAAAGCCGGGCCTAACTAAGATTGGTAAAGCCGGGCCTAACTAAGATTGGTGAAACCGGGCCTAACTAAGATTGGTAAAGCCGGGCCTAACTAAGATTGGTGAAACCGGGCCTAACTAAGATTGGTAAAGCCGGGCCTAACTAAGATTGGTAAAGCCGGGCCTAACTAAGATTGGTGAAACCGGGCCTAACTAAGATTGGTAAAGCCGGGCCTAACTAAGATTGGTAAAGCCGGGCCTAACTAAGATTGGTAAAGCCGGGCCTAACTAAGATTGGTAAAACCGGGCCTAACTAAGATTGGTAAAGCCGGGCCTAACTAAGATTGGTAAAGCCGGGCCTAACTAAGATTGGTAAAGCCGGGCCTAACTAAGATTGGTAAAGCCGGGCCTAACTAAGATTGGTAAAACCGGGCCTAACTAAGATTGGTAAAACCGGGCCTAACTAAGATTGGTAAAGCCGGGCCTAACTAAGATTGGTGAAACCGGGCCTAACTAAGATTGGTAAAGCCGGGCCTAACTAAGATTGGTAAAGCCGGGCCTAACTAAGATTGGTAAAGCCGGGCCTAACTAAGATTGGTAAAACCGGGCCTAACTAAGATTGGTAAAGCCGGGCCTAACTAAGATTGGTAAAGCCGGGCCTAACTAAGATTGGTAAAGCCGGGCCTAACTAAGATTGGTAAAGCCGGGCCTAACTAAGATTGGTAAAACCGGGCCTAACTAAGATTGGTAAAACCGGGCCTAACTAAGATTGGTAAAGCCGGGCCTAACTAAGATTGGTGAAGCCGGGCCTAACTAAGATTGGTAAAACCGGGCCTAACTAAGATTGGTAAAGCCGGGCCTAACTAAGATTGGTAAAGCCGGGCCTAACTAAGATTGGTAAAGCCGGGCCTAACTAAGATTGGTAAAACTGGGCCTAACTAAGATTGGTAAAACCGGGCCTAACTAAGATTGGTGAAACCGGGCCTAACTAAGATTGGTAAAGCCGGGCCTAACTAAGATTGGTAAAGCCGGGCCTAACTAAGATTGGTGAAACCGGGCCTAACTAAGATTGGTAAAGCCGGGCCTAAGCCTACATAGAGTGAACATGATAATAGCTGCGTGTGTCGTTGTACCACATTATTATACAAACTAAATAACCAGTACCTAACTAGTAATGCTAACTAGTATAACTACCGTAGTTCTGGACTTTCGGAAACTGCAAGACTTTTATCTGCGGCGGAAAGTTGTGGTCACCAGCAGCGCAGTCCTGGTGTTGAAGACCATTAGTTTTAAATAATCAAAATGGGGTGGTAAGATCGCCCTTGTGGTGCCCCGTCCAAACGATCCTATCTTCCATCCATAGCCTTGATTGTGGAACAACGATTTTGTATCAAGTTTCGATGTTATTAAAAAAAAAAGTATCGCATAATTGTCTTTAGCGCATGCCGCATACGGCTGAGAATACACTTTCAAGCCGCATACGCTCGACGATTGCGCAAAATGAGTCGAATCTAATCAAATTCTATGGGATCTTGAAGGTGATTGAAAATAGGTGGCTGTGTTTTTCTGTATTCGAATTTTGATATCTCATACCGTTCAAAAGTTATCACCAAAAAACTGATATTTCGATAAATCGACTCCCGTGGACTCTTGAGAATTTGATGATTCAATAAGTCGATAAATGAATAATCAAGTAAATCAAAATAAAAGTGAACATACCAGTAGGCCTTCTTGCAAAAAAAAAAAAATCAAGTAAATTCAAGTTGATCAAATTATTACATCATAGGCATATGTACATGTAGCCTAGGCCTGTTACTTCATATATAGGCTACAGTGAAACCTCTATCCACTGTTTTTGAAGGGACCAGGTAATTTTTTTTTTTTTTTTTTAATAACATCGAAACTTGATACAAAATCATTGTTCCCCAATTAAGGCTATGTATGAAAGATAGGATCGTTTGGACGGGGCACCACAAGGGCGATCTTACCACCCCATTTTGATTATTTAAAACTAATGGTCTTCAACACCAGGACTGCGCTGTCTGTGACCATAATTTTTCGCCGAAGATAAAAGTCTTCCAGTATAAACACACGAATGTTGATATCTTCCACTTTGAAACCAAGTCTCTTGGACAATGATCACTTCTTCCCCTTGACAGCAGATGTAAAATTGATCATTATACAAGAAGCACAAATTAAATTATTGATAGGCCTATAATGTTATAATTAGGCCTATCGCTCTACTAATCGCTATCTACTATCTATCTATCGCTATCTATCGCTCTACCAGGAAAATAAAACCATCCATCCAGGAAAATAAAACCATCCATCCAGGAAAATTCAACATTATTTACATGCGAGAGGAGTGAGAAAAATGAATGATACAAGCAGGAAAACGATGGATCCAAGAACGATGCATAGAGGTTCCACTATAAGCCTATATATATATATCGTATAATATAATAGCCATGAACTAGTAAGAGTAGAAAACGTGTCGGCCTCACGTCGCCGCGTACCTTGGGAGAGACGTGATCCAGCTCGCCGTTCTCGACGCGCCACAAGACGTGCTGCGTAGAGTCGCCGCCGACGCCAAAGTTGAGCGCGTGCATCGGAGCAAACAGCTTGTTCCACATGTTCGTGTGACCCAGCTGCTGGATGATGGAGTCCCCGATGAAGATCACGTCCGGTTCCTTCTCCTTCGTTTCCAACAGGAACCGGTTGTGCTGGGAACACGGGACAAAACGATAGGGCATGGATTTCGTTTCATTTCATTTCATTTCATTTTCTTCCAAATGAAATATTACAAAACATGTAGGGGTGTGCGAATCCATGTTTTTCTAATCGAATCCGAATCCACTTTCAGATTCGGATTCGGTCCAACGTATAAAAGATTCGAAAATTTCGAATCTTGGCGCCAAAATCGTGGCAACATTGCATTGTCAACTTTCTAGATCGCGTAAGCAAGTGCGATGCGCACTAGACTGCGTGTGGGTGGGATCGTCATATATGGCCGGCTTCGATTGGCGCTCGGCCGTCTCGAGTCGGACGAACGAAAGTCTCGTCAAAGACCTCAGTATCTAACTTCGTTAACGAAGTTAGATACTGAGATCTTTGGTCTCGTCCTCGTCAAGGTTAGACCACACACGTCATGACCACGCAGTAGTAGGATGACAGATGCCATGCAGCAAACAGCTACGATGTTTATAACTGCGCGTTAAATAAAAATGATGGAAATTGAGAAAATGATGCTTCTTCATGATGAAACATTTATTAAACGTGTTTTCAGTGGAATACCTCGCAGTTTCTAGTCATTATGAGAATGCTGAGATGAAATTTTCACTTCCTGGATCAAGTGTAACTTGATCAGCAGTGTCGTTTGTCCCATTATCACGCTTCACAATGCATGTTAAAAAGATTCGGATTCGGTATTTTTTATGAAGATTCGGTTTGGATTCGGTTCGAAATCAAAAACATGGATTTGCACACTCCTAAAAACATGTTAAAAATAACGTATAAAATGTAATATAGGCCTATATAGAGAGTCAGATTAGCTACATAACACAATATAAATTACCTGAAATGAAATATATAAATATGCGAAATGAACAGTGTTGGGTAATGAACTTTCAAAGTGAACGCGTTCATATTTTTTCAACTTTTCAATGAACGCGTTACATTTACAGTCGACGATCTTGAACTCTCTTCACGTTTGAATTTTCGGTGATCTTCAACGGAATAAAGCGTTCATTTGAAAGTTCATAATTTCAGATCACTCATACCGGTAGTCCTATTTGACACGATCGCCCCATCCGTACTTCCCTGTCCAAATTTCAAATGGGATCGACTATTTTACGGTCTATCCCGAATGTATAATATTCCCAATTCTGGATTCCTTCATGTGTTCGCTTGTCACCGTGGAGAGCCGGCAGCCACGTGTGGTCAAGGTTGACGTGTTGTGACTTGCAGTTGTAAGCAGTGTCAGGGGTTATATTAGTGCGCAGTTGACCCTAATATGCGCAGTTCTGAACTTCAAAAATGCAGCTCTTAATTTCAAGTTGCGCAGTTGTAAACTACCTAACAAATATGAACATTATCAAAGAAGAATTCGTCATTGATATTCTGCGCATTAAATTAGTTTGCAAAATCAACACCATTTAGATTTTTAGATTTTTTCATATGCGCAGTTCCAAATGTTCACTGATATAACCACTGGGCAGTGTAGGCCTATACTGATTGTATTGTTCTAGTGTCTGGAAGCAACTCGCATCTGAGCGACTCGACTGGAGACAACTCGGAGGCCAAAGCTGATTTCAACTTGTAGGCCTAATTCTATTCAATCATTACTTGATGCTTACTACTTGTAATTGCTTTGGTTCTTACATCAGTCAACTCGACTCGGTTTATCACATGTAGCTAATTGACAATTTACGAAATCGTCACTCACGGTCATTATCTTCACAATCCGTTCCGTATTTCGTGATAAACTGCGATGAACAAGTATTGGACGTTCGCTATATTATATCTATGACTATCAATAACGTAACGGGATAAGCAACACGGCATAAGTCCTATCCTTTTAACATTAGGCCGTTTTCACCATGATGGAATCAGCGCGCTTTCGTGTACATTTGTGAGATTCGCAATTTCAAATCAAATTGTACGTATTAGGCTCGTATTTCAATATATAGTAAATAGTTATACAACTGCATTGATTTTAATCTTTCTCGTAGATGATGAGTAATTATCCAGTTATCAAATGGTAAATATAGCAGTAGGGCTCTTGACTAGGGGACTAAATGCTTTTACAGACGTATTTTAAATTTAGATTGGCTAATTCAAATGAAATTTATCCCAATATTGTTTAATGCAGTTGGAAAGAGCTGGATTCACAGATTGCATTACATCTATTACTTGTATAGATCAACATACAACAATACCAGCAAATCATCATAACATTTGTGAGGCGGCATCCCTTTGATATACGCATGGTGCGAAAGGAAAGCGCCATGTTGCTCATCCCGTTACGTTATTGATAGTCATAGATTATATCAAACCAAGCCTAGGAGGGTCAAAGTGAACCACTGTCATGCTGGCTGTGAAATCATTTCAAGGTAAGCTTGTTACTAAAAACACAGCTCATGACTTACGACATTGATGTATTTCGTGCCCACGGCTTATAATATATACAAATTGCTTTGGAAAATGTGGGTTAGTCTTTCCGATAAAACTATTCACGATGCTTTTGTCTCGGTTACAATTGAAATATATATTTGCAGGACCCAAGCCTTCATCATTTATACCGACCAAATTTGTTTATAAGTTTGACTCAACTACAGAGTATGGCAACTGGACTCGTCATTGTTGAATGTAGTTTAGGCCTATACAGGGGCTAGGCCCTAGACTGTTCCAACCAAATGACAGGTCTCAAAAAAAGGGTGGAACATAACCTCAAAATACCGGGTAGATTTTAGGCTATTGAACAATGTATACTTACGATGGACATCCATCGTCCATCACCCATAATATCAGGCACAGGAACACCCACGGCACAAGGATTCATTTTTACTATAAACAAACTTATTTAAAACTACAAATCAACTTAAAAAATTGTTTTCTTAGACCAGAAATAATTAAAGGGCTATTTCACAGTCACATACCGACTTTCGAGTAAAAACTATCGACCGATCTACTATCTCGATATCACAAACATATCGAAAACATTTTTAGATGTTTTCATTCTTTCCTAGATGGCAGGAATGTTTATTTTCTTGCGTACGAGAAAAACTACGTCATAGTAGGCGTATCCAAATGATTTCGGTGCAATATTATTTTTCCGTTCTCGTACTTCACTAGGAATCTTTCCGTCATTTCTTCAAGGGAATTCATACGGAGCGAAAATTCAGATATCTCGTACCGTTTCACTGGAAGTTTGGTAAAAAAATGAATTACAATAATTTGATATGGCAAAGAGAATTGGGTTCGGCCCAGACAGACAGATATTGAATGGGGGACGACCTTCATAGTGGACGTGACCACCATTTCGGAGCTAAAACATTTCTTTCACTGATTTTTGAAAAATAGTCAGTGATATAAACATTTTACACGAAAGATAATTCTCGTAAATTATTATTTGATACATTTTCATCTGTACATTCACTCGGAAAAGCTAAAAATAGATCGAATATGTATTGAGTTGTGTTCCGAATTGATGGATCACGTACGCAGCAGGCTAGCCGAGGAATCTGGGTGGATACCACCGCCATTTAATGACGAAGAGTGACACCTAGCAAACCTGCCACTCAAATTCGCTCGTGGGACTTCTAACTTTTACCAAGACCCGA
>OZ023339.1:17053750-17056250 GCA_964007535.1 Brachyptera risi | reverse complement strand
GAAGTGAAATTGCTACCAAGTTTTGTTAGGTATTTATTGTCCACTTTTCCGCTTGTATCTTGATCGTAGTATAGAGTTAGACTATTGATTTAGAGACAAAATGTTCAAAGACTATGAAGTGTACTCGAAAACTTCCTCTCTTCCACCCCTACCCTCTTCCCTCGACCCATAAAAACGTCCCCTCATCTGCATTGTCTTGGCCAAGGGTGCACGGCTCTCAATCCGAACCTGCGTTCAGGATTCAACTCTATACTAAAAGATTTTCAATTCAATATCGTGATATAAGGCTGCTTTTTTGTTTGTCCTGCATTTTTATTTTTATTTAGTAACATCGAAACTTGATACAAAATCATTGTTTCCCAATTAAGGCTATGGATGAGAGATGGGATCGTTCGGACGGGGCACCACAAGGGCGATCTTACCACCCCATTTTGATTAAATAAAAGTCTTTCAGTTTCGGAACGTCCGGAACACATTATAACTGTTTCTGTGATGTGTATCCGGACACAAAACACACGAATGTTGATATCTTCTACTTTGAAGTAAGTCTCTCGGGCAATGATCACTCATTTCCATTAACAACAGATGTAAAGTTTATCATTATACAAAGTGGACGAAGAAATGGTAAATCAGAAGAAGATCAATTTAGATTGAACTGCAGCAGAACCGTCATTCAGGAGACCGGGGTTCGATTCCCGTCATGGTCGACCATCCTGACAGGGTTTTTAACGTGGTTTCCCTCTGTCGTTCAGGTCAATACTGGGATGGTTCCTTAACAACAGACCACAACCGACTCCTGCCCACTATCCAAAAACACCTAATAAAATAAATTCCCGCCTTAGTAGACCATCCTGACAGGGGTTTTTCGTGGTTTCCCTCTGTCGTTCAGGTCAATACTGGGATGGTTCCTTAACAACAGACCACAACTGACTCCTGCCCATCATCCAAAACACCTAATAAAATAACCCATCATCCCATCATCTCATTCATCATTCAACTAAGCCAATAGATCGTAGTCATCGTTACAGATTGTCGTTAAGAGGCCGCAGGCGCTCGTATTTCACGCCGCAAACTCTCACGGCCGTAATTTTTGAGATATCAATATGATTGTTTTTGCATTCTGTTGATAATTGAAAGAGGGAGGTTATCGCATTTACAGAATTTTGAACAACGAATTTGTAATTTTTCAAATTCTTCAAATGGAAAATGAAAAAATTTCTAGTTTACGGAAACCTATATATATATTTTTGAATACCGAAAAATAATATGGACTGTGAAATATATCGAAAGTGTGAGTAAAGGAATTACCGGCGTTCACGAGAATATGAGTTCGGCGGGCTAGTCTATGGGTGGGCGCCTAGCACACGATGCATGTTGAACTCGAGTCTGAAGCGAGCAAACAACGAGCGCGTGTAGAGCGCCTGCTGTCTCTTAATATGAATGAAGTATTCGGATGAACGTATCTACGACTTCTGAGCGACTCTTACAGAACTTTCTCGCTCTTGTATCGTCGTCTGTGAGTTGTACTAGTGTGTGTGTAACAATGCGATATAAACAGTGGAGCTGGGGCGGATCTAATAGTCCTGGGATCTTGAATCTAGTGCAGGAAGACGACTTTGAGCGGAACAGTGGCGAACTGCCCTTACCTATAACTATGAAAACGCGGGATGCGCGTTGTGAGATGAGCTTAGAAGTATGGCAATCTAGAATGAAAAATAACTTGTCAGCTCAATTTACATCTACAAACCTTGACTTACTTCAAACGTTCAAAAACCTCACCTGCAACTTGTTGATATTTATAGTAACCTGCAACCTGTCGCATAAACACCTTGCAAAAACAATTGATCCAAATATTCAATAAAATGTACACGTTTATTGCGTTTTCTTCATTATTTCTCATTCGATTGTTGTAAAAATCTCCGAAAAGGTGTATAATAGTATTTTTCATATTCTGTGAGAATTTGAGAGCTTTCGAAAAATTCTTGTTTTTCAAGTATTTTTCCTGCGGGGTTATTCTTATGAGGATTTTCCAAACTTTCCGATCATTTTCCGGAAAAACCTTCCGACCGATTCCTCTGAATAACAATCCCAATCTATTCTGGTATGACACCAACGTTCAGAAAAAAGTTTCAAGTTGATTGATTCATTTCTCTGACCTGTATGCCGCGTACATAATTACAAAAAAAAAAAAAACATACATAAAAACGAAGCCCATTTTTTTTCAGGGGTGTGAAATGGAAAGCTTCGCTACGCTCATTTAAAATATTAAAGAGGCCGCAGGCGCTCGTATTTCACGCCGCAAACTCTCACGGCCGTAATTTATGTGATATCAATATGAGTGTTTTTGCATTCTGCTAGTAATTGAAAAACGAAGATACCGTAGATACAGAATTTCGAACACGAAATTTGTGAATTTTCAAATTCTTCAAATGGAAAATGGAAAAATTTCTAATTTACGAAAACCTAGATACCGGTACATATTTTTAATACCGAAAAAAAA
>OZ023339.1:17003214-17053550 GCA_964007535.1 Brachyptera risi | reverse complement strand
TGTACTGACTGTGATATCAAACCATTGAGTTGAGTTCAGCAAGGAAAGTGGTAACGTGCATTATACGTTTATCGTGAACCGTCGCGATGCCATATAAAGCCTTCTGAATAAGTAACCAAACCTGTTCGCTAACTGCAGGATACTGAGCTTGAACTACATGGAAATATTTAAAACACACATCTACAGCCTTTAGCGGTGATTCCAATTTATAATGAACATTATCCACGAAAACATATGATGCCTCAATATGTTCAACATCTTTGCCTACAATAATAACTAACGGTTGCAGAGACATGCCGTATTCCAAGTACTTCGACCGCATTTCATCTGTGGAGCTTGATATCTCCCCCAATGTCTGAAAAAGATGAGAGCCTTTTAGTAACTTCTACTGTGGTCTTGGTTTACAATAATATAAATATATACATCAATGGTAAATACATCACATGGTATTTTGTATTGGTTACATATTTAAGCACTTGACATATAATAAGTTTGGATTTGCCATGCCATGCATATTTCAAAATAACGTAGTCATGAGTTCAGTGGCCTACCTTGACATGAAGGATAAATCCTTCTTGTGATTCTATGCTGCTAGGCTTCCACTGCTTTTTCTTATGTTTGATGATAGCAGATGGTCGGCACAAGTATGGCAACAGCATCAAATAGAGAATATTTTTGACATCTGAAAAAACAAACATGCCCATATTTTAGAATAAGTCAAGTTACTGTATTTAAATTTATAAAAAGAGTTACGGAGAAGTCAAAACATGAAGTTATTTCACTGAAAACAAAAGTTCTATAGGGGATGCGCCGATACACCGAAAACAACGAAAATAACAAACACCGAAAAACTTGTAAAAAAAGAAGATGCGGCAATTCATCGAAAATAACGACCACCTAAAAACTTGGAAAAAAAAAGAAGATACATAAGAAAAATCGAAAATAACAAACACCGAAAAACTTGGAAAAAAAATAAGTTGTGGCGACACATCGCCCCCGCCACATCATCATTCGAAATTCGGCCATGTCCTTTAGCATGGGAGGTATAGGAACTTCCTATACCTATCATGTTGATGGACTCTTTCATTAACTTTTCCGTAGTCTCATAAGAGCAACGTTAAGTGACTTGGAAAAAAACGACCACTGAAAAGAAAGATATTCTCACATGTGATAGTATTCAACTTTTGTTTGGAGGAGAATAGTCCCCCATCATTCAAATACATCATCAGAGCTTCACCCTGAATCGTCCTTTCACTCGAGCTTGCCTCCCAGTACAGTCACCCTTCAAAATGACTTTTTCGGTGTACATCACTTTCAGTGTAGGTTTTTTTTTTGTATCGCCGCATCCTCTTCTCTTTTTTCCAAGTTTTTCGGTCCAAGTTATTTTCAAGCTAATTTCGGTGTAGGGTTTTTTCGGTGTATTGGAGACTAGCCGTTTTATAGCCTACTGTATGTCAGCATCTAAAATCAAACGTAATTATATTTCCATACCCTCAGAGACAGCAGAAGTCGTGTCGTTCACTTTTTTCATCAACTCCTTACAGTCATCGTTCCGCCTTCCCAGTTGGATCTCGTGAACTTTAGTCTTAAAAGTGCTCCAGTTTCTGTACAGCTTCATTTCACATCCAGGAAACATGCATTTAAAATCATGTTGGATCTGAAACGATGTTATATAAATATATCTTGATCAGTGGATCTACATTCAGACAAGACTTACCAAACATTACGTAATTATATTACAAACTAATGATGAATTGTATATATGTAAATGTATTACAAACTTGGCCTATATTATTTGTGTTGTATTTAATAATGTATTCAGTATTATTTAGGAGCTAGTTGGGTCAAATTTTAGATTATGTGTTGTAATATTTTATATCTCACCAAAGTATAACCTTGGGGAAATAAAACAATCGGCCACTCGAGATGATATTCAGCCACAGTTTTAGATGCATTTTTAATTGGGTCTCGTGCTGCAAATGTTTCCTTCCAGTGATGGAGAACTTCAGACCATGGCTCACAATTAGTTTTGAGCCACTCCAAACTATCCTTGAAGTCTTCACCTGCAAATAGACAGTTAGGCCTATAGTGTAAACTGTTAACACAAGTAGGCCTATATTTGTAGTGAACAACTCTAGACTGGTCAATTATTTGACTACTTGTAGGCCTACTGGAAGCAATGTCAGATTTTGAAAATGATTTTTTTTAAATCGAGTAGGGCCTAACCAATTAGATAATGTACAAAATAAACATAGGCCTACTGCATATAAATACTTTACATGTAGGCCTACCAATAAATTAAATCTTACTTAAATCTGAAGATGTTCTATCAAATGTTGTACTGGTACGGGTACTCAAAGTTGATGTTTTAGTTCTCTTTGGAATAACACCAACTGAAACCAATTTCTTTCGCTGATTCCTATATCGATCGGGCAGCTTCCCTTTCGATATTGTTTGTTTAGAACCCTCTGTCCTGGGTGAAACGTAATATGCTTCCTATAATGAAACAAATAATCATTTATTGTAGCAAAATAAATATTTCACAAGCTTATCGTCTTGGATTCTATATTGGTCTGTTCTGTACTTGGATTCTGTACTATCAAGTTTAGATCAACTGAGCATTTTCTTTTACTACCAGAAATAATTTAAGGCAAATGCGTGAAATGGACAACACTGAGCAACAGAATGTGCTGTTCGAACATTGGAGGTCTCGATAGTCTACCAAGTTGTGCAGCAAGATTGACAAACTAGATGCAAGTCAGTAATTGTTCTGCAATGTTCTGGTAGTCAGTAATAAGATTGCGGCGACCAAATGATACCACGATTTTTCATATGATTTGTATAACGGTACTACAATCTTATTAGGTCTGCCTACCATGAGCCAAGATCTTAAAATAGCAGAAAAGCTTACCGTTGGCTCGTTTGGGAAAATTTTACTTATCGCCTTTGACATCTCTAAAAAATCCGCATTGTAAAGCCTAGAAAAACAAATAGAATGATTACAAGAAATCAATTAGGCCTACGCTAACACTTGCCAAAATATTGATGTACCATTTACCCAAATTAGAATTTTAGAGAAAATAATTCAAAATATAGCAGCTTGTTTCTAGATGAGCCTAAATATAGGCCTATATTGTAATATTTTATAAATTGTTGATTTGTTTACAGCAGTGCAGTGCTGTGACAGTAAATACATTCTTGAACTGAGGTCCCCAAGAAGCCCAAGAAAGATACTGAGAAGGTACATCAAGGTAGTTTTTTTAAGTGCTCATCGAAGCAGGTTACGGCAGTATTTTCCTTTCTTCACATTTATGTAAGTCTAGGTAGGATGTGAATATAAGTTACCAAAAGTATAGGCCTAACAATAAAATGAGTAAAATGTGAAGAGTTAAATGTAATCTCTTTTTTTTTCAAGTGAGTACAATTAAGGAGTACATCCTACAATAGGAAAAACAGTAAGAGACATTACGGTACCTTAACGATGAGTTCAATCGTTCGTCTATCAAGTATGCAGCTAAAAGATTCCTTTCTATATTACCCAAGATGCGGTTTGCATTATAGACAGCACATATTTGTTTCCCTTTGATGCTATTGCAGAAAGATGTTCCCAATTCCTGTTAAAATGAAATTGAATTCAAGTTTTAAGTATCATTGGATTACAGTACTGGTACAATTCAAGCAAAGATTTAATTTATATTGGGTAAAAGATCTAGGGGCCTAGAAGAAAACCAAGCAGAAAAATATGAAGGCCTTCATCTAATAGATTTTTTTTTCAAGTTATGTACATTAACAAGTTTTCAGTTAAATGAGTTACCAGACAATACCACCTACGGTATCTGATTTAAAAAAACACTTCTCATACCATCTTACCTAGTTTAATGAACAACCTGTCAGCCAAATGAATGCTCCCAAGATTAGATAATACTGTATTAATTCTTGTATTAAATTGACCTAGACCTAGACCAGTACTTACAAGCTGATTAGTCACTAGGCACTCACTAGTCCGCTTCTTATTGCTTGGACCGGGTGTTGAGGTTGCAAATTGTCCTAATCTGACTGGCGGTGTTGTCACTGACGTGATCTGAGTCAATGCCTGGGCATTTGGTGAAGCTACCGGGTCTGTGTTGATGACGTCTGTGTTGATGACGCTTAAATCTTCATCAAGAAGAATACTTATCTCAGAGCAATCAGTCTAAAAACAATTATTTTCTTACTCAGTTGATCAACAAAAATCTTAATTATTGATTTTTTTACGTCACACTATTTTGATACAATGAAACTGATGGTCAAGTTCATCACAGGGCCTACCAGCAACAGAGGATCATGTTGGCTTAGCTCTTGTGTCTCCCTGTCCACGTCAATAGTCAAGCACTGATACTCGAAGTTATTAGTGATCCTTGGGGCTTCTTCTAGCCCTAACGATGAATTAGGCCTATTAGGAACGTTCATTATGTCAGGCATATTAGCTTTCAATTCTTGAACTTTTAAAATGAAGTTAACTTGAGGCCCAATCTTTGGTATCAGTTTCTGCAGCAACTCTTTAGGGAGATTCAGAAAAGCAACCTCGTCGATTTCTTCATCTAAAACAGAGTGGTTTACTTTATAGCCAATAGCCATATTCTGGTGTTTGTTGTCGTTCATTTCTCACATCTAAGCGGACACTTGTTTAGAGCATTTAACCATGTTGAGTAAGAAGGTAGGGAAGAACTTTGATCCTTATGGCACTACCGCTTCGCGTAAAAGACTAACAGCGTCTTCGGATTAGCTATAGTTCCGCATCCAATTTCTGCAAGCACTAGTGCGGAGACATCCGATTGGAGTTATAACGTAAAGGTCTCAAACTAAACCAATCAGATGTCTTGACTACTAGCGGTAGGCCTAGGTACTGCGATTAGATGCAGAACTACCTCCAAATAGGCCTATGTCTAAAATATGCCGCAGCTAATTCAACACAGAGATTACAATTACAGTTCTTCCCTACATTCTTATTCTATGATTTAGTTAAACCTAATTAGGCCTAGGCCTACCAAGTCAATCCAGCCATGATTTTTGGTCTAGTCAGAAGCTAGGCCTAGGCCCTAGGCTAGTAATAAAGAAGGTTACTTTATAGCATACCTGCAAATGTTTGGATATACTTGGACATTCCCCATTTGGTCAATGTGTCCTGAACATAGTCACTCATTATGCAGACTAGGATATATATAATCAATGGCGAAATACTATTATCAAAAGAAACTGATGACAATAGAACATAATAATAGACCTACCTCAACCGTTAGCCAAACCATGGCCTAACACACGTCACACAGCCGCGGCGGGTCCTACTAGGCACTGGGTAGGTCGAAAATCCTCACGTACGCTAGACCAAAGAATATCCAGGCTCTCTAACACTTTGGATAGACGAAAGATACGATATTTGGAAAATACATGGAATGGAATTTGGCAAGAATTTAATGTAAAAGAAATAGATAGAAAATATGGGATTGTTACAAACGATTTGTTTCCACAGAAGTTGAAACTAATAAATGGATAAAAACAGATAGTTTTTGTTGGGTCCTACTGAAAATGCTCACCGCCTTCTTTGGTTTAGAGGTAGCGCTGCTGCTTCTAGTTATAGCGGGCCAGGCTTTAACATTCAAATCCTGTTTATTACCATAGATATTACAGCTTGTTAACGTGTTTTGTAAATATATGAAGTCTTTCATTCATTAACTTATAAATCGTAAATCACCTAGCCACGATGTAGTGATACCAACCTATTTTATCAAATTATAAAGATGGTGACCCAACTCGGGTCTCGAAATGAAATAGTTCAGCAGGGTCAGGTCCCGATTACCTGTAGCGCAACTGTCGCTTTTGAATCGAACTATATAAAACAACAATACTCAACAATGCTACATACGGCTCAGTAAAATTATAATATTAGCAGTTGCATTTGTTTTTTACGGAAATTATACATTTTATAGGTTCAACAATGTCACCGATACCGTAGCCACTCTTATATCTACATCTAGCTCACGAGGAAATCCACTAAATCGCGACAGGCAATCGGGACCTTTGGTTCTGAACTGACCGCAAGACGCCACAAATACCGTCTATGTTATTAGTATGGCAGTTGGAGCACCTCCTTATATTATGATGAAATAGGTGTTAAATCGTGACAGAGCTGTTGGTGAGGTTGTTAAGCAAACAATATGTATTCAATAAGAAATCCTCAGATGGACAAAGAAATACAATAGTTGGGAAATAAATGGATTGTATTATTTACATACAACACACAGTTTCTCTTAATTTTTTTTCATCAGATATAACCTTTTCAACATTTTTTGAATAAGGGGGTGGGGTGACAATATAAACTATGTAGGCCCAATGTTTTTATTTTCATCTGCAAACACACTATAGAATTCATGCACAGCAGATGTTAACAGCACAAAAATTGGGAATTTCTTTTAAAATCCATGCCTCTTTTGAGTGTCGTATACCGAGTTATGTACCATTATAATCTCCGATATCATTTCTCTGCATTACTTTCATTGTTTTTGTTCAAATGCGTTGTTGTAGTTTTGTTTTTCGTTACAGTATTTTATTTTAGCCCTACATAGATCGAGTCCAACATAATTCTCCTATAGGTCCACTTGAGTTTACCCATTGCATTTCTCTCTATTTTTACTTTATTCAAATTCTCAATGATATTATTTTCAAGTTAGTATGTGATATTTTATCTTTATGTTAAGGTTAGGTGGAAGAGCAGTCAATTGACTGAACCTCATCCTTTTGACTGTAATATGCTTTCATGAATAATAATGATATTTCTATTCTATAATTAACCCTTAACAGCCTATCACTGGAATCTAAAAATGAGTCTGAAGTTGATTTCTCACAGTTTTTCTGCTGCTAAGTGTACGTACAATGACAACAGTTTTAAGAGCTATCGATCAAGGTTGAGGATGTTTGACAAAAATCGCTTTTTATTTTGTCGCATTGATAATCGAACCAACATTTTTTATTGTTTACAAAATGGTCAGACCAGTATATTTCTTACAATTTTAATTACATTGTTCACTTCATTGTTACACAATCCACTTCCTGCGCCTAATTTTGAACTTCCAGCAGATCTCCATCCGAGTAGGTCAGTGGTCACTATTGCAGACTTCACTATTTGTTCTAGATTTAGAGACACAGCACTTTCCTCTATTATCATTAAATTGACAGTCTACCTCTAAATTTGTCATGCTTGTTAATGATTTCTTCTTTGATAAAACACTGTCCATGAATCCTTTAGTTTCACCTAAACACTTCATGAAACAAACTTTACATAGTATAATTGAATTACTGGCACCACAAATTTGTAAGTGATAATTGACAGTAATATGTCTAAATCTACGTTTCTCATCGGGAATACCTTCAAGAATTTTTGTTGATTGTTTGTTTTTAATGTACATGCAATCAGCTACAAACGAAGCTCGTTCGCTATAATTACCAAACGACCAATATTTATTAAAAATTACTGTTTGCTGATGGAAGTTTATTTTTTCTCTACATTTCATTCTACACAGTTGTAGTGGCATACAGATTTTATTCCCAATTTTCTTTCCAGAACTTGTTTCATAGTGCTGTCCAGTGTTTCTAGCTACCTTGCGATGTTTACGTAGCTTACGAGTATCTTTCGTAGGTAGATTTAGGCCTACAACTAACTCATTAGAAATTCGAGATTTACATGAACAATTAAGAGTTCCCTTTGATGCAACTATTACAGTATTTGATACAGGAGGAGATGGCCCAGGCCGGTTTGAATCAGTCAAGGAAATGAGTTCATTTGATAAAGTTGTTCCTTTGTGCGAATGTCGAGAAGGTAGATGACTGTCAAGTGTCAAACTTGAAAATGATGACTGTTGAACTGTTTGACTAGTGCTGGTGATAGACTCTTGCACTTTGTAAAATTGTTTGTAAGTATTCCACGAGATGTTATGCCTATGTGTTTGATAGCCAACACACATTGATCGTGTTTCGTAAACTGGGGTCTCAAAGTTTGTGGGTATGAATCCACCCTCGTTGCTGGGAGGTATTCTTGTTGAAGTTGTGACTGAAAATGTTAATAACCCACAGTAAATTTAAATGCTTAATTTTTCATTTTTTTTTATATTGGGTCAAAACGACGCACTGTAATGATGACTAAGATCTATTGGCGTCGGATGAATGATTAATGATATGATGGGATGATGCTAGGTGAAGGTTTTATGGGTAACGGGAAGGATAGTGGGAAGGAAGCGGTCATGGCCTATATTGTGGGAACCATCCCGGCATTAGCCTAGACTACAGAGGGAAACCACAAAAAAAACCTGTAAAGACGAACGGTAGAGCGGGCTTTACATGACGCGGAATGTGCGCGGATTCCTGTCCACGAAGGATTGCGGATCGGCCATATTGGAATATTGGCCTATCAAGCGGGCTTTACATGACGCTGACTGGCCAATATTCCAATATAGCCGATCCGCAAACTTTCGCGGACAAGAATCCGCACACAATCCGCGTCATGTAAAACCCGCTTAGCGGGGATCGAACCGTCGATATGCCTACTGCCTCCCGGGTCACATGAAGCAGGTGTTTTAACCACTCAGCTACATGTGCCAGTTAAATGCTCAAGGCTCTAATACTTTAATTCTTGTGATAAGCCATCTCCACTAACCCTATCTAGCAAAAAGCCCAGCATATAACTCAGGTTAACGGTTGACACAACTTTCTAAATACAGCAATTAACAATAGACCCTGATCTTGCCGATAGTGCAACACTAGGTCATAGGCAACAATTAAATTGAAATAATTGAAAATACAGCCACGTCCAACAGTGAGCTTAACTGAATGTCTGTTGGAAGAAAAGTGAGGTTATAGGCCTATATTTTGCTTGTCTAAAGCATTACATTATATACCATTCTCTTTGGAAAGCCTGTGATGGCATGTGGCAGATAATTTGTCTGCTTTTGTTCTGCTATTCACTTTTCCAACTCGCTCCAAAATCATAAATGATCTAGAATTTCTATTCATTGTGAAGAATAAGCTAGGCGCTAGGCCTATGCATAGCGTAAATTATGAAAGGTCAAGGGCCTAGCGTCCCGTGCTACCAGCACCAGATGGGCAGAATGCACAGCCAACTAGACCACTATCTTTGTGCACAGCCATGAAAGAAACATTTGACTTATACTGTTATGGACAGTGTGCATAAAAAGGTAACTCACTTATCTAGTTTTGCACGGAGTTTTAGGTTCGTGTCAACCAAATATTATGATTCGCTTTAGTGAAACAATACTTCTTAGGTCCGCTGCACAAATCTCTGGTCTTCGCACACAAATAACACATTACCAAATGGTATAGTTTCCTGAACCAATTAAGGTCTGGTTCTGCTTAACCGTTATAACAGTAATGTGGGTAAAGAATACTAAATTCTGGTTTCAACAACCAGGAAAAATTACCAAATACTTTAACCAAGTGATTCTGGTAACAGACACCAGATCAACTTTTTGTGTGTACACGGGCTCGTTGTTCGCTTGCTTCAGACTCGAGTTTAACATGCATCGTGTGCTAGGCGCAGCCCATAGACTAGCATGCTAAACTCATTCACGTAAATGACGTTAATTCCCTAGCTCACACTTCTGATATATTTCACATTCTATGTTTTTTTTCGATATTAGAAAATATGTATCTAGGTTTTCGTAAATTATAAATTTTTCCATTTACCATTTGAAGAATTTGAAAAATCACAAATTTTTGGTTCAAAATTCTGTATCTACGGTAACCTTCGTTTTTCAATTACTAACAGAATGCAAAAACACTCATATTGATATCACAAAAATTACGGCCGTGAGAGTTTGCGGCGTGAAATACGAGCGCTTGCGGCCTCTTAGAATTGATTAATCTCTCCTCCAGGAGTCAGGACACAGTCTTTTTTGTCCTCCAGGACCCGGCGTTCTTCCTGAGTAGTGACGTAGACATTACTCGCGGTTCTGTTTATGTTCTTATTAGACGAGCTTTAGCGAGGATTCAATTTGACATACTGAAAAAAATTGGTGTTCGTTTTTATGTTTTTTTTTCTTCATGTTTTTTTGTCGGTTCCCCACAGGTCAAACGGCTACAGCTATCAACTTCAAACTTTTTTTCATTATGGTTCCTCATCTAGCTTAGATCTGTATAGTTTTGTGGCATTATCGGGTGGTAACTTTTATTTTTATGAATTTTAGAAATTTCAAAAATACCCATTAGAATAACACGGCTGAAAAAAAAAATGAAAAAAATTCACTTTCAAAAAGATTGAAATTTTGTGTGAAGTGAAATAACATCTTGATACACATTTCTGAAAATTCTCAGCTTGATCGGGTCAGCCATTTTGAAGAAAAAACATGAAATATGCTATATTGGTACCACTCGAAGCAGTTTTTACCCATTTATAACTTAAATGTCACCCAATTGACGAATTTAGGCAAAAGTTTGGCAAAGAAGTTGACATACTATTACTTTACGCTCGTCCAACAACGCGTATATAGCGTTTTCCTAGTACAGAACAACTGGATACACCAATTTTTGTTAGAAGAATGTTTTTACTCTGTAGAAAGTTTCATTTTATTCTGTAATGACTTGTAAATTTTTTTCCTCAGGATTATGACACTGACTTATTTTATTGTAAACAATCAATGGTAAATGAATTAAATCATTCTTATTCATTATTAGGGCCTATTATCATCATTTTCATTAGTATATACATTTATAACTATGGAAGAATAGAATAGAGAACGACGGAGGGAAGTCGTAGGAAGAGAAGAAGAAATAGAGGATAGGCCTAGCAGTAGTTAAGAAGAGGAGGAAGAAGTCGGAACTGGCAGGAACCGATTGATATGAGAAGTCTGCCCTATAGAAAAACTGGTGGAAACACCCCCTGGCCCAATTTAATTGGTTATCTGGGTTTAAGATATATGTATATATATATATATATATATATATATATATATATATATATATATATATATATATATATATATATATATGTATATATACATATATATATATATATATATATATATATATATATATATATATATATATATATATATATATATATATATATATATATATATATATATATATATATATACATAGTCAAACGCGAAATATGCGTTGTAAGATGAGCGAGATATCTGAATAAGGTATAATAACAGTCCTACATTTGCTACTTTATCGACTCGGGTATTCTACACACTTAGTCCTTCATTTAATTGCTACTTTATCTTCTCTGGTATTCTACACACCTTGACGAATATGAAGAATATATAATGCTTGGGCAAATATCGAATCTAGGAAGTAGTGAATCTTGGCTCATTTCCATATATTTGATGTATAAAAACAGTTATTTGAATTTGTTTCTTCGAAACGGCTGGTTTGAATTGCTTACAAAATGGTGGTTATGTGTATTAGTTATGTTTGAACACTCAGAGAAAATTTTATTCTTCTCGGAGAGGTTTCATGTTTTCAAATTTTCTCACCCAGCCTAATCTTATGGGGTTCTTAAAAACTTTGACATGATATTTCTCAAAATCTAATCGACCGTTTCATTCCAAAATCTATACAGTTCCAAGTTGTAAAAGTTGTCCCGTACAAAAAAGTTTCATGTTGATCAATCAAACCCTGCGACCTGTGCAGTGCCCACAAACAAGGAAAAAAAACACACAGACAAAGCCCTATAAGAGTGGGATGGAGACTTCGGTTACGCTCATCTAATAACTATGGTATAAGACTATTAAAAGTATCAGTTCCAACTCTATTCAACAACATGCCTGTGAATATACCTAATTTAAAATGTTTGGCTGAATCTAAGCGCTGTGTTGAGCGATCGTTGATTACGTTATAGATTACGATCATTTCGTCATTGGATTATCATTTTGCAACTTTTTTGATATTGGTTTGTGAGTTCTTTCTTATTTTCAGTGGACTCGAGAAGATTCGAGCTGACGAGTAGATACCATTATACTGATACTAGGAAAACGCTATATACGCGTTGTTAGACGAGCGGAAAGTAATAGTATGTCGACTTCATTGCCAAACTTTTGCCTAAATTTGCCAATTGGGTAACATTTTAGTTATAAATGGGTAAAAACGGCTTCGAGTGGTACCAATTTAGCACATTTCATGTTTTTTCTTCAGAATGGCTGATCCGATCAAGCTGAGAATTCCCAGAAATGTGTATCAAGATGTTATTCAACTTCACACAAAATTTCAATTTTTTTGAAAATGAAAATTTTTTAATTTTTTTCCGCCGTGTTATTCTAATGAGTATTTTTGAAATTTCTAAAATCTATAAAAAAAAAGTTGATATCCGATAATGCCACAAAACTATACAGATCCAAGTTGGATAAGGAACCATGATGAAAAAAGTTTTGAAATTGATAGCTGTAGCCGTTTGACCTGTGGAGAACCGACAAAAAAACATGGAAAAAAAAAAAAAAAACATAAAAACGAACACCAATTTTTTTCAATATGTCAAATTGAATCCTCGCTAAAGCTCGTCTAATTATTATGTGTCATACTAAATTTATATTCAATAGTTTTCAGATTTTAATTTCTTCATTTGTCTTTAGATCCTAACAAACATGTATAATCTCTCCTATACTATTGTAACGTGAATTTTGGATGACAATAAAGATTCTATCTATTCAATGAATGTCCAGCTATAACTACCAATTCTTCTCGTCGTATTATAAACGAGGTCAGTGTAATGGCCAGTAAGGGATGTTAGCCAGAGGAAATGGACCAATAAAGAGCATCATCTCGAAAGATGGCTCGAAAGATGATTCTGTAAGTGCATCAGTATTTCAATTCCATATTTAAGAGGCCACAGGCGCTCGTATTTCACGCCGCAAACTCTCACGTCGGCTGTAACTTTTGAGATATCAATATGATTGTTTTTGCATTCTGTTGATAATTGAAAGAGGGAGGTTATCGCATTTACAGAATTTTGAACAACAAATTTGTAATTTTTCAAATTCTTCAAATGGAAAATGAAAAAATTTCTAGTTTACGGAAACCTAGATATATATTTTTGAATATCGAAAAAAAATATGGACTGTGAAATATGTCAAAAGTGTGAGTAAGGGAATTGACGGCGCTTACGAGAATATGAGTTCGGCGGGCTAGTCTATGGGCTGCGCCTAGCACACGATGCATGTTCAACTCGAGTCTGAAGCGAGCGAACAACAACGAGCGCGTGTAGCGCGCCTGCGGCCTCTTAAACAATTTATATGTGTGCTTGGTCAAGCTCCATCTCTCAGTCATCTAATCCGAAGGCACCGCTTTAGAAACTCGGATCACATTGGGCGTGGGTTCGAGTCTTGATTAGGGCATGCGACTTTGTTAAATACTTCTCAATCAACACTTATTTCGTTATCACCCGAATGATTTTGATGTTGGTGGGGTCGTTAAGCAGACAGTCGATACAATTTTTTTTTTTTTTTAAATAAAATGAAACTCTTCTCCACAAAGCCTGAGAAGGCTTATCTGTGGGTTAAAAATAAGAATGAATATATAATATTATATATATATTTTTTTTTCATTGGTCACATACACCGATACAGAAATAAAAACACAATTACAGCAAAAAAACATCCACAAAGCCCTCCAAAAAAGGCTTAACTGTGAGTTAAAATAGTGAATTATAAGTACAATTCAAATTCGGACGTATTTCTCAAACATTAAAAATAATAAGGTAGTTGAAGTAGAAAGAAAAAAAGAAAAACATTGAGTGATTTGTTACATTCTACTTACGAAGTGTAAGCTTTCTTTGATTACTATTGATTTTAATCAATCAAGTTACATCAAGTAACGAAAAAAGTAGACAGTTGTACAAGATTGTAAGAAGAAAATAATCACATAAAAACCAGTATTAAGACACTTTGATTAGAAAAGTATTTTGGCTAAAAGGCACATAATACAGAATATTTTTTAAATTGATAAGCCATAATAATATTGATAGTATAAATAGTACATAATAATAATAATTTTTATTATCGTCGACTGAACAAACAGTATGAAACATGTACGTCAAGAATTACATAATATAAATATAATACACATGCTGGAATCAGCCAACAAGCCACGATCAGGCCTAATTTTTGTTCGTTCTACAACTACTTCCTGTCTACACATAGGTTTTAATTGATGAACGTTCTCGGTAATTCATAAAAAAAAATACATTCATATTCTACTAAATCGTGGACCTCCAACAAAATGATTGTATAAGTGTGGTTGTAGAGTATTAGTCATCTTTTCTTCTTCTCTTCGTAGATAAATGTTATTGTGCATTTGGAACTTTTTGAAAACTATCATTAATCAATTACAATTTCTATATACGACTCATGTGCATGGTATGAAACATCGAGATATAGTCATGTATATAAGTGTATGCTCGAATTATCAACGTGGGAATAGTCATAACTGTAAGTTAGAACCGGTCACACTACGGATATCCATGCTGACGGTTATCAGTAACTCTCAGAATAAGATCAACTGAACGTGGTAATACCTGACTTAACTAAAACACGAATCTAGATTTAATCGCAGTCCATCGTAAACTAACAGCAATAAATGTTTTGCTTTTGGTCATAATCAAGATGATGTTATGTACGTAAACGATACATCACATGAACACACACAAGCAACATAAGTTGCCTACCTCTCAGTCAATATACACCACATCTATATTATTAGAGGGTATCATGACCCTCTTTCGATGGGTTATTGTCAAGATAGTGCTATGTTTCTGAAAAATGCATGTCATCAACACATACATGCAACACAAATTGCCTACCTCTCAGTCAATACACCTTCACATCTACAATACCAGATATCAGAACCCTCTCTCGCTAGGTTATTGGCAAGATGTTATTTTATGTTTCCGGAAGATGCATGTCATCAATACATACATGCAACATAAGTTGCCTACCTACCAGACTTCATATAACTTCTTTTGGATACACAACTGATGCTAATTACTAATGCAGACTCTCTTCAAAGTACATCGGACTATTAGTTTTCTTTTATCACTTGTTCGCATCACTTTTTTTTCGATTTGTGTGAGATTTTACGATTATTTATGAATTATTAATTCGAACCAAATTTCGAAATTTTGTCCATGACTTGACCAACACGAGCGTTTTCCCAGTCAATCCGAACATCCGATTGTCTTCATACTGATCGTCAGTCCCGGTCTATCATGTCACATCGCTATGGTGATCGTCAACTCTTAGGGTGGGTGCGGGGGGCGGGGGAGGGGGGGGGGGTGGGTAGAAGGGGGGGGGGAGGGGGCTTCAAGACGAACGGATATCTTAAGGGTAGTTTACATTCAGACGATCACACCAGCTTTAGTACCAGAAAGAGAGAGAGAGAGAGAGAGAGAAGAGCGAGAAAGAGAGCTCACTTGTTTTGCAGGAGAATACCAAGTTGAGAGAGAGAGAGAGAGAGAGAGAGAGAGAGAGAGGGTAAATGTGTTTGGAAAGAAAGAAGAGTTTGTAAATCTCAATGTTCTAGCAGGAAGAATGCTGTTTGCATGAGTAAGTGGGATCCCATTGGCTTAACCTCATTCAGCCAATAATAAACTGAATAATGGGAACAATGATATGACAACTCGAAGAGAAATATCTCGGAAGTTTTTCCATTTGATCCATCATCTTCACAATTCCAGGGCTGTATAGAGCCCTAGGATTACGAGGACCGCACCTAGGGTGGCAAATTTTTTAAGGGTCGTCACCCTCTCATTTTAAATGAAATAATTGGTGAATATATTTTGAAAAAATCGTATATTTTCATATAATATTCATTGACGTTTTGAGGTTCCAAATGATGGATGAAGAGCATTGAAAACAATGTTCTGTACCGGTATTGCTAGTTATTTTCTAGTGTACAATATATTTTCTGTGAAAATTTGTCTTGCTATTTTGTAAATTTCAGTATTATCCTGGTTAGTGATTTGAATTTTCATTAAAATTTTTTTCGTTGAAAATTTTCATGAAAATTTTCATGAAAATTTTCAAAAGCTTGAAAATTTTCAAAAAAAAAGTCAAGTTGATTTTTTTTTTGTTCTTTGTCTGTTTGTGGTGAAAGGAAATGTGATAGAATATTCTTAAGCTTCTTTCCCATTTTGTCACCAAATTATAACATGTGACAACAAGTGAGGTTATGTAGGTACAGCTCTATACAGACAAAGTCAAAGAGTCAAAGAACAAAGAACTTAGTACCAGGAAACATCAAACAGGAAATGAGTATGAAACCAAAAAAGCCTCATTTGAAAAGTGAAAGAGAAAACATGAAAAAAATATTCATTGAACATTTTCATTGAAAATTTCAATAAATTTGCATTAAATTTTCAAATGAAAATTTTCAACGTTCTATCACTAATCCTGCTATCATATTATTCAGTACCAATTATAGTTTGAAAAATTATCCCTCTCATTGATAGCTCATAACTATATATAATAATATATATATTAATAATAATAATCAGATGACCATAGCGAAGTCTCCATCCCACTCTTATAGGGCTTTGTCTGCGTTTTTTTTTTTTTTTTTTTTTTGTGGGCACTGCACAGGTCGCAGGGTTTGACTGATCGACATGAAACTTTTTTTGTACGGGCCAACTTTTACAACTTAGAACTGTATAGTTTTTGGAATGAATTGGTCGATTAGATTTTGAGAAATATCATGGCAAAGTTTTTAAAAACCCCATGAGATTAGGCAGGGATGACTATCAATAACGCAACGGGATGAGCAACATGGCGCTTTCCTTTCGCACCATGCGTATATCAAAGGGATGCCGCCTCACAAATGTTATGATGATTTGCTGGTATTATTGTATGTTGATCTATACAAGCTATGACTATCAATAACGTAACGCGATAAGCAACATGGCGCTTTCCTTTCGCACCATGTGTATATCAAAGGGATGCCGCCTCACAAATGTTATGATGATTTGCTGGTATTGTTGTATGTTGATCTATACAAGTAATAGATGTTATGCAATCTGTGAATCCAGCTCTTTCCAACTGCATTAAACAATATTGGGATAAATTTCATTTGAATATGATGATGCAAATGCTTAGGGATTTTCACATGCACAAATTTCAACAGATTTTCAACAGACAAATGCTAAAAAAAAAAGAATATTTCCGAGAATATTCCATTTTTTGGATTATTTGTCTTTGTTGGTGGGTGGTGCAACCCGAGAATTACTCATGAGAGAATATTTTTGAAAATATTCTCCGAATGATTATGCCGATAGTTTTTCTGAGCGTTTTTTTCCAGAGTCCATGGGAGTCGATTTATAGTGAAGTATCAGTTTCTTGGTGATAACTTTTGAACGGTATGAGATATCGAAATTCTAATACGCGAGAAACACAGATAATTATAATAGATTCAAGATAATTAGATGAGCGTAGCGAAGTCTCCATCCCACTCTTATAGGGCTTTGTTTGTGTTTTTTTTTTTTTTTTTTTTTCTTGTAGGCACTGCACAGGTTGCAAGGTTTGACTGATCAACATGAAACTTTTTTTTGTACGGGCCAACTTTTACAACTTAGAACTGTATAGTTTTTGGAATGAATCGGTCGATTATATTTTGTGAAATATATTATAAATATAATATTATATATTAAATATATATATATTAGAAATATAATATGAAAATGATTGTAATAGCTTCAAGATTATATAAGCTATAACTAATAAAGTTATGTCGCATGACTGTCAAGCATATACAGCTAAAAAAAACAACATATTTTTCAGCTGTATATATAAGCTTGACAGTTATGCGACATAACTTGAGAGGCCGCAGGCGCTCTACACGGACTCGTTGTTTGCTCGCTTCAGACTCGAGTTTAACATGCATCGTGTGCTAGGCGCAACCCATAGACTAGCCCGCCGAACTCATATTCACGTAAACGCCGTTAATTCCCTTACTCACACTTTTGATATATTCCACAGTCCATATTATTTTTCGGTATTCAAAAATATATATCTAGGTTTCCGTAAACTGGAAATTTTTTCATTTTCCATTTGAAAAATTTGAAAAATTACAAATTTGTTGTTCAGTATTCTGTGAATGCGATAACCTCCCTCTTTCAATTATCAACAGAATGCAAAAACAATCATATTGATATCTCAAAAATCACGGCCGTGAGATTTTGCGGCGTGAAATACGAGCGCTTGCGGCCTATTAATATTCTCTGATGAACATATTCTCGCGTTGCATCACCCACCAACAGACATAGCTGTAGTTCAATACGAAAGAACGGAGGAAAGAGTGGAAGTGAAAAGGGGCCGAAACAGAGCTAATAAAACGTAGACATTATTTCCCTTCTTCCCCTCCACTCTCTGTCACACCCCTTCAATTGCTTTGAGAAGATTAAACTGTGTGCGTATACACACTGTTCGCTCTAAGACTGGCGTCTTATTCACAAGACACTGTCGTCATTCCTTATTTCGGCTCTTTTTTTATGTATATCATTTGCTCCATGCATATATATATGTATATATATACATATATATATATATATATATATATATATATATATATATATATATATATATATATATATATATATATATATATATATGTATATATATATATATATATATATATATATATATATATATATATATATATATATATATATATATATATATATATATGTATATATATATATATATATATATATATATATATATATATATATATATATATATATATATATATGTATATATATATATATATGAATATATATATATATGTATATATATATATATATATATATATATATATATATATATATATATATATATATATATATGAATATATATATATATATGAATATATATATATATATATATATATATATATATATATATATATATATATATCATATATATATATATTCGATTTATATATATATATATATATTCATTCAATATATATATATATATATATATATATATATATATATATATATATACATATATATATATATATATATATATATATATATATATATATATATATATATACATATTTATATATATATATATATATTTATATATATATATATATTATATGTATAACAATAGTTACCATAGCAATACAGTGAACTGATTGACATTGTTGTCTGTATCTTGCAACAATAAGTTACGTCACTTGACAAAAGCGTAGACAGTGCCAATTCAAAATTCGCTACATACCATCACATAATTCCACAAGATCTGGGGGGGGGGGAGTGGGGCCCTAACAAACCTAATAAACGTACCCATTATTTTCTTTGAGACCCCCCCCCCCCCTCCCCGCTTTCAACATCCCCTTGTCTCGGTTATTTACCCTACATGGTTTTATTATGCATCACCGCCGTGCCGTATCGACGTGTCGACACCGCCGACCGACAGTGCTGAGCGAATGAGAGAGACGGTCGATCGAAGCGGCAGTGTTGGGTATGGAAGAAGTGGGTATAGGAAGATCAATACAGAGAGATCAAAGTAGTGGGACACGTTTTGTCAAATGGTTGAGATAGTGGGTGAAGTTTCGCTGACTTTTGTTTTAATTTTGTGATATTGGGTTTTAACGACGCTCTATAATGATAACTAAGATCTATTGGCGTCGCATGAATGATAATGATTGATGGGATGATGAGGTTTCTTATAGGTAAGGATAGTGGGAAGGAAGCGGTCGTGGCCTATATTGTAGGAACCATCCCGTCATCAGCCTAGACTACAGAAGGAAACCACGAAAAAAAAAATGTTAAGATGGACGGTGGCGGGGATCGAACCGGGTCCGATATGCCTCTCACCTCCCGGATCACTTGAAGCGAGTGCGTTAACCACTCAGCTACATGTGCTGGTGTGACTTGTTATTTTTTTTGATAATTTGTTGGGTAAATTTGTGTTACCGGTTATCATCGACCATTTCTGTGACGAGTGGTCGAGTGTCTAGCATACTGAACCGTCTTCCAGTGGATTGAGGTTTGATTCCTGCCATGGTCGACCATCCCGACATAGGTAATTGTAGTGTCCCTCTGTCGCTTAGGTCAATACTGGGATGGTTCCTTAACTAAAGGTCACGACCGACTCCTTCCCAATATGAAAAAACACCTAGTATGATGACCTTCCATCTCATGATACCATATACTAGGAAAACGCTATAAACGCGTTGTTAGACGAGCGTGAAGTGATAGTATATCGACTTCATTGCCAAACTTTTGCCTAAATTCGCCAATTGGGTCACATTAGAACTACTTTAACGACTGTTATAGCTCATTCAGATATCAAGGTGTGTAGAATACCAGAGTCGATAAAGTAGCAATGGTAGAACTACTTCAAGGACTTTTATACCTTATTCAGATACCTTGCTCATCTTACAACGCATATTTCGCGTTTGACTAGTATTTATAAATGGGTAAAAACGGCTTCGAGTGGTACCAATTTAGCATATTTCATGTTTTTTCTTCAAAATGGCTGACCCGATCAAGCTGAGAATTTCCAGAAATGTGTATCAAGATGTTATTCAACTTAACACAAAATTTCAATTTTTTGGAAAATACAATTTTTTAATTTTTTTCCGCCATGTTATTCTAATGGGTATTTTTGAAATTTCTAAAATTCATAAAAATAAAAGTTACCATCCGAGAATGCCACAAAACTATACAGATCTAAGCTAGATGAGGAACCACCATAATGAAAAGAAGTTTGAAGTTGATAGCTGCAGCCGTTTGACCTGTGGAGAACCGAAAAAAAAAAAAAAAAACATGAAAAAACATAAAAACAAACACCAATTTTCTTCAGTATGTCAAATTGAATCCTCGCTAAAGCTCGTCTAATCACTCGCTGATTGATTTTTTTTATGACTTTTGCCTCAGATTGGTGAGACCTACGTATACAAATGTATATCTGTGTATAAACGTTCCTTCAACATTCCTTTGTATAAAAGAATTCGTCTAGAGTCGACTTTGCTCTCTCTAATTATTTTCTAGGATTTCATCTTACACAATGGTTTCAAAGCAATCCAATTGTTCTCTTTCCTTTTCAACCTCTTTGCAAATTTAAAACGTATTATAATGTTTACAAGGATCTAGTCTCATTTATAACTCATTAGCGGCCTCTTTCAGTGGCGTCTTGTGAGTAAGAAGGAGAAAGTGTCGAGGGTGGGGGAGGGGGGAGGGGGGAGGGGGGAGGGGGAGGGGGAGGGGAATAGGACCGGAGTGCGTGAGAGTTGATTTGGCGAAAGAACACTTTTTTGTGTGATAACTTTTGAATGGTAATATACTAGGAAAACGCCATATATGCGTCATAAGACGAGCGGAAAGTAATAGTATGTCGACTTCTTTGCCAAACTTTTGCCTAAATTCGCCAATTGGGTGACATTTAAGTTATAAATGGGTAAAAACTGCTTCGAGTGGTACCAATTCAGCACATTTCATGTTTTTTCTTCAAAATGGCAGACCTGATCAAGCTTATAATTTCCAGAAATGTGTATCAAGATGTAATTCAACTTCACACAAAATTTCCTTTTTTTTTTGAAAATAAAAATATTTTTATTTTTTTCCCGCCGTGTTATTCTTATGAGTATTTTTGAAATTTCTAAAATTCATAAAAAAAAGTCAACATTCGATATTGCCACAAAACTATACAGATCTAAGTTAGATAAGGAACCATGATGAAAAAAAGTTTTGAAGTTGATAGCTGTAGCCGTTTGACCTGTGGAGATCCGACAAGAAAACATGAAAAAAAAAACGAACACCAATTTTTTTCAGTATGTCAAATTGAATTCTCGCTAAAGCTCGTCTAATGAATGTATTTGAATGGTATGAGATATCATTTTTGTTTTAATTAACATCAAAATTTGACATGAGGTCACTGTTCCTCTATGAAGACAAAGGATGAAAGTTCAGGCACGATGTAGCGATACCAACCCATTTTATCGTATCTAGGCAAACGCGAAATATGCGTTGTAAGATGAGCGAGATATCTGAATAAGGTATAATAACAGTCCTACATATGCTACTTTATCGACTCTGGTATTCTACACACTCTGTCTTTCATTTAATTGCTTCTTTATCTTCTCTGGTATTCTACACACCTTGACAAATATAAAGAATTCTTGGGAAAATATCGAATCTAGGAAGCAGTGAATCTTTGCTCATTTCCATATATTTAATGAGTAAAAACAGTTATTTGAATTTTTTCTTTGAAACGGCTGATTTGAATTGCTTACAAAATTGTGGTTATGTGTATTGTTCATGTTTGAACACTCGGAGAAAATTTTATTTTTGTCGGAGAGGTTTCATTTTTTCAAATTTTCTCACCCAGCCTAATCTTATGTTTTTAAAAACTTTGACATGATATTTCTCAAAATCTATTGGACCGATTCATTCCCAAAACTATACAGTTCTAAGTTGTGAAAGTTGGCCCGTACAAAAAAAGTTTCATGTTGATCAGTCCACCCATGTGACCTGTGCAGTGCTTACAAACAAGAAGAAAAAAAACACAGACAAAGCTCCATAAGAGTGGGATGGAATCTTTGCTACGCTCATCTAATGAGATGAGCGTATAGCAAAGTCTCCATCCTATTCTCATAGGGTTTTGTCTGTTTTTTTTTTTTTTGTAAGCACTTCACAGGTTGCAGGGTTTGACTGATCGACATGAAACTTTTTTTGTGCACGCCTACTCATCCAACTTAGAACTGTATAGTTTTTGGAATGAATCGGTTGAACCGATTTTGAGAAATATCATCTCAAAGTTTCTAAAAACCCTATAATATTTGGCTGGGCGGAAAATGTTGAAAAATAAAATATCTCCAAATGGGATGAAATTTTGTCTAAATGTGTATACATGAATTTTACACATTACCACAATTTTGTATGCAATTCCAATCAGCCGTTTTGAAGAAAAACAAGCACTGACATTATTCATCAAATATATCATAAAAATTGTGACAGAATTAAGTTGTCGAGATTCCCTGCTCTCTAGATTCAAGAGTTGACCAACAATGAAGTATTTTTTATATACATCAAGGTGTGTAGAATACCAGAGTCGATAAAGTAGCAAGGGTAGAACTCCTTCAAGGACTTTTATACCTTATTCGGATATCTCGCTCATCTTACAACGCATATTTCGCGTTTGACTAGTAATATAAAGAAGATGACCCAACTCGGATCTTGAAAGTGAAATATTTCCGGGGTCAGTTCCCGAGTCCAGGGTCCCGATTGCCTGTAGCGCAACTATCGCTTTTATATCGAACTTTTTATAACAACATCACTACACATGGCTTAGTAGAAATAATATGTCATCAGTTGCATTCGTTTTTCACGAAAATTATAGATTTTGTGAGTTCAACAATACCACCGTTACCGTAGCCACGCTTATCTACATCTGGTTCACAAGGGAATCCGCTAAATCGTGACCTTTGGCTCTGAACTGACTGCAAGAAACCACAAATGCCTTCCATGTTATCAGTATGGGAGTTGGAGCACCTTCTTTATATCATGATAAAATAGGTTGGTAATACTACATCATGGTCGTGCTATCATTTCCATCCATTTGTTGAAAAAAAACATTAATTCATTATCAATAATCATTATTAATTATTATTAATCATCGTTAATTCATTAACAATTTAAAAAACAACTTGAAAACACGCTAAAAAATGAAAAAAAAAACATTAAAAACGGCTTTTCTGTATTTTAATGAAGTTTGTTGGTATCACCACATCTCATCTCATGATGTCGCCATTTTTTGAAAATCTAATTTCTCGAGACTGCCTGACTCTTAATCAAGAGTCGCCCCCCCCCCCCCCCCCCCCCTAATGGTAATTGGGTTGGCAGGACGTGAGCGAGGGAGAGGGGCGACTTGTAACGGGGGTTGGGGGGGGGTTGGGTTTTCATAATGTCAACCACGCGTCTGTGAAGAAGTTGATGCGTTAAATGAGTGTATAGATGATCCCTTACTCGAGGGGATACACTCACAGGCCACATTGTAATAACATCAGCAACAATGTCACTTTGTACAACAATGTACAAATTACAACAATGTACAAATCATACTTTAAACTCGTATGTTATGTCATATATAACTTATAGCTCATATATAGGCTTCTGTCAAGTGACGTCAGCCATTGTTGCAAGAGACAGACAACAATGTCCACCAGTTGGAATTGACCAATCAGAATATTTGGTAGTCCACCAGTTCGCTGTATTGCTATGGTAACGATTGTTTGTCATTTGTTACTTGACAGAAGCCTATAGTTGCTCAGTATAGTTGATGCTCATTGGCTGTTCCATAATTGGTCAGTAGTTGCTCAATAGCTGTTGAATAATTTCTCAAAAGTTGCTCAGTAGTTAGACGAGCTTTAGCGAGGATTCAATTTGACATACTGAAAAAAATTGGTGTTCGTTTTTATGTTGTTTTTTTTTATGTTTTTTTGTCGGTTCTCCACAGGTCAAACGGCTACAGCTATCAACTTCAAACTTTTTTCCGTCATGGTTCCTCATCTAACTTAGATCTGTATAGTTTTGTGGCATTATCGGGTGGTAACATTTTTTTTATGAATTTTAGAAATTTCAAAAATCCCCATTAGAATAACCCGGAGGAAAATACTTGAAAAATCAAAATTTTTCAAGACCTCTCAAATTTTCGCCGAATATAAAGGAAACTATTAAGCACATTTTGAGAGATTTTTCGCATCAATCGGATGAGAAATAACGAAGAAAACGCATTTATAAAGCATTTTCCCATCAATTTAGGCTATTACGGGAACCAATTAAATCTATAGCAACAAGTGTCACCAATTAATTCAAAACGATTGAAATGAATGAAGAGGAAGGCCGTGACATAACTGATTCTCGTAAGGTTTTTGAACGTTTGGAGTGATCCAAGGTCTGTAGATGTAGATTGGGTTGACAAATTATTTTTCATTCTAGATTTCTATACCCCTAAGCTCGTCTAACAACGCGCATCCCGCGTTTTCCTAGTTAGACGAGCTTTAGCGAGGATTCAATTTGACATACTGAAAAAAATTGGTGTTCGTTTTTATTTTTTTTTATGTTTTTTTGTCGGTTCTCCACAGGTCAAACGGTTACAGCTATCAACTTGAAACTTTTTTTCATGATGGTTCCTCATCTAACTCAGATCTGTATAGTTTTGTGGCATCATCAGATGGTAACTTTTTTTTTTATGAATCTAAGAAATTTCAAAAATGCCCATTGAAATAACATGCCGGAAAAGAAGAAATATTTTTATTTTCCAAAAAAATGAAATTCCGCGTCAAGTTGATTTACATTTTGATACACATTTGTGAAATTTTTCTGGTTGATCGGGTGAGCCATTTCGAAGATAAACCATGAAATGTGCTGAATTAGTACCACTCGAAGCAGTTTTTACCCATTTATAACTTAAATGTCACCCAATTGGCGAATGTAGGCAAAAGTTTGGCAAAGAAGTCGACATACTATTACTTTCCGCTCGTCTAACAACGCGTATATAGCGTTTTCCTAGTGGCCAATCAATAGCGGCCCAATAGTTACTTGAAAGTTTCTCGATAGTTTCTCAATAGCTGCTCAATAGTTGTTGAATAGTTGCTCAGAAACTGTTCCATAATTGCTCAATAGTTTCTCGATTGTTTTTTTTTTCATAGCTGCTCCATAGCTGTTCAATAGTTTCTCAATAGCTGCTCAATAGTTTGTCAATAGTTTCTCAATAGCGGCCCAATAGTTACTCGATAGTTGCTTATTAGCTGCCTAATAGTTCAGTAGTTGTCAATAGCATGGGGCTCAAGGATGAAGCTTTCAGTGTTTCCCGCATTTCCTGGTAACAATCGGCCTTCCAGTCATTATAAACTGTTCCATTTTCCCTCGACTCTTCCATTCCATGATTCCATGATTTCCTCCTCAGCCCTAATTGGGAGACAATGATTGTATATCAAGATGTCGACGTTGATGAGACAAAACATCTAGAGAAAATGCACTTCTTGACAAGTATTGAAGAGAGCGAGAGAGAGAGAGAGAGAGAGAGAGAGAGAGAGAGAGAGAGAGAGAGAGAGAGAGAGAGAGAGAGAGAGAGAGAGAGAGAGAGAGAGAGAGAGAGAGAGAGAGAGAGAGAGAGAGAGAGAGAGAGAGAGAGAGAGAGAAGGAGAGAAAGAGAGAGAGAGAGAGAGAGACAGAGAGAGAGAGACAGAGAGAGAGAGAGAGAGAGAGAGAGAGAGAGAGAGAGAGAGAGAGAGAGAGCTGGATGCGTTATAATCATCACTTGAATGAGAAGTATTCTCGACAGTTTTCTTCCTGAATTATACTCGAGATTTAGCGAGGAAAACAAAGTACTCGACGCCAAATTCTGAAAAATAATTGAGGTAATTTCTTCGCGAGTCCTCGAAAGCGTTTCCATTAGCATACGATGATGAGTTGTCGTTTGCGATACAAAATGCTAGCGCAGAATTAAAGATGATATCAATTGTTGTTCAAAGTGGAAATTTAGGCAGTAGGTTTTTTAGTACCGTTGGTTACAGTCATCCTCGGTAGCTCAGTCAGCTGAGGCACCGCTTCAGAAACTGAAGTCACCGTTGGGCGTGGGTTTCAGTCTCGAATAAGACATGGGTTTTTGTAAACATCCTTTCACTCATCATCACTTCATAGTTTCATAATCACCTGCTCATTCGTACCCCCTTATAACCTAGCTGTTGGTGGGGTCGTCAGGCAAACAATAATCATCATCCAAAGTAGTATTGAAAAGTTAGAGGCAGTAGACGTCTAGTAGAAGTGAGTGTCAGTAGACATCCAGTAGAAGTGAGTGGCAGTAGAGCTGTAGTAAAAGTGAGTGGCAGTAGAGCCATTGTAGAAGTGAGTGGCAGTAGAGCTGTAGTAGAAGTGAGTGGCAGTAGAGCTGTAGTAGAAGTGAGTGGCAGTAGAGCTGTAGTAAAAGTGAGTGGCAGTAGAGCTGTAGTAGAAGTGAGTGGCAGTGGAGCTGTAGTAAAAGAGAGTGGCAGTAGAGCTGTAGTAAAAGTGAGTGGTAGTAGAGCTGTAGTAAAAGTGAGTGGCAGTAGAGCTGTAGTAGAAGCGAGTGGCAGTAGACGTCTAGTAGAAGTGAATGGCAGTAGAGCTGTAGTAAAAGTGAGTGGCAGTAGAGCTGTAGTAGAAGTGAGTGGCAGTAGAGCCATAGTAGAAGTGAGTGTTAGTAGAGCTGTAGTAGAAGTAAGTGGCAGTAGAGCTGTAGTAAAAGTGAGTGGCATTAGAGCTGTAGTAAAAGAGAGTGGCAGTAGAGCTGTAGTAAAAGTGAGTGGTAGTAGAGCTGTAGTAAAAGTGAGTGGCAGTAGAGCTGTGGTAGAAGTGAGTGGCAGTAGCGCTGTAGTAAAAGTGAGTGGCAGAAAAGCTGTAGTAAAAGTGAGTGGTAGTAGAGCTGTAGTAAAAGTGAGTGGCAGTAGAGCTGTAGTAGAAGCGAGTGGCAGTAGACGTCTAGTAGAAGTGAATGGCAGTAGAGCTGTAGTAAAAGTGAGTGGCAGTAGAGCTGTAGTAGAAGTGAGTGGCAGTAGAGCCATAGTAGAAGTGAGTGGCAGTAGAGCTGTAGTAGAAGTAAGTGGCAGTAGAGCTGTAGTAAAAGTGAGTGGCATTAGAGCTGTAGTAGAAGTGAATGGCAGTAGAGCTGTAGTAAAAGTGAGTGGCAGTAGACGTCTAGTAGAAGCGAGTGGCAGTAGACGTCTAGTAGAAGTGAATGGCAGTAGAGCTGTAGTAAAAGTGAGTGGCAGTAGAGCTGTAGTAAAAGTGAGTGGTAGTAGAGCTGTAGTAGAAGTGAGTGGCAGTTGACGTCTAGTAGAAGCGAGTGGCAGTAGACGTCTAGTGGAAGTGAATGGCAGTAGAGCTGTAGTAGAAGTTAGTGGTAGTAGAGCTGTAGTAGAAGTGAGTGGCAGTAGACGTCTAGTAGAAGCGAGTGGCAGTAGACGTCTAGTAGAAGTGAATGGCAGTAGAGCTGTAGTAAAAGTGAGTGGCAGTAGAGCTGTAGTAAAAGTGAGTGGTAGTAGAGCTGTAGTAGAAGTGAGTGGCAGTTGACGTCTAGTAGAAGCGAGTGGCAGTAGACGTCTAGTGGAAGTGAATGGCAGTAGAGCTGTAGTAGAAGTGAGTGGCAGTAGAAGTGAGTGGTAATAGACATCTAGTAGAAGTGAGTGGCAGTAGACAAATGTCTTCCGGATGTAAACACTAATAACTGGGTGTGTAATGTTTGGCGACCATTCAAATATCACATCCATCAGATGCATGGAGACCATGGGTGGCAGGGAGGGGGCAGAGGGTTGACACAAATATAACGTCCCCCCCAACCCCTTTCATAGACTTGACATAGACACCAATGAACTCTGACTTGATATCAACCTTCGAAGGGCAACCACCAATC
Source organism: Brachyptera risi (assembly GCA_964007535.1). Taxonomy (NCBI): domain Eukaryota; kingdom Metazoa; phylum Arthropoda; class Insecta; order Plecoptera; family Taeniopterygidae; genus Brachyptera; species Brachyptera risi. The sequence continues at coordinate 17,025,111 of OZ023339.1, read as the reverse complement.
CATCGGACAATCGGTATCTTTGTCACAACATGTGGATGTTGTTGTTGTTGTTGTCAGGCAGCTGCTCTTCATTGGACTATTCGGTAGCTTTGTCACAACATGTGGATGTTGTTGTTGTTGTTGTTGTTGTTGTTAGTGATAGGCAGCTTCTTTCCATTGGACTATTCGGTCTTTGTCACAATATACAGACATTATTGTTTTTGTTGTTGTTGTCCTTCTGAATACATACATCATATTTGCTCGGTCTCCTGAATAACGGTTCGGTGTATTAACCACTCGGCCACTCGTCCATGGCTGCCGATGCGCCTTTTAACCCTAACAATTGCTCAATCATTCATCGGATCTAACGGCCACGTGTTCCTCGAACCCATACACCCATACACTAGCGCGCAAAATAACCTTGTTGTCGACGCGATCTTGTATGACCGACAGAACGGAGAATATAATTTTTTCTTCTATTGAAACATGTTTAAGCGAACTCGCTTATTTGCCAAGTTTTTTGAAAACACGCAGGCGATTCTTATTAATTGAACGCTTGGCGGGATACACGCAACTTGAACGACCGGACCGGCACATGTAGCTGAGTAGTTAACGCACTTGCTTCATGTGACCTGGGAGGTAGTGGGCATGTCGGACCCGGTTCGATCCCTGCCACCGTACATCTTTACAGGGAATTTTCGTGGTTTCCCTCTGTAGTCTAGGTTAATGCCGAGATGGTTCCCACAATATGGGCCACGACCGCTACCGTCCCACTATCCTTCCCATTACCCATAAAAACCTTCATATCATCATCCCATCATCTCATTAATCATCCATCCGACGCCAATAGATCTTGGTCATCATTACAGTGCGTCGTTGAACCCAATAAAAAAAAATGAAAAATAAAAAAATTGAACGACCGGAAACCTTATCTGCTGCCAATATCTGGGGATGATTCAGCCGTCAAACTCGGGCTAGATTTGCGGGATTTTTCACACAACAAAGTGGTGATGAACAAATGAATATGCGTGGACAAACTGAGAGTGTAAAATTCAAGAATGATGCATGATATGCATGATTATGTCATAATTAGAGACATGTAAAAATAGCAAATGCTTCAAAGGCGATGAAATCTAAAAGTGTTTCTTTACATGTTTTTCTGATATTTCCTCATGTTTCAATACGTTTGATGTTGTTTGATCATGTTTTTTGAAAAGGCGACAATGCGCTACAAACGTCTGAATCTGCCATGTTTCAATGTATTGGCGATATAGACGCTATATTCTGAATAGAAGCAATATAGATGCTATTTTTCCCCAAATCATTCCAATTTAGATGTAAATGGGTGGAGTTAGAATTTGGGAAATCTGAAAAAAAATGCAGTTGCAAATGCAGGTGGCAGATGAAGCGTCGGTTTAACTCACTTGTGGAGACTATTTTTCTAAAAAATATCAATAGGGATGTTTCTCTTGTTTGACTATTGTACGTTACCCAGTGGTTTTACCGGTATGGTACTGTTGTGATGCTACAGAACGGTTGCGCTACAAAACACGATGTTTAAAAATAATAGATGCACCAAAGTGCTACTTTTCAGATTCTAAATGCTACGAGAAGAGAAAATAGGAGCTATATTTACATGTCTCTAGTCATGAATTACTAATTGGCCACGACCATTAATTAGTAGAGCGATAGGCCTAATTATAACATTATAGGCCTATCACTAATTTAATTTGTGCATTTTGTATGATGATAAACTTTACATCTGCTGTCAATGGAAAGAAGTGATCATTGCCCAAGAGACTTAGTTCAAAGTGGAAGATATCAACATTCGTGTGTTTATACTGAAAGACTTATCTACGGCGAAAAATTATGGTCACAGACAGCGCAGTCCTGGTGTTGAAGATCATTAGTTTTAAATAATCAAAATGGGGTGGTAAGATCGCCCTTGTGGTGCCCCGTCCAAACGATCCTATCTTTCATCCATAGCCTTAATTGGGGAACAATGATTTTGTATCAAGTTTCGATGTTATTTTTAAAAAAAAAATTAATAATGCCATGACCAGATCTAACGGCCACGTGTTGATGTTCTTGTGTTTCAGATGAGGTTGTGATGCACGAAGGTAGCACCATGGTGACGCCAGCACCGGGCTACGATCACGTGGAGGGGGGGCCGGGGGGGATGCCCACCGGGCAGGGCTGCCAGCCGGACCAGGCCCAGTTGGAGGCTGACAAGCGATCTGTATACAAGTAAGCGTTGTTTGTCTGTAGCGTGTTAGTTCAGGCAAACTAATAGGGCAGCAAAGTAGGCTGTGGCGCAGGAAGGATAGGGTTCTAATGTAGGTTCATTCTTATGGGTTATAGCACATACATGATTTTAAAACTGTCATAACTTCTAAACTATTAATACTACAGCTAAACCAGTTAGCCTACAATGTTCAGTAAACTGTTATCTTTACGATGATACACATACATTGTACCAAACGCCTGGTTAATTTAAACAATTGGATGATAAAAAACATGCTGTAATTGCAACGTCGAAAACTAACGATAGCCGTGCGCGTAGGAGTGCACCCGCTTGACGGTCAAGCTTGATGTTGCAACATCTGTTTTGCGATGATGCCAAGCGATTCCTAGCAAGCAGCTAGCAAGTTTCTTGAGAACACGGCCACTGTGAGAATTCCGATGCAACTATCTCTCTCTTTCATTCGCTTGGCGACATCGTAATTACAGCATGTTTTTTATCATCCAATTGTTTAAATTTACCAGGCGTTTGATACAATGTATGTGTATCATCGTAAAGATAACAGTTTACTGAACATTGTAGGCTAACTGGTTTAGCCGTAGTATTAGTAGTTTAGAAGTTATGACAGTTTTAAAATCATGTACGTGCTATTACCCATAAGAATGAACCTACATTAGAACCCTATCCTTCCGCGCCACAGCCTACTTTGCTGCCCTATTCAACTAATTCAATCGCTTGGATTTTTGTTGATATCCATATTGGGTTTGATGACGCACTGTTATTATCAAATTTCAATTGGCGATGTTATCACATATATTTTATTTAATTTAGATGAAAAATTCGAAAAATTTGATTATTCAGATTTTTGTTCATACATGATTGGTTATATGTCACACTTGTATTATCATTAAGGGTGTGCGGATCCATGTTTTTAATTTTGAACCGAATCCGAACTGAATCTTCATCAAAATTACCGAATCCGAATCTTTTTAAATTTTAACATGCATTGTGAAGCGTGATAATGGGACAAATGTCACTGCTGATCAAGTTACTCTTAATCCAGGAAGTGAAAATTCCCTTTTTCATTAGAAACCCAACTTGCTATTATTGGTTCATGTAGTTAGCCAATGAAAGCAAGCAAAACTTTCAAACTGGAGAATGTAATGTTGCCACGTTTTTAGCCCCTAGATTCGAAATTTTTTAATCTTTCATGTTGGACCGAATCTGAATCCAAAAGTGGATTCAGGTTCGGATTCGGTTCGAAAAACATGGATTCGCACATCCCTAATTATCTTTGTACATTTTTATTCATATATTTATTATAATTATCATATATATTAATGATATATATTAATATTTATATAATATTCATCAATATTTATATATATTAATATATTATTATATTATAATTAATTATTTATTATAATTCATTATGATTTTTATTCATACCGTACATATAGAGTTCATGATGAACAGTGTTCTACTATATCTATTTTTCTGATGACAAAATTCAAAAAATCCAATTAACTGGATCTCTGTCATACATTTTGGGTGAATGACGTTGCACTGTAATCATCATTGTAATTGGCAGTGTTTTTCTATGGCTTGTTTTTTCGGATAAAATTGAAAAAAATGATTCAATCAGTCATATTTTTGTTCATACATATTGAGTTCAACCTTGGCATGTATCTTGTCTCATTTTGTGTACCCTCGGATGAACAAATTCAACAAATTCAATAACTCGGACTTTTCTTTATATATATATATAGGTCTATTGGGTTCAAAGACGCACTGTAATCATCATATTCAGCAGTATTCTTCTATCTATATATATTAAATGCTAGGAAAACGCCATATGTGCGTTGTTAGACGAGCGGAAAGTAATAGTATGTCGACTTTTATGGCCAAACTTTTGCCTACATTTGCCAATCGGGTGACATTTAAGTTAGGAATGGGTAAAAACTGCTTCGAGTGGTACTAATTTAGCACATTTTATGTTTTTTCTTCAAAATTGCTCACCTGATCGAGCTGAAAGTTTCCAGAAATGTGTAACAGAATGTAACACAACTTCAAGCGAAATTTCATTCATTTTGAAAATGAAAACATTTTCTTTTTTTTCCGACGTGTTATTCTAATGGGTATTTTTGAAATTTCTAAAATTCATAGAAAAAAAGTCAACATCCGATAATGCCTCGAAACTATACAGATCTAAGTTAGATAAGGAACCATAATGAAAAAAAGTTTGAAGTCGATAACTGTAGCCGTTTGACCTATGGAGAACCGACAAAAAAAACATTGAGAAAAAAAAAATCATAAAAATGAACACCAATTTTTTTCAGTATGTCAAATTGAATCCTCGCTACAGCTCGTCCAATAAGTACTTTAAGAGGCCGCAGGCGCTCGTATTTCACGCCGCAAACTCTCACGGCCGTAATTTTTGAGATATCAATATGATTGTTTTTGCATTCTGTTGATAATTGAAAGAGGGAGGTTATCGCATTCACAGAATTTTGAACAAGAAATTTGTAATTTTTCAAATTCTTCAAATGGAAAATGAAAAAATTTCTAGTTTACGGAAACCTAGATATATATTTTTGAATACTGAAAAATAATATGGACTGTGAAATATATCAAAAGTGTGAGTAAGGGAATTAACGGCGCTCACGAGAATATGAGTTCGGCGGGCTAGTCTACGGGTTGCGCCTGGCACACGATGCATGTTGAACTCGAGTCTGAAGCGAGCAAACAACGAGCGCGTGTAGAGCGCCTGCGGCCTCTCAACGACTCCGATCATACCTCATTTCAGATATTGTGTTCATCTTACAACGCATACGCTGCGTTCACCTAGTAATAACAATAATCAAGTACATGGCCATGCCTCTCTTCTCTCGTGTCCACCTCTCGACATATTGAATGTGTGACGTTCTGCCGCAGACACCCGCTGTTTCCGCTGCTTGCGCTGCTGTTTGAACGTTGCGAGCAGGCCACGCAGGCGCACGACTGTCCCGCGTCTGACAGTTTCAACATGGACATCCAGGCGTTTGTCCAGCACCAGGAGCGAGACCGCAAACCTTTCCTGCTCGACGACCCAGAGGTCGACGCACTCGTGAGTTGAACGACCTTCAATACGATTATTACATTGCTGAGAGTGGACGCAACTGAGCGTAGAAAAGACTCAATTTCACTCACTCGTATATCTTCCAATTCGATTTTACATTTCTGAAAGTGGACGCAATTGAGTGAAGAGAAGACTCAAATTTTATTACTTGTCTATCTTTCAATTTGTTCATCACATTTCTGAAAGTAGACTCAATTGAGTGAAAAGAAGACTCAAATTTCACTTACTCGTATACCTTTCATTTCGATTATTACATTTTTGAAAATTAAACACTCCGTAATAGCCCAATTTTCATTTCATTTAATTTCATTCTGCATATTATTAGCTAGAACATAATATAAGTAAGGATGATCAAATTAACAAGTCCGCGTAAGAACACAAGTTCTTGAGTGTAGGCTGTCAAAAGAAAGACATTTGTAAATATTGTAGCTCGTAGCAGAGACGGAATAAATAAATAGAATTCAATATCAAGAGAAGACAAACAAAAAAAAATTAATTATGAACTACTGTAGGCCTACCAACACCGAGTCATCGTGGAGAAATGGATTTGTCGTGATTATAGTATTTTATATAGCATATTGATATATAGTGATATTTTAATTTGTTTGTAGGCCTATACAAGTGCAGAATGTTGTTTGTCCAGTTTTGTATTTCATCATTGTTTGTCGTAGGTCGGAAAAGCTTGGTATGTTTGTATGTATTGTTTATATATTCATTATTGACTTGCCATATAATTGCATATGTAATGTCAATTCCCATGGATGAATAAAAATATCAAATAGTAGTTGGATGAGCGTAGCGAAGATTCCATCCCACTCTTATGGAGCTTTGTCTGTGTGTGTTTTTTTTTTTTTTTTTTTTTTTTGTAAGCACTCCACAGGTCGCAGGGGTTGACTGATCAACATGAAACTTTTTTTGTACACGCAAACTCATCCAACTTAGAACTGTATAGTTTTTGCGATAAATCGGTCGGACCGATTTTGAGAATCATCATCTCAAAGTTTCTAAAAACTCCATAAGATTTGGCTGGGCTGAAAATGTTGAAAAACAAAATCTCTCCAAATGGAATGAAATTCTCGCTAATTGTGTATACATGGATTTTACACATTATCACGATTTTTTAAGCAATTCTGATCAGTCGTTTTGAAGAAAAAAAATAAAATGACTGATAATATTCATCAAATATATCATAAAAATTGTGACAGAATTAAGTTGTGGAGATTCACTGCTTTCTAGATTCAAGAGTTGACCAACAATGAAGTATTTTTTATATCCGTCAAGGTGTGTAGAATACCAGAGTCAATGAAGTGGCAAGACTAGAACTACTTTAAAAACTTTTATAGCTTATTCAGATATCAAGGTGTGTAGAATACCAGAGTCGATAGAGTAGCAAGGGTACAACTACTTCAAGGACTTTTATACCTTATTCAGATATCTCGCTCATCTTACAACGCATATTTCGCGTTTGACTAGTGGAGCTTTGTCTGTTGTGTGTTTTTTTGTTTTTTTGTTTGTTTGTTTGTAAGCACTCCACAGGTCGCATGATTTGACTGATCAACGTGAAACTTTTTTTGTACGGGCCAACGTTTACAACTTGGAATTGTATAGTTTTTGGAATGAATCGGTCGATTAGATTTTGAGAAATATCATGTCAAAGTTTTTGAAAACCCTCATAAGATTAGGCTGAGTGAGAAAATTTGTAAAAATGAAACCTCTCCGAAAAGAATGAAATTTTCTCTGAGTGTTCAAACATGAATGATACACAATAACCACCATTTTGTAAGCAATTTGAATCAGCCGTTTCGAAGAAAAAAATTCAAATAACTGTTTTTATACATCAAATATATGGAAATGAGCCAAGATTCACTGCTTCCTATATTCGATATTTGCTCAAGCATTGAATATTCTTCATATTCGTCAAGGTGTGTAGAATACCAGAGAAGATAAAGTAGCAATTGAATGAAGGACAAAGTGTGTATAATACCAGAGTCGATAAAGTAGCAGATGTAGGACTGTTATTATACCTTATTCAGATATCTCGCTCATCTTACAATGCATATTTCGCGTTTGCCTAGTATATATTTCATGAAGTGGTAGATTCGATTACATTTGTGATATATGGTAATGGTATGGATATAATCAATAGCAAAGTACTGGTATTGTAAGTTCAGTTTAGTTTTAGTTTAGTTAGTTTAGTTAGTTTAGTTTAGTTTTATACATAACACAAATTTGGGCCGATTCATAAAATATCATTTTATTAAATACATAGAACATAAGAGATTAAAAATAGTTACAAACTTTTTTTTTTTTTAATAACATCGAAACTTGATACAGAATCATTTTTCCCCAATTAAGGCTATATGGATGAAAGATAGGATCGTTTGAACGGGGCACCACAAGGGCGATCTTGCCACCCCATTTTGATTATTTAAAACTAAAGAACTTCAACACCAGGACTGCGCTGTCTAAGACCATAATTTTTTGCCGTACATAAAAGTATCTCAGTATAAACACATGAATGTTGATATCTTCCACTTTGAACTAAGTCTCTTGGGCAATGATCACTTCTTTCCCTTGACAGCAGATGTTAAGTTTATCATTATACACAATCGACAAATTAAATTAGTGATAGGCCTATAATGTTATAATTAGGCCTATCACTCTACTAATTAATGGTCGTGGTCAATTAGTGCTTCATCCAAGCATTTGCTTTGAGGACTGTGGGAAATCACGAAAAACCAAGTCAGGATGGAAAAAACTTACCTTTTAAAACTGATATGATATGTTGCTATATGGGATGTAAGAGAGGTAGGCCTATTCATCCACACTATAGAAAGGGTGGCAGTGAAAATTCTCTAACAGATGATTAGTTTTGAAAAAGCTGATCAAAGGTGGAAGCTTGTTGAAAATTGTAGAGCAAGGACGTTGCAGGCATTTAGTTGATAGGGTGTAGTTATGAGGACTGACGAAGATATTGAGTTTTGTTCCGGTTAAGAGTCCACGGAAGTCGATTTGGCGGAATATCAGTTTCTTGGTGATAACTTTCAAACGGTATGAGATATCAAAATTCTAATACGCGAGAAACACAGATAATTATAATAGCTTCAAGATGATATAAGTTATAACTATTTGATTCATGTTGCATAACTGTCAAAAGTAAACAGCCCAAAAATGTTTTCTATCCAGCTGAATACGCACGACAGTTATGTGACATGACTTGAATAGTCATAACTTATATCATCTTGAAGCTATTATAACTATCTGTGTTTCTAGCGTATTAGAATTTCGATATTTCATACCGTTCAAAAGTTATCACCAAGAAACTGATATTTCGCTAAATCGACTCCCGTGGACTCTTGAGTTTGAGTGTAACCGAGAAGTTTGGAATGTTCACCAAGTAAATTAAGTACAACAAAAGACGCGACACGCACATTGAATCATTCCCTCTCGCTCCGCAGATGATCAAAGCCATCCAGGTGCTCCGGATCCACCTGCTGGAGATGGAAAAAGTCCAGGAATTGTGCAAGGACTTCTGCAATCGCTACATCACGTGCCTGAAGAGCAAGATGCAGTCGGAGAATCTCCTCCGGTCCGACTACTCGTCTTCCGTTCACGAGTCGAACAATAATTCCAGCAGCGGCCACTCCAGCAACAGTAACAGTCCCGGCTTCAATACGCACAGCTTGCAGGTACGTTGTCGTTGTTGTTGTTGTTGTCGTTGTCGTTGTCGTCGTCGTTGTTGTTGTTGTTGTGGTTGTTGTTGTTGTTGTTGTTGTTGTTGTTTTTGTTGTTGGGTTCTTTATTTAATGAAAACATCAAAAAGGCGAGGTTCGGTCCATCTTATTTTTTAACGGTATGAGATATCAAAATTCTAATACGCGTGAAACACAGATAATTATGATAGCTTCAAGATAATTCAAGTCATAACTATTCAAGTCATGTCGCATAACTGTCAAGCGTCGACAGCTAGAAAATGTGTTTTTTAAGCGTGTTTTTTTTGTGTTTTTCAACGGTATGAGATATCAAAATTCTAATACGCGAGAAACACAGATAATTATAATAGCTTCAAGATGATATAAGTTATAACTATTCAAGTCATGTCACATAACTGTCAAGCGTCGACAGCTAAAAAATGTGTTTTTCAAGCGTGTTTTTTTGTGTGTTTTTCAACAGTATGAGATATCAAAATTCTAATACGCGAGAAACACAGATAATTATAATAGCTTCAAGATAATATGAGTTATGACTATTCAAGTCATGTCACATAACTGTCAAGCGTCGACAGCTAAAAAATGTGTTTTTTAAGCATGTTTTTTTTGTGTTTTTCAACGGTATGAGATATCAAAATTCTAATACGCGAGAAACACAGATAATTATAATACTGTAGCTTCAAGATGGTATAAGTCATGACTATTCAAGTCATGTCACATAACTGTTGAGCGTCGACAGCTAGAAAATGTGTTTTTTTTAGCTGTTTAGCAAGGTTCAGTCTATTAACCGCTCCACCACTTGACCTTATTCTATAAACTTATACCATCATCAAGGTATTATAATTTTCTGTGTTTCTCGCGTATTAGAATTTCGATATCTCATACCGTTCAAAACTTATCACCGAAAAAAATGATTTTTTGCTAAATCGACTCCCATGGACTTTTCAAGAGGCCGTAGGCGCTCGTATTTCACGCCGCAAACTCTCACGGCCGTAATTTTTGTGATATCAATATGATTGTTTTTGCATTCTGTTGGTAATTGAAGAACGAAGGTTACCGCAAATACAGAATTTTGAATAAAAAATTTGTGATTTTTGAAATTCTTCAAATGGAAAATGGAAAAATTTCTAATTTACGAAAACCTAGATACATGTTTTTCAATACCGAAAAAAAAACATAGAATATGAAATACCCATATCAGAAGTGTGAGCTAGGGAATTAACAGCGTTTATGTGAATCTGAGTTCGGCGGGCTAGTCTCAGGTTGCGCCTAGCACACGATGCATGTTAAACTCGAGTCTGAAGCGAGCGAACAATGAGCCTGTGTAGAGCGCCTGCTGTCTCTTAAGGGGACTCGGACTTGAAATTTTGACAGTTTTTTCACATTCTCATATTTTCTATCATCTTTCATCATTTGAAACATCTCCATCATTGGTTCCTACGTGCGTCAAATAGTTTTCATATCTAAGGAATTATTTTATTCTCCATAGGACTAATTGCGCTCTCAATTTTAGTAATGAATAGAGGCCATTATATCTAGCCCATTCACAAATTGGCTTTCAACCTACGATGTCTCGATACTGATTTATTTTGTACTCGTGTTATAAGTCGTAACTATTTAGGTCATGTCGCATAACTTTCAAGCGTTTACCGCTGAAAAATGTGTTCTTTTTGCTTCTGATTCTGTTTTTTTTTTGTATTCTTTTTTTCGTCTTTTTTTTTTTCGACTCCGTATCACCGACGCCACGACGCATGGTCTGTAGAGATGAAAAAATCAATTGTGATTTCTGAAATTGTATTGAAGATTCCTAGTTTTTTTTCCATAATCAGTGAAATAAATATTGCTGAAATATCAAAATTATAAATATCAAACCATCAATTAGTTGATTACTTTTGTTAGATGAGCGTAGCGAAGTCTCCATCCCACTCTTATAGGGCTTTGTCTGTGTGTTTTTTTTTTTTTTTGTAAGCACTCCACAAGTCGCAAGGGTTGACTGATCAACATGAAACTTTTTTTGTGCACGCAAACTCATCCAACTTAGAACTGTATAGTTTTTGGAATGAATCAGTTGAACCGATTTTGAGAAAAATCATGTCAAAGTTTCTAAAAACCCCATAAGATTTGGCTGGGCGGAAAATGTTGAAAAATAAAATCTCTCCAAATGAGATGAAATTTTCTCTAAATGTGTATACATAGATTTTACACATCATCACGATTTTGTATGCAATTCCAATCAGTCGTTTTGAAGAAAGAAAATAACTGGTAATATCCATCAAATATATCATGAAAATTGTGACAGAATTAAGTTGTCGAGATTCACTGCTTTCTAGATTCAAGAGTTGACCAACAATGAAGTATTTTTTATATGCGTCAGGGTGTTTAGAATACCAGAGTCAATGAAGTGGCAAGAGTAGAACTACTTTAACGACTTTAATAGCTCATTCAGATATCAAGGTGTGTAGAATACCAGAGTCGATAAAGTAGCAAGGGTAGAACTACTTCAAGGACTTTTATACCTTATTCAGATATCTCGCTCATCTTACAACGCATATTTTGCGTTTGACTAGTATAGATACTGAATTCTAGTTTGAGTTGTGATGTTCTTCGACAGATGTCTTTGAATGAACTCTGACTCCACTCTGAATTGATCGAATGCTCGAGGATTGTCATCGTTCCCGTATTCGTATCTGCATTTGTATTTTATCCAGCATTCCTTTGCACCATTACATATACGTACATACTTTGAATAAGTCTACACACAGGTATTTAATTTGTCACTTCTACGTAGTGTCGCTCGCCTCCGCAATAATAATAACGATAATAATATAATAATGAACTTCATTCACATTCGATGATGAAAACAATACCGTATTTACTCGATTACAGTCCGCAGGTATATTCCAAATTTAGAAAATCTAAAACAGGGGTGCGGACTACAATCGATGACGGATTTCCAAGCGCGTAAAAAAAAAATTCACGCCTTTCTGTCAAATGTCTCCAAGTGATGCGCAATACTTCGCCCTGTCTCAAGGTTAACCTTGACTGGCGGGCTGGCGTGCGATCCGCCTTGCTTGTTTTGTTGATGTTCGGGCGGGCGGGGGCGGGGGGCAGGTATGTCGACCGAGCGCGCATCGCACTGCACACAGCTAAGACCAAGTGACTGAAATGTGCTGAGATGTCAGTTCAGTGTCACTGCCATGCGCCAGTATAACTCCAGTAGTGTAAGCAGGCGTGTCGTAGTCGCTGCGCTAACTCGATTTTCACGTGTTTAAGTATGTGTATTTCTCTGCGGACTATAATCGCATGTAAAGTACTTTTCTAAAACCTACTTCAAAAAACTAGGTTGCGGACTACAATAGGGTGCGGACTGCAATCGCGTAAATACGGTACAAAAGGGCGCTGTTCCGTCTTTCGATCGCTCTTCCTCTCGATGGCCCTTCAGATGCGGTTTTAATATTCGTTTTTATTAGGGTTGCCGTTCGATCAAAAAATCGTGATCAAAATCGAAGTTCACAATATCAAAAATCGATCGAATCAAATCGAAATCGATTGCATTTTTATCGAAAATTGACGAATCAAAATCGAATCCGAATCGAATAAAAAAAAAAACTTTTCAGGTAGCAAAATACTATGTTTAAATACCCCGCACGCGCTATGTATATAAGTATAATGTTACCAATGGAAGCGAGCGCGTTACTCGTGTCGTCTCGCGCTACTCTTGTACTGTTGTACGCTTCGATCTTCGAAAACTTTTTTGATATCGATCGAATCATCGAAAAGTACATATCGAAATCGAATCGAAAACCTATAGTCATAAAATCGATCGAATCGATCAAAATCAAACGGCAACTCTAGTTTTTCTATATGATGTTTTTTATTATAGGCCTCAATTCAATCGGTATTTCATTAGGCTAAGATGGATTGAGCCTAGTATCTTATTCACTTGTTATTCATCATCAGAATGTATTCTAGATACTGATACTGAGGCTGTATACTAAGGCAGAGAGCGGCCAACTTGGTGACTGTTTTCTATTGGCTACTGAAATATCTCTCGCATAGACGCCATTTTTGGTCCACAATTCAGATCAGATGTTAGAGAACGTGTGTTAGACTGCATTACATCGGTTAGGAAACAACTTCCGTTGAAAATTCTGGCACCTTATCGACCAACGGGTAGTTTTATGACACGTTTGGACCAAAAATTTGGACAAATAAAGACGTCCTGCGCGGTAGTTGGCCACTTTCTACTCTAGTATCTAGTAGGAATAACTTCGGTTAACTGAAAATATTCGTAAATATTTTCTGAAATGGAGAATCGATTCCTTCTGTGACAATTTTTCGAATTATTCATCATGTTGATTGAGTTGTTATTTATAATTGATAGATGTTTTTCAAGTGTGTTGTTGCAATACAAATTGTATGGATATAATATACAAGTTCACGCGTGTATTATTTATTTGTCTTTTCTCCTCCATGCACAGTAAAACCCAAAATGTGTTCTACCACAGCTTTGTTTCGTCAGAAGAGATGTTGATGGGCTGAAAGATAACCGAATGATATGATGACGCCTGAAAACAAGGAATAAACTCACGCCAATGTGAGAGAGCGTCTAGATGAAAGTTTTCACCCATTTCCGACCGAAAAATGTCGGACAATCGGTTCTAAATCGGTTCTGTAAATCGGTTATCCGGTTCTGATTTTTTCGAACCGAATTTATCCCCAGTATTAGTGATGACATCGATTCTAAAAATCGGGAATCGATTCTCTATGCTCCAGAATCGATTAGAAATCGATTTTGAAAAAAAAAAAAATTGAAAAAAAAAATTTGAAAAAAAAGTTTTTTCTCAAAAAAGTAGTGAAATTCGAAACTTTTTTTTCAACCTTCCCAAGGCGTTCACGTGAAAAATAGCTGCTAGAGATTTCTTTGAACTGTACTGTACCATTTAGGTATTTCCGTCAACGCTCGGCTGTCAGACGTAACCGAAGGGATAGCTTTTGTCCAGATAGTAAAATCTCAACAATACAGAATAATATGGACAGCGAAATGAGCACTTATTGCGACGTAAAGAAGTAGAACACTGAATCAGAAAAAAATACATATATTTTTTTTTTAAAATCGATTTTTTGATTTGAGAATCGTTTTACATCAGAATCGATTCTCAATCGATTCTCGATCAATCGATGTTATCACCGCCCAGTATCTAGGATCTCTAGTCCCGTGCACGTACTGTAGTGTGTCTCAACGACTGCCGCCCCCTGACACAGGTACCCTGCTCCGTAGGCAGTCTTCCGCCTGAGTCCGAGCCTGTCGGAATGCTAGGAGGCGCGGAGATGGCGCGGGCGCACCTGGACGCCGCCGGGTACCAGCTGGCGCAGCCCGTCGCCCAGTCGGGCGTCCTCGGTTCGACCCCCCTCTCGCAGATCGGCGCCAACCCCTGTCCGCCGCCCGGGTTAGACTCGCTCGGTAAGTTATCTACGACGTTACGTTTTATTGGTTGTTTGTTGATGGTTAATTCAATAATAAATAATAGGCCTGTGCGAGACTCGAAATTTCGAGTCTAGTTCGAGCAGAGATTGTGCTCGAACTCGACTCGAATAGGCTGAGGGATTTGCTCGAAATTTCGGGTCTCGAACGTTTTTCAAGAATAAAATCACTGAACTTGACAAATCGCGATGTTTCAACTTTTTAGGTTAGGTTGCCATGTTGATCCCGCCTGGAGGTATGACGTATTGTATCCTACCAACCTAAGAAAAAAAATCCCCAACATTTTTTTGCGCTATTTTTTTGGCCGTGATAAATTACGAATTTCTGATCCTACTTCTACCACGCCAATCGGTGAAAACTTACGAGTTTTCAAAAGTACAGTAGGCCCTACATCTTTTTGTTTTTGAAATTAGAACACTCACTTTTGCTCACTTTTGTATTGTGCTTCTTGAGATTAGTACAAGCTACTATTTAATTAAGAAAGAATGAATAGAACAAGCTAAAATCATGTAGGCCTATTTTATCGCCTGAATTTTTACTTGAAATTCAAGCAAATTTACTCGCTCGCTCGAACTCGCTCGAAAAAAAAACTGCTCGAACACCTATTTTTGAAGTGTGTGCTTGCTCGAAATTTGCTCGAAATTCAAGCAAAAACCTCTATGCTCGCTCGAACTGATAAAAGGCCTCCTCGCACAGCTCTGAATTAAATAATAATAGTGATGATAATGATAATAATAATTATTATTTTTATTCTGTGGAACATAATACATAATGTTATAGAATATGTCGGATTCAAAAAAGAAATGAACTATACCAAGTACAAAATAGAAAAAATACAATAAAGTATTGTAAACGGGTAAGTTACATAATTAGTAGTTAGAACTTCAGAAAATACTCAGAAACTGAGTATGGCGTCATATCTATTTATATTCATTTTTAAGAGTCCACGGGACTCGATTTGGCGAAATATCAGTTTCTTGGTGATAACTTTTGAACGGTATGAGATATCAAAATGGATACGCGAGAAACACAGATAATCATAATAGCTTCGAGATGATGTAAGTTATAACTATTCAAGTCATGTCGCATAACTGTCAAGCGTTTACAGCTAACAAATGTGTTTTTTAAGCTGTATATGCTTGACAGTTGAGCGACATGACCTGATAGTTATGACTTATATCATCTTGAAGCTATTGTAAATATCTGTGTTCCTAGCGTATAAGAATATTGATATCTCATACCGTTTGAAAGTTATCACCAGAAAACTGATATTTCGTCAAATCGACTCCCGTGGACTCTTCAAGAATATTAATTTCTCCAATTCCAGAGAAAAATTGAAATCATCTCAATTTCTGAAATTATGATCTTTTTATTTGTCCCCCAAGACTTGCCTTCTTTTCTTCGGATACTTTCTCTGAATACTTTGAATATCAATCTTTGAATACTCTTTTCTCAAAATTGATATCTAAATATTAATAATACCACACTCATTTGGGAGAAAACTAGAATAGAAATTATCATTTATTTATTTGTCCTCCAGGACGCGGCATTTTTTCCAAGTCGTGACGTAGAAGTTACTGGATTCTGTTGATATTTCTACACAGAACCGGTAACCTGCGTCATGACTCATTGATGGTCTCTGAAAAACAGAAAGAAAAATATTTCAATTTCTGAAATTGAGATGATGATTTCTAGTTTTTTCCAAAATTAGGGAAGTAAATATTATAATTATTCTCAAAAATCTAGTTTCATGGTTTTAATGACTTCAAGTGTTCTATGTGAGCATTTGAGTGATTTCAATTGAGACCAGGTTAGTTAGAGATTGGATTAGTTTTGCTTCAGGTCGGGTTAGCTTTGTTTTAGATTCGATCAAATTATTCTCATGGTGGTTTCAGATTGAGCTAGATTGTTGGGTATTACCCATGACTATCAATAACGTAACGGGATAAGCAACATGGCGTAAGTCCTATCCTTTTAACATTAGGCCGTTTTCACCATGATGGAATCAGCGCTTTCGTGTACATTTGTGAGATTCGCAATTTCAAATCAAATCGTACGTATTAGGCTCGTATTTCAGTGTATAGTACATAGTTGTATACTTGCATTGTTTCTGAGCTTTCTCGTAGATGATGAGTAATTATCCAGTTATCAAATGGTGAATATAGCAGTAGGGCTCTTGACTGGGGGACCAAATGCTTTTACAGACGTATTTTAAATTCAGATTGGCTAATTCAAAAGAAATTTATTCCAATATTGCTTAATGCGGTTGAGAAGAGCTGGATTTACAGATTGCATTACATCTATTACTTGTATAGATCAACATACAACAATACCAGTAAATCATCATAACATTTGTGAGGCGGCATCCCTTTGATATACGCATGGTGCGAAAGGAAAGCGCCATGTTGCTTATCCCGTTACGTTATTGATAGTCATAGTTTCTATACAGAATGATGGAATAGAATAGAAGCGTCTTTATTATCGGTAATACCTACATCATGACTCATGGTCTCTGGAGGACGAATGGATCAATTATAATTTCTGAAATCGAGACGATGATTTATAGTTTTCTCTTAAATTGATTGTTGAATCTAGTTTCAGGATTTTGTGATTTTGTGATTTTGTTGTGAATCAATTGGGTCTCGTATCATTGTGCTCTCAATTACCAACCAAAGTAAAGTAACCCACTATTATATCACTTATACTATCATCAAACTATCATATTATACCATACTTTTATATATTATATTCACTACTAATTATAGACCTATCAACCATAACTATTATATACTATATATTACTGCTACCCACTCACATGTAAAACACATAATTCTCTGTAAGAACTCCCATCTTGCTACTCAAATGAAATTTTTCTTCTTTGACTCCTCTCCCACACACAAGCTTTGCTTATGTGGGTATTCCCTCACTTCAAAAACAAATTTACCTAGATTATACTATTTAATCAAGAACTTAGTATTATATTACAATTATATTTGTAATTTTGTCTCTATTATAATTGTATATGTAATTTTGTCTCTATATGTTATTGTATTTCGTAAGTATTTTGGAATAATTTTTTTTTGAAATTTTGAAATTGAAAACTTACTAATAAAATATTACTTATCCACTTATCAAGTTTCTATTGAACTCTACTTAAATAAACACTTAATTGTGCTTTCCGAAGACAAAGTGCGCGTAGTGAAGGTGATAACAAGGAGAGGGAGGGGAAGGAGGGGAGGAATCTTGCCCCGGAGAGAAGTTTTCAAAAATCTCTTCTTTTCCGTACGATTCTTTTAGTTTTGAAAACTATACGAAATTCCGGGAATATTGATTCTTCAGTATGTTGAACAGGCCGATTTGACTGAATGGCTTTTCCAAACTGATAGAAAAAAAATCAATGAGCCATCATTCGATAATGACGATATTCAAATTTGTACATCCACCTCGTTCCGTAACGTAAATAGAATGGTAGTTCGAAGGAATTTTTCGAGCTTATTGAGGAAAAAAATTGTGAAATTTTGTGTTCATTTTTTTGTAAGTCAAGGAATTTTTCGAGCTTATTTTAGAAAAAAATTGTGAAATTTTGTGTTCATTTTTTTGTAAGTCAATTGACTTACAAAAAATTGTACACAAAATTTCCCAATTTTTTTCCTCTATAAGCTCGGAAAATTCCTTCGAACCACCATTCCATTTAATTTACGGGACGAGGTGGATGTACAAATTTG
Source organism: Brachyptera risi (assembly GCA_964007535.1). Taxonomy (NCBI): domain Eukaryota; kingdom Metazoa; phylum Arthropoda; class Insecta; order Plecoptera; family Taeniopterygidae; genus Brachyptera; species Brachyptera risi. The sequence continues at coordinate 17,006,852 of OZ023339.1, read as the reverse complement.
AATATCATCATTTTCAAATCAATTTTCAAATTGATCGAAGTGATTTTTGTGAACCGGTCTGTATCGCGAAAACTTGTATTGTATTGTATTGTATTGTATTGTATTGTATTTTATTTCAATCGTTGGACATTTACATGGTATACATATAGATATCGTCATTTTTAAAGTATAATTATGATTAGTGACTAAATTAATTAGTTGAATAATAGAGGGCAGGAGTTATATTACAAGTGATTAGCGGTATGCCTATATGCCTAATTCATGATGAAAAGAACTCTTCAAGAGAACTTGACCAGCTAACCCCCGATCGAGAGGGTTTTGGATACCTAACCATCTCCATGGCGATAGCTCTACGAAGCTATATTCCTGCTGTTTCGTATGATATGGTTATATTTGGATAAGTACAGCTACTATCATATAAATATTACAAACATACAACAATATTGGGTTCAACGACGCACTTTAATGGTAACTAAGATCTATTGGCGTAACATATAACAATAGATACATGCAATAACAATGACGCATGTGTTGCAACAATCCAAGTTGCTGATAAGTAGAGACATGTAAAAATAGCATTTGCTATAAAAGCATCAAAATATGAAAGTGCTTTGAAGCATATTTTTCCAACATTTCTTCATGTTTCTTTACATTTGAAGCTGTTTGATCATGTTTTTGAAAAGACGACAAAGCGCTACAAACATCTGAATCCGCGATGTTTCAACGTATCGGCGATATAGACGCTATATATGGAATAAAAGCATTATAGATGCTATTTTCTGCAGAATATACCAATTGGGAAGTGAACGTGTGAAGTCAGTTACGAAATTTCAAAAACCAGAGCCCATCTGCAAATGCAGGCGGCATATGAGGCTTAGGTTCAACCTGGGGTTGGACACCATTTTCCTGGAACTATCAATTTGAGTATTCCACTTGTATGCCTATTGTATAATATATTAATTGTACCAATATACTATATTGATATAGGCCTATTAAGGGTACCGTACTGTTGTAATGGTGCAGAAACGTTGTTTCGCTACAAAACGCTATGTTTCAAAATAATAGATACACCAAAGTGCTACTTTTCAAATTCTAAATGCTACGAGGAGAAAAAATAGATGCTGTATTTACATGTCTCTACTGATAAAGCTCGCTTCAATCCCACCGATTATATATCTCTTATACCCAGGTAACCGATTGACGCCTCACATTCTCCGCCCCTTTGATATCCCAAATCATAGCAACCAATCAACGGGCTCCTAGAACTGTGGTGAAATTCGAATATCCAATCAGAGTGTCTCTGAATGACCTCGAATGATATGGATCTAGGAGGCCGACTGGTAAAGCCACGCCTGTTTCGTGTCGTCAATTAATTAAGTTGGGCCAGGAGGTGTTTCCATCTTTTTTCTAGGGCAGACTTCTTATATCAATCTGTTCCTGCCCGTTCCAACTCCTCTTCTTCCTTCCACTATCCTATATTTCTTCTTCTCTTCCTACGAGTTCTCTCCGCCGATGTCTATCCTCCCACCGTCTCTCGTTTACGACCAAAGCTATATTTCAATACCGAGTATAATTTTCCTCACCAAGTTTTCAATTGAACTTTCATGAAACTCAACTTCCCAATGATAATAATGATGATAATAATAATAATAATAATAATAATAATAATAGTAATAATGATAATAATAATAATAATAATGATACAGTGAAACCTCTACGCATCGTTCCCAGATCCATTGCTTTCCTGCTTGTATCATTCATTTTTTCTCACCTCACACGCATATGATCAATGTTAAATTTTCCTGGATGGATGGTTTTATTTACCTGGTCTCTTGAAAAACGATGGATAGAGGTTTCACTTATCAATAATATTGATAATAATATATTCATTTCATTATTGTAGATCAACAATCACCCAACCACACATATTCATAGGATGATTCTGGACCCTATCCTAATAAATTCGGTGCTAGTGCTAGCTAGCTCCAAGAGGCTACGACTTTGATTGGTCAATGTTCACTAGGAGAGCTACTTGCCATGGCAACTGTCTGGTCTATGTGTATTTCCATTGTTGTTAGCACAACATCTTAGAGCTGCTTATGAGGTGGGCTTCGAAATGTGATGAACTTATTCAGTCCAAGAGACCGTGGATTTGTTTTTCCAATATTTTGTCATTGTTGGTAGCTTTTTCAGTGAACATTAACCAATCAAAGTCCTAGCCTCTTGGAGCTAGCTAGCTCTAGCAGGGAATTTCGAGTGGTTTATTAAGTGGTTATAGGTAAGGGTCCTGTAGGCTACTCAATGTTGAATATTTTAAAAATAGCCAAATTATTATCCCATTTTGTCTATTATTGACACAAATCAGTTTATATTATGATGAATGTAATACAATTTAAACTCTCGTCCGCTAAGCCATATCTGGCTCATCTGTGGTTTGAATAGATGAGAACAAGAACATTAACATACACTGTGATTGACAATGCTGATAATGAACTTATATCATCAACATAATTTAATTCAACAGGTTGAATGATAATGAACATGAAAGTGAAAATAAGCGTAATTTCAATGACGAAAATAAGAAATGAAAGAATAATTCATGTTCATCATGTAGACCCTACATAAGACAACCAATTTGAAACTAATTTTAGTATATCACAGAAACGGTTTCTACTTATTATGTGTTCCGGACTTTCGGAAACTGAAAGACTTTTATCTACGGCGGAAAGTTATGGTCACCAACAGCGCAGTCCTGGTGTTGAAGTACATCGGTTTTAAATAATTAGAATGGGGTGGTAAGATCGCCCTTGTGGTGCCCCGTCCAAACGATCCTACTTTTCATCGATAGCCTTGATTGGGGAACAATGATTTTGTATCAAGTTTCGATGTTATTAAAAAAAAAGAAAGTATATCCATATTATATCAACTCATTCTGTATTTTACCTTGACAAAAAATTAAAATAATGACAATGAATCTAAAAGTCAAATTACCAAGTCAATAACATGAATACTTCAAGGTATCGTAATTTCGAGAGAGTAATGAATCCTAGTTAAAATATCAGCATGAATAGTTAGACGAGCTTTAGCGAGGATTCAATTTGACATACTGAAAAAAATTGGTGTTCGTTTTTATGTTGTTTTTTTTTTTATGTTTTTTTGTCGGTTCTCCACAGGTCAAACGGCTACAGCTATCAACTTCAAACTTTTTTTCGTCATGGTTCCTCATCTAACTTAGATCTGTATAGTTTTGTGGCATTATCGGGTGGTAACTTTTTTTTTTATGAATTTTAGAAATTTCAAAAATCCCCATTAGAATAATCCGGAGGAAAATACTTGAAAAATCAAAATTTTTCAAGAACTCTCAAATTTTCGCCGAATATAAAGGAAACTATTAAGCACATTTTGAGAGATTTTTCGCATCAATCGGATGAGAAATAACGAAGAAAACGCATTTATAAAGCATTTTTCCATCAATTTAGGCTATTACGGGAACCAATTAAATCTATAGCAACAAGTGTCACCAATTAATTCAAAACGATTGAAATGAATGAAGAGGGAGGCCGCGACATAACTGATTCTCGTAAGGTTTTTGAACGTTTGGAGTGATCCAAGGTCTGTAGATGTAGATTGGGTTGATA